>CM071856.1:19382180-19719048 GCA_036507275.1 Sicyos edulis | reverse complement strand
AACGCCCTTGCCATAGATGCAAGATACTTTATGCATCGGGCCGATGATGCTATCTACCCGAATTCTAACTCGCCTTAACAATCAAGAAACAATCCAATACGTGCTCGAAAGAATACAGCAGACTCTAGCATGGTACTACAGAACAAGAATGAATATGAGCATGCCGTAACGGAACAACCTAGCATGGACTAACATGAAAGAACAACATACGGTCATGCCATCGTGAATTCAGCGAGCACCTAAACTATACATGCCGATAATCACAAACAAACATACAACATCAATCACATAGAACATCGCAGGGTCCACACAACCCCTGTAAGAAATCCTTACTTTGGTGGGAGGCTTCTACACACAAATCCTAAGTCATGGAACAATCCCGAGCTAGCGAGCGGGAACCTAGCAAACCAATAATAATCAACATCTAAAACATCTAAACAACAATAGAACAAAGCAAGCTCGGCTCGGGGACTCACGCGCACGGCGACACGAGCTTGGAGCTGCCGGCGGCCGCACGGCAGGTAGGCGCTGGGGCGCGGCCGCGGCACGCAGACGCACGGATGCATGGCGCAGGAGCGCGCGCGCGCGCGAAGCGCTCGGGCGTGCAGCGAGCCGCATGGGCGGCGCGGCGCGGCGGCAAGCGCGCGGCGCAGCGAAGCGACGCGACGCGGCCCGGCGCGCGCGGCAGCGAGCTTGGCGGCGGCGCCGCGGCGCTGGCGTCGCTCGCGCTCGCTGCTGCGCGATCCGCACGATCCGCGAAAGATGGCGCGCGCGGGAGGTTCGCGACGGTGGATCTCGCGGCGGCCGCTGTCCGCCCGGCTTGCGCGGCGCGGCCGCCTGAACAGATCTGGGCGAGGGGCTGGCCGGCTGGACGGCGATGATGGCTGCTTCTCTCGGCTGGCTGCAAGCAACACAAACACACACAACACTCTACATCTTACCTTCGGCCAGCATCAAAAACCAAATGAGGAGATGAAGAGGATGAAGACTTACCCGGAATGATGATGATCGAACCCAAGGAGATGCAAGGGAAAGAGAATCGGCAAAGGCTATGGAGAGGGAGAGCTTGTGCGGCCAAGAGGAGATTTGGAGAAGAAGATGGAATAAACCTAATTCTATTTCATTTAACCAAATGCACCAAAACTCCAAAATCCAAGGTTAACTAAGATGTGATGCAGAAAGAGTAACAAGAGCACCTAATGGCTCAATTGGCACACATCTCTACAAGCTTCCACGAGACCCGGTTCAAACCACTGCAAAAGACAAATTCCTTTATTTTTACTTTTGCATCAAACCTTGCTCAAACCAAACACAAACCCCTTCAAAACCTACAAAAACCATCCAATAATTTTAGTAATCGAAAGACACAAACGACCACTCGACGGCCCGACCAAATTACCAAATTACCCCTAGGGCATACCTGGAAGACCGGAAGAAAAACACAGGTCGTTACAATATTCCTCCTTTTTATGACTTTCGTCCTCGAAAGTCCTTAAGACAGAAATAGCTCGGGTAATGCAATCTCATCTCGCCTTCCCGCTCCCAAGTGGCTTCCTCGTAACCCCGATTCTTCCACCGAACCTTTACTAAACGAATCTCGCGACATGCAACGCGTCTTGGTCTCAAAGGCAAGGATCCTCACCGGCTTCTCCTCAAAGTTCAAATCCTCATTCACCGCAAAGGCTCAAAGTCCACAATGTGCGACGGGTCCAAGACATACCGCCTCAACATCGATACATGAAAAACACTATGCACGCTGATAGTGACGGAGGTAGGGCTAACCGGTAAGCAACTCTACCAATCCTCTCTAGGATCTCAAATGGACCAACAAAACGGGGACTCAACTTCCCACGCTTACCAAACCTCAAAACACCTCGCATCGGAGCAACCTTAAGGAACACATGCCGACCAACCTCAAACTCCAAATCTCGACGCCAACATCGGTGAATCTCTTCTGCGCTGCTCACACTGTCAACATACGAGCTCTAATCTTCTCACATCGCGCACCATTGGTCAATCGCAGAAAATCGGGACCCAAAACTCGTCTATCACCAACCTCTTCCTGCAGAACACGTGGGACCGACAACGCTTACCATACAAAGCCTCGAATGGAGCCATCTCAATCGTCGATCGATAATCGTTGTTATAGGCAAACTCCATCAAGTCCAGATCATCGGTCCCAATCACAGGAAATCCAACACACAAGCCCTCTTCGAGAACCAAAACTCTCTTGGGTTCTCAAAAACTCAAGGCCACAATGCCATCCAGATCGGGCATACATCGAACTACAAGGAGCAGACGGCAAACCACGCCCTCAACTCGCACCAACTCTAAAACGGTGCTACTCACAAAGAAACTCGAGGATCGCCCAAAGCTCAAACTTTACACCACGCTCGGCTAAACTCCTCCGGAAGCTCACAAATGACAACAAACAAACTTAGCCCTTCAACAAATCGGCCAAACAATCAACCTTCCAGATTCCGTAAAACCAAACGGCCGAAAGCAAACTTTTCCATGCAAATCTACTAGCAATCGCCAAAGAAAACATCATGCTAGGCAAGGGAACCACCAAAATTTCTCTCAAGGAAAACTCGGGTCGCAAGGACTAAACCATCACGCAGCCTCTCTACGGCACAACACCTTGAGGAAAATGTACTCAATGGCTTTACCAACCAAAGCCATGGCACCTCTGTGCCAACCCACTCAAACGGCTCTGCTACTCCAATCATGAGCGCACAACAAGGATCAAAGCCCGAGAAGGACTTGCTCAGCAGAACTCAACCCAAACTTATAACGAGCGACACTCGCCTCCAAGCTACCTCTCAACTCTTAAAATCCAACTGACTACTCAAAGGACTTCTCCTTTAAGCTTAAGCCTAACTCAACTTCCAACCAGAAGCTCCACTCCCGAAACCTCACGAGGAAAACGGATAACGACAACCTCAAAGCTAACTCTCGAGGTGACATCCGTGGAGCAACTCAACCACCACAGAGACTAGGGAAAGGGAAATCTTCAATCCCCAAAGAACCAACAACCCCGCGAAACAACTCTTGCTTGCTAACAACACAAAGCAGGGACCCTCTCTCACAATGGCATTGCGCTACTCGATCAAATACACAACTCGAGCTAAAGTGACTCCTACAAAACAGAAACGAATTTCCCAAGAAGCAAACTCAAGGGCAACGGACTTCACACAAACTCACTGGCTTGCTCAAACCCAAGGCAACAACAACCAACTCTCTTGGAAGCAACACCCAAGGAATATCTCAACCAATCGGATCTCCAATCCAAAACAAATAAAGACTTGCTCAATCTGCGAGGGAGGGGTCAACTCCACAACTTCATCGACTAAGAACACGACCTCGTGGCAACGCTGCCGGCTAGAACCGAACTAGCACTCAAAACAACAAGAGAACCCAATCTTAGCCAACACTCACAAGAGGCGAGAACAACCCTTATCGCAGCCTCTAGAACACCATCCAAGAGTCTCATTAATCGATACAAACGATCGCTTCCAAGCAACCAACAAACTTTTCCTTCAAGCTAACACTCTACCATTAACTCATGGCTACGGGAGGAATCGACAACTCCTGTAAGGAAACGGCTCTTACAAGCAGACAAAACCAAGGACAGAGAGCTCCACAAATGCTCACTGCCTTGCTCCACTAAAGCAACAACATCTAAATCTCACGGGGCAACAACAAGGGCAACTCAACATCCCGGAAACAGAAAACAACCAACAGTGGCACAAACCACTCGCCCCACGAGCAAAACTAATCTCTAGCAACTCCAAACCACACCTTGGTCAACACCAAGCATCAACTTGCCACCAATCCGGACTCTACTCCAAACAACCACATCGGCTCGCTAGCCTACCAAGATCGCTAGCAACTCAACCGAGGCTACGAACCACACGGCTCCAAACTTGCCAATCGAAACTCACTCACTACCTGGCTCGACCGAGCTCGGAGAGGCTCTCCACAACCTAGGGTTCTTCGGCAACCCTCGACACACACCGCCGACAAACGAGCTAACACAGCAATCGCTCAACAGGCACAACTCTCTCCAAATCTCAACCATGCAGCCAACTCCAATACCTTGGAAACCAAGAGGACCAAACGCTACCGAATGCGCTGTCCTCCCTACTCAAACACCAGCCTCTCAACAAGGCTTCTACCCAAGGAAAGGATCCAAACAACTCTCTTAGCCAAGGCGAACAAAAATCACATACGCTTTGCTACCACCGCTCTTGTTCGGTTTCCAATCAACTCCAACCGAAGGAACACCAAAAGTTCCAACTCCACACGATGCTCAAAGCTGAGGCAACCTTGCTTTATCAAGGCATAACCATGCCAAACCGAACTCACTTTATACCAAGTGTAAGGACCCGACCCAAAAGAAACGGTCTCTAACCTAGGTCCTTACTTAGCATGCATGTCTAGGAATGTAAACGTCATTCGAGTTTGAAATTTAAATCCTTGAGGTAAGTACATTCAAAACAAAGAAAATATAATTCCATTTAAAAATAGACAGTAGATGACTGATCAGCTTCTTTTTAAAAATAAATCAAGGGAAATGGTACGAGAAACATAAAATAGGTTTTGAGTATTTTTCCTAGGGACTCAAGTCCCACTACATGCTAAATCATAAGAAAACAATAAAAGAATATGCATCCCAGAGTCACTATCCATGATCATCCAAAGAGCCTCCTCCTAGCCATCCCGCCGATGTCCCAAGTTACCCGTGGAAAACCACAGAAAATAAGGGTGAGCAACGAGTTACTCAAAGAAGAATCCCCAACCGGGTACAATACGAAAACATATCATTTAGCACACGGACATGCAACCATGCAAAGACTCGTGAGCAAACAGGATGGGTTAACATAACGTCACTCTTAGGCTTGCCTATTCGAGGCTTACACAACCTAGAACTCAGTGTTGCCCTTCGGGACTTATACACCTAGGATGCCCATCGGGGTCTTACACCTCCAACTCGGTGATGCCCATCGAGGACTTATACACCTAGGATGCCCATCGGGTCTTACACCTCCAACTCAAAGATGCCCATCGGGGACTTATACACCTAGGATGCCCATCGGGGTCTTACACCTCCAACTCGGTGATGCCCATCGGGACTTATACACCTAGGATGCCCATCGGGTCTTACACCTCCAACTCGGTGATGCCCATCGAGGACTTATACACCTAGGATGCCCATCGGTCTTACACCTCCAACTCGGTGATGCCCATCGGGACTTATACACCTAGGATGCCCATCGGGTCTTACACCTCCAACTCAGTGATGCCCATCGGGACTTATACACCTAGGATGCCCATCGGGTCTTACACCTCCAACTCGGTGATGCCCATCGGGACTTATACACCTAGGATGCCCATCGGGTCTTACACCTCCGGATGTCCATCGGGGCCTTCCCTGGCGGGACGCACTAGTTACCTCTACAATCTCTTACACTATACATCATCCGCCAATTCCTAGCATGGCACTAACAGATAACAAGGTCACGGTTATGCCGAGACAATTTAACTCCTAGCATGATAACTAACAGATATATCAGAATCTCAAGCACGAAATCACCGAAACAAGAAAGAGCAAGCAACCTATCCACTAGATATTCCATACAAACACAACACATGGCATGCTATCAAAGTATTCGCAGGGTCCACACAACCCCTGTGTAGAAATCCTTACCGAAGTGAATAGAACCAACGATCCACGGATGACTCTCGAGCTTCTAAGCGCACTCCGACAACCTAGGCAAGTAATAAAATATCCTAATTAATAAACAAATCTAAAATCGTGAAGTCCATAGGGTGGAGGCTCGGAATTTACCAACCGAGAAGGCACACGCCTCGCAAGCAAGCAACAAGGACGGCGCCGGCTGGTAGCAGTGGCGCCGCGCTGCACTGGCGCCGCGCGCGGCGCGCGCGGCAGTGGCAAGCCGACACGCTGGGCGGCGCGCTGCCAAGGCATCGGGACAGCGGCGTGTCGCGGCGACTGGCGGGCGAGGCTGGCGCGCGCGAACGTCGCGATCTCGCTGAGGCGTGTATGCGGGCGAGCGTGAGCGATGCGACGGGCGGCTCGGCCTATCGCGCTGGGCGCGCGCGGCGATGCGAGACGTGACGCAATCGGTGCCGACGTCAGCAGCGCGGCGGCGGCGGTGGTGGTGTAGGTCGTGCGACTGGTGTGGCTTTACGGTGCTCGTGCGCGTGCGGCGGCGTCGCCGCCGCGAGGCGCGGCTTCGGCGCGGTGCGGCGCGCAGGCGTGCGGCGCGTGGGCGGTGGTGTGTTATCGGCGGCCGCGCTTGGTGCGGCGTGGGTGTTGGCGAGAGGGTTAGGGTTTTTGCGAGAGAGAGAGTGTTTTCTTTTTTTTTTTTTTTTCTTCCTCAAATTAAATAAGCTTGGAAATCCTAAATTCCCTTCCCTAGGCTTCCTCCTTCAAACCCAAGTTGACTCATTTATTTTCCTTAATTAATTCCAAACTCCCATCTCTCTTTGAGGCCGAGGGTTCGAGTCCTCCAAAATCATCTTCTAATCCTTATTTTAATTTAACTAAAATCCGGCCATTACAATACTCCCTCCTTAGAAGACTTCCGTCCCTAAGTCATTGCTCCTAAAACAACTCGGGTAACATCTCCTCATCTCCCTTCCAACTCCCGGTAGCTTCCTCAACTCCTTGATTCCGCCACTGCACTTTCACTAGGTCAATTGCCCTGTTCCTCAAAAATCTTTTTCTCAAATGCTAAGATCTTTATGGGTTTTTCCTCAAAGCTCGAGTCATGGTTTAGCCGCAAAGGCTCGAAATCGATGACATGCGAAGGGTCCGCACATATACAAGGCGAGCATCAAACATGGAACACACTATGCACTCGCAGCCAAGGTCGGCGGCAATGCTAACCGGTGAGCTACGGCTCGATCCTCTCGAGGATCTCGAATGGTCCGACAAACCTCGGGGCTCGGCTTCCCTTCCTACCAAACCTCGAAACTCCACGCACGGAGCAACCTTAAGGAACACGTCTTGGCCAATCTCAAACTCCAACTCTCTACGTCCCGACATCGGCGTAGCTTTTCCGCCGCTCTGGGCGCCAAGATACGAGCCGATCTTCGGGCGACCTCGTTGGTCAATCAAGCAACTCGGACCCAATACCGCCGTTTCAACCTCTTCCCGCAATACTGGGATCTGCAGCGCTTACCATACAACGCTTCAAACGCGGTGCCATCTCAATGGTTGATCGAAACTATTGTTGTAGGCAAACTCCATCAAATACAAGTATCGGTCCCAATCGCCAGGGAAATCCAACACACAAAGCTCGCAACATATCCTCTAAGATCCGATTTACCCGCTCACCAAGCATCGGCCTGTGGGTGGAAGGTCAGGCTGTAGGCCGCACTGTGCCCAAGCCTCACTGAAGGGCCTTCCAAAACCGTGATGTAAACCGGAATCCTTGGTCGGAGATAATTTTAATCGGCACTCCGTGATACCTCACTATCTCGCTCAAGGAACAATTTGTGTGCCCACCGCTTCTGACGGTGTAATTTATCTCGCCGGAATGAAGTGGGCACACTTAGTCAACCTATCAACGACCACCCAAATCATGTGCATATCCTCTAGGGGTTCTGGGCAATCCCGAAATAAAATCCATGGTAATTTCCTCCCACTTCCATTGTGGCACCCAGCGGATCGCAGCAAACCTGCTGGTTTTACGCCTAGGCGCCTTCACTTGCCGACAAGTGAGACACCGACCGACAAACCGGGCAATCTCCCTCTTCATTCCCATCCACCAAAAAGTCCGCTTAAGATCTTGGTACATCTTGTTACCCCGTGCCATGCAAAAGCGAGGTGTGAGCCTCGGTCAATGATTCGAACGAATCTGGCATCGGCCGGGACACATAGCCGACCCTTATATCTTAAGCCACCATCTCGCAAATATCTCAAAATCGAAGTCACCATCACCGGACCCTCTCATACAACTTTTTCAACTTAGGATCATTCGATTGGCCGTCAATAATCCTTTGCCTTACCGAAGGCTGGATGGTCAATCGAGCTACCCGCCGGCTAAACATCCCCTAACAACACTGCTATTTCTCGCTCTCTCGAGGTCTTTCCTTATGATACTCTTGGGATTTGCCAACGCCGCTAGATGCGAGGTCTTCCTACTTAGTGCATCTGCCCACAACATTTGCCTTTCGGGTGATACAATATCTCACGCAGTCGTAATCCTTCACGAGTTCCAACCACTCCTCTCGCCTCATGTTCAGTCCTTCGAGTGAAGAAATACTTGAGGCTTTGGTGATCCGAGAAAATCGAATCTTTTCCCCATACAAGTAGTGCCTCCAAATCTTAAGTGCAAAGACGCCATCGCGCCAACTCCATGTCATGAGTCGGGTAATTCTCGCTCGTCGCGGTTTCAATCGCTCGAAGCGTATGCTATCACCTTACCGTGTTGCATCAAAACGCAACCCAACCCAAACTTGCCGCATCATCAGACACCATGAAACCCCGGTTCCCTCCGAATCGCCAACACCGGGCGGACGCCAAACCGCTCTTTAGCTTAGCAAAACTCTCATCGCACTTCCTATCCCAAACGAAATCAACACCCTTCCTCGTCAATCGAGTAAGCGGGGCGGCTATAGCGGAAAAATTTTGAACGAAGCGTCGGTAATATCCGCCAAACCCGTAGCTACGAATCTCCGACACGCCGCTCGGTCCGCCCACGAACTAACGGCCTCTACCTTCGAAGGGTCCACCGCCACTCCTCCTTAGACACAACGCGTGTCCCGAAAAAGCTACCTCCTCGAGCCAAAAGTCACACTTTGAGAACTTCGCATAGAGCTTGTTCTCGCGCAAGGCTTGCCAAAATCTGTCTTAGGTGCGAGGCATGGTCCTCCTTAGACTTGGAGTACACAAGAATGTCGTCTATGAACACGATGACAAAGCGGTCCAAGAACGCCTTGAACACTCTGTCCATCATGTCCATGAATGCAGCTGGGGCGTTCGTCAGTCCGAAAGACATGACTACGAACTCATAATGCCCATACCTCGACTAACGCTGTCTTGGGAATATCTCGCATCCCGAATTCTCAATGGTGGTAGCCCGACCTCAAGTCAATCTTCGAAAACACACAAGCTCCTCGAGCTGGTCAAACAGTCATCGATACGAGGCGGCGGATACTTGTTCTTAATGGTTACCTTGTTCGGGCCACAGTAATCGATGCATAGACGCATCGAGCCATCCTTTTTCTTAACAAACAAAGACGGGTGCTCCCCACGAGGACACACTCGGCCTAATAAATCCTCCACAAGCAACTCCTGCACTGTTCTTTTAACTCTTTCACTTCTGCTGGCGCCATGCGATAAGGAGCTTTCGAGATAGGCGAGTCCCCGCCAAGCTCTATTGAGAAATCCACCTCTCTCTTGCGGCGCAGCCGTGCAACTCCTCGGAAAAAACATCTGCAAACTCTTGCACTATGGGCACTCGCTCGACAGATATCCGTCACGGTTCTCGCCGGTCAACTTAGCTAAGAAACCCCAAGCTCCTCGAGCTAACAAACGGTGAGCTTTAATCGCCGAAATCACCGCGGACACACCCCACTCGGGTGCCCCGAAATTTAAAGCTAGGCCTACCGCGGCCCGAACACCACCTCCTTACAACGACAGTCAATCATAGCGTGGTTATCGCCTAACCAATCCATGCCGAGGATCACATCGAAACCGCTCATAACTAACACTATGAGGGTAACTCATGAGTCCTGGTCGGACACCATATCCGACCATCCCTTACCTTCTGCTAGCCAAAGATACTAGTTCCCGAGGGAGTAGCGACAGATAACTCAAAACCTAGAGGCTCTAAATTCATGCAAGCATGCTCAAGAAAAATGCAGAAACAAAAGAATGGGTGGAACCCGAATCAAACAACACAAAGGCGAGGTGATCAAGAACTAGGAGCGTGCACGCCATCGCGGTCCGGCTCTCTCGGCCTCTGGCGGGTCGTAGCATATACTCTTCCCGCTGCAGTCTTTGGCCGTGCCACCACCGCTTTCTCGTTTGCAATGCCGGGCCGATGTCCCTCCTTACCACGCTTATAGCAAGCTCTGGGGTTACCACCACAAGGCCCCCAATGTTGTTTACCACGGGGTCTACAATACGGTGGCGCCTCCTCTACGCCTCGTTGGCGAGGCTGATCGCGATTCACGATCCCGTCTTTGGTCTCTCGCCATGATAAGTACTCGGCGCCGCCGACCGCCTCCATGACCATTACCACTGCGTCAAACTTACGCTTCGACCCGAGTACACTGGGCCTTACGCACTACAAGACTAACAACTCGCTCTGGAGGATACTTTCCATCATATATGGTTGCCAATCGCATTTGCCTTGGCAAAAGTCTGCGGGGCTCAGTGTTCTAACATCCCGAGACACTCCTGCCTCGGACCATAATAAACTTCTCGATCTTCACTCGGGAGTAGCAATCAATCTGCGGTCGCGAAGTACCCATATTCCGAAAACTTCCTCTCATACACCTCGATTGGGTCGACCCGCTAAGGTTCGAAAACAACTCGATCATCTTTTCTTGGGCTTCTTCACTAATAAATTTTGCCTTGAACTCGGCCTTGAAGAATTCCCGTGTGGCGGGGAGACCCAGTAGGTCTCTCACTCAAGGTGGAATCCCACCACCACTTAGCTGTTCCAGCTAACGCATGAGTCGCACATCGAGCTCATTGCACCTCGGGACAAGCCATTACCATAAAAGTATACTCTAGTTCGGCAATCCACCGGCCGCCACGGTGGTTCCCAGGGCACTAAACTTCTCCGGCTTCCATTTGACGAAATCTTTTAGCCACTTGCCCAAATCCTCGGCACCTTCCGCCACAACGGCCTCGTTCACAATTGGCTCTCGCTGAGCTGGCGAGATCGCGGCGGCGCGGGCGGTCCTCTCTCTGAACTAACTTTCGGTCACCGCTCTATCTCGAATCCGAGACTCCTCCCTGCAGTGCAGCTAACGAGCTCGCGTCTCACCCTCCTGCTCGGCTCTCTGCAGTCGACAAAGAACCCAACCATAAGAGCCCTCATGGACTCCACAAAAGCAACTCCCCTGCGACCTCTCGGGCCGAAGTTGTTGCCTCCACGCCCTCACCGGGCAACACGCAGAAGGGCCTGTGGGCGGCCTAACATCGCATCGGCTTGGGACGACGTCCCTCCCGTGTCGGAATCAATACGAATGCCTGGCCTGGTCGGCCTTGAGCCTCCTCGCCCTCTACGAGTGATCGCATAACGACAATCTACACTCAAACGAACAATGAGTCGAACTCGCTTTCCTGCTCCTCAACAACAAGTCATATACATGCAAGGTGCAAATGGTATTGTAATTCTTAACCCTTAACCTTAAACTTTCGGACATACTGATGGTGGCGGAGCTGATGATCATGGAAAACAACCTACAATCGCAGTCGGTCTCTGTAACCTATAACTCACGGGCTCGATACCAAGCGTGAAGACCCACCCAAAAGAAACGGTCTCTAACCTAGGTCCTTACTTAGCATGCATGTCTAGGAATGTAAAACGTCATTCAGAGTTTGAAATTTAAATCCTTGAGGTAAGTACATTCAAAACAAAGAAAATATAATTCCATTTAAAAATAGACAGTAGATGACTGATCGAGTTCTTTTTAAAAATAAATCAAGGGAAATGGTACGAGAAACATAAAATAGGTTTTTGAGTATTTTTCCTAGGGACTCAAGTCCCACTACATGCTAAATCATAAGAAAACAATAAAAGAATATGCATCCCGTAGTCGGCTATCCATGATCATCCAAAGAGCCTCCTCCTAGCCATCCCGCCGTGTCCCAAGTTACCCGTGGAAAACCACGAGAAAAATAAGGGTGAGCAACGAGTTACTCAAGAAGAATCCCCAACCGGGGTACAATACGAAAACATATCATTTAGCACACGGACATGCAACCATGCAAAGACTCGAGCAAACAGGATGGGTTAACAGAACGTCACTCTTGGGCTTGCCTATTCGAGGCTTACACAACCTAGAACTCAGTGTTGCCCTTCTGGACTTATACACCTAGGATGCCCATCGGGTCTTACACCTCCAACTCGGTGATGCCCATCGGGGACTTATACACCTAGGATGCCCATCGGGTCTTACACCTCCAACTCGGTGATGCCCATCGGGGGACTTATACACCTAGGATGCCCATCGGTCTTACACCTCCAACTCGGTGATGCCCATCGGGGACTTATACACCTAGGATGCCCATCGGGTCTTACACCTCCAACTCGGTGATGCCCATCGGGACTTATACACCTAGGATGCCCATCGAGGTCTTACACCTCCAACTCGGTGATGCCCATCGGGACTTATACACCTAGGATGCCCATCGGTCTTACACCTCCAACTCGGTGATGCCCATCGGGACTTATACACCTAGGATGCCCATCGGGTCTTACACCTCCAACTCGGTGATGCCCATCGGGGACTTATACACCTAGGATGCCCATCGGGTCTTACACCTCCGGATGTCCATCGGGGCCTTCCCGAGCGGGACGCACTAGTTACCTCTACAATCTCTTACACTATACATCATCCGCCAATTCCTAGCATGGCACTAACAGGATAACAAGGTCACGGTTATGCCGAGACAATTTAACTCCTAGCATGATAACTAACAGAGGATATATCAGAATCTCAAGCACGAAATCACACGAAAACAAGAAAGAGCAAGCAACCTATCCACTAGATATTCCATACAAACACAACACATGGCATGCTATCAAAGTATTCGCAGGTCCACACAACCCGGTAAGAAATCCTTACCGAAGTGAATAGAACCAACGATCCACGGATGACTCTCGAGCTTCTAAGCGTGCCCGAAACCTAGGCAAGTAATAAAATATCCTAATTAATAAACAACATCTAAAATCGGGAAGTCCATAGGGTGGAGGCTCGGGAATTTACCAACCGAGAAGGCACACGCCTCGGCAGCAAGCAACAAGGACGGGCGCCGCCAGTAGCGGTAGCCGGCGCTGCAGCTGGCGCTGCGGCGCGCGCGGCGCAAGGGCAGCCGACACGCTGGCGGGCGCGCCGCCAAGGCGTCGGGGCAATGGCAGCGTGGCGGCGACTGGCGCGGCGAGGCCGGGCGCGCGAACGTCGCGATCTCGCCTGCGCAGCGCGGCGGCGAGCGAGCGATCGCGACGGGCGGCTCGGCCTATGCGCGCTGGGCGCGGCGATGCGCACGTGACGCAATCGGGTGCCGACGTCGCGCGCGGCGGCGGTGGTGGTGTAGGTCGTGCGACTCGTGTGGCTTTCTGCGTGCAACGGTGCGTGCGGCGCGAAAGGCCGGGCCGGCCGCGAGGCGGCTTCTCGGTGCGGTGCGACAGAGGCGCGTCAGGCGTCGCGGCGGTGGGTGTTAGCTGGCCGCGGCTTGCGCGGCGTGGGTGTTGGGTGGCCGCGGCTTGCGCGCGTGGGTGTTGGCGAGAGGGTTAGGGTTTTGCGAGAGAGAGTGTTTTTTTTTTTTTTTTTTTTTTCCTCAAATTAAATAAGCTTGGAAATCCTAAATTCCCTTCCTAGGCTTCCCTCCTTCAAACCCAAGTTGACTCATTTATTTTCCTTAATTAATTCCAAACTCCCATCTCTCTTTGAGGCCGAGGGTTCGAGTCCTCCAAAATCATCTTCTAATCCTTATTTTAATTTAACTAAAATCCGGTCCGTTACACCAAGCCTCTACCACGGGTGCTTACCCATAAGGCATCCAAATCCTCTCGCAAGGCATCACCTCATCTCGCCTAAAAAGCATTCAACTCGCCTCATGGCATCCAACTCATCTCATGAGCATCCAACTTAGGGTCCCTCTGGCTTGGACCAAACTCGCATCTACAATGCTCAACTCTCTCGAGTTAAGGCACTCGAAGGTAGTTGACCGCACTACCAACCACAAAGAAAAATCTCTTGGCCTTAACACTAGCGCGCGAGAATCACGCCCACAAACAATTACCAACCGCCAACCTGCGACTTACTCAACCTCCAAAGAACATCGGGAAAAGGCTCGGCTCGGCTCCACTCGAGCATCCTTTCGCTTGTAGTCCATCGACTACCACCGAACTAGCCCTGCAGCACGACCTAAACGGGTGCAATCGCCATAAATGATCCAAGGCTAAAGGAGTACGCTGAACTCCGAACGGCATAGAACCATCTCGCTATGCCCAAGCCAACCTCAAGCTCGAACAGGACTTAGTGCCAAAGTGGCACACCAACCAATGCACCTCAAGTGCTACTACTACCAAATCCACATCCGAGGAAGTCGGGTCATTAAACAACAAAGCAGGGCTCGCAAGGGGGAAAAGATGACCCTTCATCCGCCTCAAGCCACTAACACGGCAACTTGCCAAACAATCGGGCGATCGGTGGAGACTCTGCTAGTCCACCTCTCACAAGGGACTTCCACCACCATCCGATGAACCAAACAAAGACAGAACGACACACCTCGGCCTCTGAGAGCAGCGGGGCATCCCACACACGGATGCTAAACTCAAACTGGCCAACTACTTTACTACTAGCGGTGGGACTTACTAAAACATCGAGCTCTACAGGCATCCATTTGCCAACCCAGGCGTCTCCATCAACGCCAACAAACTCATCTGAATAAACTCGCTTGATCATGCCCTCCCGGAACCTCCGGGACTACAAGAGCTACTGGGGAAAAATGCTTTGAAACAAACTCATCACCGGGCTATCTGTGCCGGGACTCCTCACTACGCGCTACAAATCTGCGCTGGTCTCCGCTCTCGATAGCTAAAGACACGCCATCAAATCTCTCATGTCCGGAGCACACTCGCTCAAGGAGTCTCACTGAGGCGCCGCTAGCCTCTACCCCCTCCTCTAGGCAACTCAACCTGCCGGGGCCAAATCGGGCATGCGGGCCTAACAACCCGGACGCGGCCTCAACATCAACACGATCGGTCCAACTCCTCGGTCGGTCATGCCAAACGTCCTGCTCCTCTGGGTGCGATCAACATATTGGCGATGCGCACGAAGCACCTCCACCCTCTCACTAGGGAAAGCGACAAGAATCGGGCCACAAATGGCCAACGGGAGTCTAAGCTCGCCTCCTCTCGAACGACGCCCCGGGGGCATCCGAATCTATCTGGATACCTCAACAAGCCGCTAAACAAACTGCTGCGATCATGGGAAAGTTGGCATGATGGCTCACTAAGCCCAAACCAACAACGAGTCGAACTCGCTTCGTCTCCGCTACACAACACTACACAAGGCATAACTAGATGATAGGTATTGTAAATTCTTAACCCTTTTCCTTTCTTAAACAATAAATCTAGGCGTACCTGATGACTGTCGAAGTGCTGGTGATCATGGAAAAACGTCCTACAACAAAAGGTCGGTCCTACGAATCTATGACTCGAGCTCGATACCAATCAGTAAGACCAGACCCAAAAGGGGCTCTAAATGGCCTTTACCCCAATGCATGTATTGAAATTAGAAGACATTATGAAAAACATTTCGATTCCAAGTAAAAACAGAATCATTCAACAACCAAAACATACATTTCTAAAAGCATACTCGATCGAGAGATTTATTTAAACCCTTAAAACAATCCACAAGTACAAATATGCTGGAATCCATAAAACGTAAGAAAACATCCTCGGGGCTCTGTGCCCGTCTACATGCATTCAGGGAAATAATAAAAGTCAAGAGTCATGATAAAATAAAATAGTCGAGATGACAAGCAGATTCCATGATCACGGCTTCCCTTCACCATCCTGTCTCCCGCTTTGATTACCCGTGGAAAACCACGTAATAAGGGTGAGTAACGAATTACCCAGTAAGAATCCCCAACCGGGTACAATACGATATACATGATCATCTAGAAGAATGTATGCAAGCTATGAGTACAAACACAGAGCGGAGCACATAGCTAAGTCCACACTTGGACCTCGGATGCCAACTCGTGGTCTTAGTCCGTAAAATACCACAACACACTATACGCGCTATACGGGAACAAGTCCCGCCCTCCGCCTCTGCCGATCTGAAAGGTGCATGTAAAGACCAGACCCAAAAGGGCACTAAATAGGCCTTTACCCCAATGCATGTATTAAAAGGAAAAGACATGATGCAAATAAAGTTTTAGGATTCCCATTAAATCAAAACATTCAAGATTCATTCGTAATAATAAGTCTCTCAAACTGTCCTGTCTCCAAGCACTGTTTCACAGACAAATACATTTCCAACGATTTACTCGATCGAGATTTTATTAAAAACATTTAAAACATCCTCAAATTCAACAAGCCGGAATCCACAAAAACATTCGAGAAAACATCCTAGGGCTCAGTGCGTCTGCCACATGCATTCAGGGAAAATAAAAGACAAGAGTCATAGAAATAAAAAGTCGAGACGACAACAAGAAGTTCCCATGATCATAGCTCCTCCTTCACCATCCCGCCTCGCGCCATGGTTACTGAAAGATAAGTAAGGGTGAGTAACGAATTACTCAAGAAGAATCCCCAACCGGGGGTACAATACGATGCACATGGTCATCTAGATGAGTGTATGCAAGCTATGAATATAAACACGAGAATAGAGCACATAGCTTAAGTCCACACTTGGACCTCGGATGCCAACTCGTGGGTCTTAGTCCTAAATAATCCACACCACACAATACGCCCTAAACGAGAACCAAGTCTCGGCCTCACTGTCTACATCGTCGATACGAAAGGTGCACTAGCTCAAGATCCCGAGGAGCTCTCCGGTGGCGCCAGTAATGAGCGTAAGCATGCACCGCGTGCTCTTTGCAGAACTATGGGGTGCCGGGTCTAGTGGCAAGTGCCCATGTCCAAATCACCACGCCTAACTAAATCTCTGGATCGGTGTCACCGACATAGGGGTGTGAGACTGGACACGTGAACTATGTCACCTGAACCACCGCTTTGAGGCTAAGGAACCGGCCGTGGTAGGCTTACACCGTGAAGCGGTCCTTGCCCTAACAGTGGCAATCAAGGGCTCTACGGCCGAACACGCCGAGGACGTGCCGATCGTCGAGGACGAGGCAATGCCAAGTCATCATCCCGACCGTTGGGGCATTTAACGATCTGCCACCCTCACCCAAGATTGCGGGGCCTACCGGTCGGGTTAGCTAAACCCTAACGGGTCCGGGGGACGAGAATCGTCTCGACGTCCCCGCCATGGATGCAAGATACTTTATGCATCAGGCCCGGATGATGCTACCTACCTACACTTTAATCTATCATATCAATAACATACAATCCAATACAATCCAAAACGTGTTCAACAGATACAACGAACCTAGCATGGTACTACGAAGCAAGAACAGACATGAGCATGCTAGAACGGAACAACCTAGCATGGGCTAACATGAGAGAACAACATACGAAGTCATGCTAGTCGAGAATTCGAGCAGAGCACCTAAACTATACATGCTGATAATCACAAACAAACATACAAACAACAATCACATAGAACATCGCAGGGTCCACACAACTCCGGTAAGAAATCCTTACCTGGCCGGGAGGCAACTACACACAAAAATCCTAAGCTGCGATCGATCCCGAGCTAGCTAACGAGAACCTAACAAACACAATAATAATCACAATCCATAGGCCTAAACATAAAAAATAAACAAGGCTTGGCTCGAGGAGCAACTCACGCGCGCGGCCGACACGCGGACGAGGCGAGATGCGATGGCGAGGCCGCTCTTTGGCGATGGGCGGCGAGGGTCGGGCGCTGGCGCCGACAGCGCAGATGGGCGGCAGAGCTGGCGCGACGCGCCTGCATGGCGGCGGCCGGCGCAGCGCGCGACGGGCGCGAACAAGCTGGAAGCGGACGGACACGCGCGGCGCTGCGGCTGACGACGGGCGCTGGCGGGCCGACGAGCGTCTGACGCGCGATTCTCGCTGCGCAGGGCTCGGCAGGCGCATCTGCTGGCGAGATCTGGGCGCGCATGGGCCGCTCTGGCGTCTGCTGGCTGCGATGGGCTGCGGAAAGGTCATCTGCCGCGATTTGGGCCGCGGCGAAGGCTCGCGTCTGGCCGAGCGACAACAGCCGCTCGATGGCACTTCAGGGCGATGGAGCTGGGCGACTCGGCGATCCGCGCTTCTTCTTGTGCGATCTGGTCGGTGGGGCCGCGACGACAGTGGGGCTTTCTGGTTGGGGCTCCTCTCGGCAGTCGCAAACAAACATACACACACAACCACACTCTTCTATTTACATTCGGCCAAAGAAGAACTCAAATCGGAGAAGACGAAGAGACGAAGAAACTTACCCGAAAGACGATCGAACCACTGGGTGCAAAGGGGATGAAAATCGGCTTGGAGCTTGGGAGGGGAAAGCTTGTGCGGCCAAGAGGTGATTTGGAGAAGAAGATGGAATAAACCTAATTTCTTTTCATTTAACCAAAATCACAAAACTCCAACGATCCAAGGGTAACTAAGATATGACGCGGAAAGAGTAACAAGAGCTCTCCATAGCTCAACTGCACGCATCCTCACAGAGCTTTCCGAGGAGACCCGGGTTCGAATCCCACTACAACACAAATTCCTTTATTTTTACTTTTGCATCTACCCATGCTCAAACCAAACCACAAAGCCTAAAAACCTTCATAAATCCATCCAATAATTTTAGCAATCGAAAGATATAAAAACGGCCCGACGGCCCGACCAAATTACCAAAATACCCCGGGGCATACCTCGAAGACCGGGATGAAAACTCAGGCCGTTACAATATTCCTCCTTTTTATGACTTTCGTCCTCGAAAGTCCTTAAAAAGCTGAAAACAAAGACAGATATCTGCAATCTCATCCCGTCTTCCCGCCTGCAAGCGGCCTCCTCTGAACTCAAACTCCTCCACCGAACTTTTACCAAACGGATCTCACGATTATGCAACGCCTTCGTCTCAAGGACCGAGAATACTCACAAAGCTTCCTCTCGAAGCTCAAATCCTCAATCACCGCAAAGGCTCAAAGTCCACACCGAGCGATGGGTCCGACACATACCGCCTCACACCGATACATGAGAACACTGCACCCTACCGACAATGACAGAAAAAGCTAACCAATATGCAACTCGCCAATCCTCTCGAGAATCTCAAATGGTCCAACAACAGAGACTTGTAAAGACCCGACCCAAAAGAGGCTCAAATGGGCCTTTACCCCAATGCATGTAGTGAAAATAAAGACATTATGAAAAATACATTTCGGATTCCAAGTAAAAATGTAAACATTCAACAACCAAAACATACATTTCTAAAAGCACACTGATCGAGATTTATTTAAACCATTAAAACAATCCACAAGTACCAATATCTTTGGAATCCATAAAACGTAAGAAAACATCCCGGGGCTCTGTGCCGTCTACATGCATTCAGGGGAAATAACAAAAAGTCAAGAGTCATGATAAAATAAAATAGTCGAGAGATGACAAAGAGATTCCATGATCACAGCTCCTCCTTCACCATCCCGCCTCGCGCCATGGTTACCCGAAAGATAAGTAAGGGTGAGTAACGAATTACTCAAGAAGAATCCCCAACCGGTACAATACGATATACATGATCATCTAGAAGATTGTATGCAAGCTATGAGTACAAACACGTAATGCAGAGCACATAGCTTAAGTCCACACTTGGACCTCGGATGCCATCTCGTGGTCTTAGTCCTAAAATACCACAACACACTAAACGCACTATACGGGAACAAGTCCCGGCCTCGGCTGTCATCGCCGATACGAAAGGTGCACTCGCTCAAGATCCCGAGGAGCTCTCCAATCGGCGCCAGTAATGAGCGTAAGCGCGCAGCGCCGCATGCTACCGCAAACTCCGGGGGTGCCGGTCTAGTGGCAAGCCGCCCGTGTTCATCACCATGCCTAACTAAATCTCTCGGATCGGTGTCACCGACATAGGGTGTGAGAGACTGACACGCGTGAACTATGTCACTGTACCACCGCACTGAGGCTAAGGAACCGGTCGTGGTAGGCTTACACCGTGAAGCGGTCCTTGCCCTAACAGTGGCAATCAAGGGCTACGGCCAACACGCCGAGGGCGTGTCGATCGCCGGGGGCGAGGCAATGCCAAGTCATCATCCCGACCGTTGGGGCATTTAACATCTGCCACCCTCACCCAAGATTGCGGGGCCTACCGGTTGGGATAGCTAATCCTCACGGGGTCCAAGGACGGAGAACTGTCTCGAACGTCCTTGCCATAGATGCAAGATACTTTATGCATCGGGCCCGGATGATTCTATCTACCTCAATTCTAAACCTTAACAATAAAAATAATAACAATTCAATCAATGCACCCAATACGTGCTCAATGAGATACAAGGAGCCTAGCATGATACTACGAAGCAAGAATGATATCGAACATGCTAGAATAGAACAACCTAGCATGGGCTAACATGAGAAACAATACAAGAGTTCATGCCACCAGAATTCGAATGGAGCACCTAGGCTAAACATGCTAGTAAACATACACAGCATACAAAACAACAATCACAAATATACCGCAGGTCCACACAACCTCGGTAAGAGATCCTTACTTTGGTCTAAGACTTCTACACACAAATCCTAAGTCATGGAACAATCCCGAGCTAGCGAACGGGAACCTAGCAAACCAACAATAATCAAAGATCTAAAATATCTAAACAACAATAGAACAAAGAAGCTCGGCTCGGGGGAACTCACGCGCACGACGACACGAGCTTGGGGTCACGCAAGCCGGCTTTCGGCAAGGTCGCTGCTACGTCGCTGCGCTACCGCACGGCAGGACACGCTACCGGTTGCGCGATACCGCACGGCGACGGACACGCTACTGGCCGCGCGCCACGCACGGCAGCAGTGAGGACACACGCGCGCGGCGAGCGTCTCGCGGCGGCGCGCGCTGGCGCGCTGGCGTGCGATGTGGACTCGGCGAGCGGCTTCGGCGAGGGACGCGCGCGCGCGGCGAACGTCTCGGGCGGCGGCGCGCGCGCAGCGGTTCGGCAAGGACACGGCGAGGGCGTGCGATGGGGGCGACGCGGACGTGGCTGGACGCTGCGGCGCGGCGCGACCTCCTCGGCGTCGAGCGATCGGGCGATCTAACTGCTGGCGGGCGAACGGCGAGGCTGCCGGACAGATCTGGCGTCGCGGCAGGGTCGGGTTCGACCGATCTGGGCGTGCGACGAGGCTGGTTCGACAGATCTGGGCGTGGCGAGCCGGGCAAGTGGCGATGATGGTCGCTCCTCTCGGTGGTGCAACACACACACACACAACCCCTTTTCTTACATTCGGCCAACAAACACCCAAATGAGAAGATGAAGAAGACGAAGACTTACCCGAATGATGATGATCGAACCCAAGGAGATGCAAGGATGAAGAACTCGGCAAGGCTATGGAGATGGAGAGCTTGGGCGGCCAAGAGGTGCTTTTGGAGAATAAGATGGAATAACCTAATTCTATTTCATTTAACCAAATGCACCAAAACTCCAAAATCCAAGGTTAACTAAGATGTGATGCAGAAAGAGCAACAAGAGCTCTCAATAGCTCAACTGCCACACCACCCACCGACTTCTCGGACCACTTGGGTTCGAAACCCACCAAACACACTTTTAACACACAATTTTCCTTTTGCATCTCCCCATGCCCAAACACATCCACAAAGCCTCAAAACTCACATAAAACCATCCAATAATTTTAGCAACTGAAAAGATATAAACGGTCCCGACGGCCCGACCAAATTACTAAAATACCCCTAGGGCATACACGGAAGACCGGATGAAAACACAGGTCGTTACAATATTCCTCCTTTTTATGACTTTCGTCCTCGAAAGTCCTTAAGACTGAAACAACACAGATATCTGCAATCTCATCCTCGTTCTTCCCGCTCACGAGCCTCCTCCTCCAAACTCGACTCCCTTCACTAAACTTTTACCAACGGATCTCACTTCTACGCAACGCCTTCGACTCAAGACCAGAATACTCACAGGCTTCTCCTCAAGCCCTAAACCCTCAATCACCGCAAGGGCTCAAAGTCCACAATGAGCAATGGGTCCGGCACATGCCGCCCCAACATCGATACATAAAAACACTGTGCACAAATTGTCAACAAACAAACTCAACCCTACAACAAATCAAGCAAAACAATGAACCTTCCAGATTCCAAAACTAAACGGCCTACTCTTACTTCACAAGAGACCAACAGACCTCAAACCTTGACTACATCCTTAACGAGATACAAACGAACCACCAATCAAGCGATCGATCCAAAAGACAAACTTCTCCAACTAGAACACGTCCACAACACTTAAGCAACCATCTTAAGGAGAAAATCGCCAGCAAGGAACATCCAACATTCCTCTCAAGGAAAACTCGGGAAGCAAGGACTAAACCATCACGCAGACTATCTCGCGACACAACACCTTGAGGAAAACAACTCAACAAATTTACCAACCAATGCCACGGCACCTCTGTGCCAACTCACTCAAACGCGGCTCTACTAACGCCAACCGGGAACTCACAACAACTAGGAACAAAGCCCGAGAAGGGCTTGCTCAAAGTGAACTCAACCCAAACTTATAACGAGCAACGCCGCCTCCAAGCTACTACTCAACTCTTAAAATCCAACAGCTACTTAAAGGACTTCCCTTTAAGCCTAAGCCTAACTCATCTTCCAACCGTAAGCTCCACTCCCAAAACCTCACAAGGAAAACGGATAACGACAACCTCAAAGCTTACGGATCCCGAGCCACACAAATCCATAAGACTACCTCGCAAGCTATCACTCGAGGTCGGCATCCAAGAGCAACTCAACCACCACAGAGGCTAGAGGGAAAGGAAATCTTCAATCCCCAAAGAACCAACAACTTGCCGTAACAACTCAACTCTTACTGGTGGCCTCCGCCTGCGGAACAAACAACCCTTGCTTGCTAACAACACAAAGCAGAACCCTCTCATTGGGCTGATCATTGCGCTACTCTCGATCGACTACACAACTCGGGAGCTAAGCCGACTCCTCGCCAAACGGAAACGACTTCCCGGCAAGCAAATTCCGTAAGGCGGCGACTCCACACACGCTCGCGACTTGCTCAAACCCAAGGCAACAACAACCAACTCTCTTGGAAGCAACACCCAAGAGAAAACTCAACCAATCGGACCACCAAATCGAAACAAACAAAGACTTGCTCAATCACGAGGAGGGGTCAACTCCCAAAACTTACTCGACTAGGAACAAGACCTCGTATAACGCCCCGGCTAGAACCGAACTAGCTCTCGAAACAACAAACGAACCAAATCTTGGCCAAACACTCACAAGAGGCGTAACAACCTTTATCGCAGCCTCTAGAACACCATCCAAGAATCCGCTTAATCGGGACAACGACTACTTCCAAGCAACCAACAAACTTTTCCTTCAAGCTAGCGCTTCCACCATTAACTCCAAGACCAAGGGAGTAACGACAACTCCCAAGGAAACGGCTCATACAAGCGCATAACCAACGGACAGAGAGAACTCCACATACGCCACTTTGCCTTGCTCCACCGAGCAACAACACCTAATCTCACGGGGCACAACAAGGGTCCATCTCGGTCAACCTCCAAATGCCAAACGGGGCAACTCAACATCCTGAAACAGGAAAAACAACCAACATGGCACAAACCATTCGCCCCACGAGCAAAACTAAACTCTAACAACTCCAATCCACACCTTGGTCAACACCAAGCATCAACTTGCCACCACACCAAACCACTCCGGACTTTACTCCAAATAAACACTAGCTTGCTAGTCTACCAAGATCGCTAGCAACTCCACCGAGGCTACAAACTACACGCCTCAAACTAGCCAATCAAAACTCACTAGCTGGGCTCGATCAACTCTGGAGAGGCTCTCCACAACCTAGGGTTCTTCGGCAACCCTCGACACCCACACCGCCAAGATATCGATCTATCGGACAACCGCTCAACAAACAACTCCAATTTCAAAGATCCCAACCATGCTGGCCAACTCCAACTCCTTGGGAACCTAGAGGACCCAAACGCTACGAGAATCGCGCATCCTCCTACTCAAAACATCGGCCACAACATAACTTCTACCCAAGGAAGGATCCGAACAACTCTCTTAGCCATGACGATCGTAAATCACGCGCTTAGCTACCATCAGCTCTTGTTCGGTTTCAAATCGAACTCCAACCAACGATCAACAAGAAGATCCGCCAACCAAGCTTAGGCCCAACTTAACAAATCTTGCCTAAGCAACAACTTGATACCACGAGCACGGTATCCTTACCACCTCAACCAAAGCCTTACAACAACCACCTGGAGTCCAACTTCTCAAGGAACTGAGCACGAGATCTCCAAAGAAAACCCTACATGGATCTGAAACTCTTGCCACAGAACGAACCACACAAAACACACTTGTGTGCACAACTCCCAACCTTCCTTTAGAGATTCAAGACTAACAAGCGCTTTTCCACAAAGCAACGATAACTCCTGGCAGCGATACAAACAATCCAAGGAACACCAAAAGTTCCATCTCCGCACGATGCTCGAAACTGAGGCAACCTTGCTTTACCAAAGCATAATCATGCCAAACCAAACTTACTTTGTACCAAGCCTCTACCAAGGGTGCTTACCCCTAAGGCATCCAAAACCTCTCGCAAGGCATCAGCTCATCTCGCCTCAAAAGCATCCAACTCGCCTCATAGGCATCCAGCTCATCTGATAAGCATCCAACTCCTGGTCCCTCAGCTGGACCAAATTCGCATCTACGATGCTCAACTCTCCTCAGATTTAGGCACTCGAAGGTAGTTGACCGCACTACCAACCACAAAGAAAATCTCTTGGCCTTAACACTAGCGCGAGACTCACGCGCACCAACATTTACCAACCGGTAACTCACGACTTACTCAACCTCTAGAAACATCGGGAAGAGGCTCCGGCTCCTCTCGAGCATCCTTTCGCTTGTAGTCCATTGACTACCACTGAACTAGCCCTCTGGCACGACCTAAACGGGTGCAACTGCCATAAACAGATCCAAGGCTAAAGGAGTACGCTGAACTCCGAACGGCATAGAACCATCTGCTATGCCCAAGCCAAACTCAAGCTCGAACTGGACTTAGTGCCAAAGTGGCACACCAACCAATGCACCTCAAGTGCTACTACTACCAAATCCACATCTCGAGAAAGCTGGGTCATAAACAACAAAGAGGCTCGCAAGGGGCAAAGATGACCCTTCATCCGCCTCCACCACTAACACGGCAACTTGCCAAACAATCGGGCGATCGTGGAGACTCGCTAGTCCACCTCTCACAAGGGACTTCCACCACCATCTAATGAACCAAATAAAGACAGAACGGCACACACCTCGGCCTCTGAGCAGCAGGGCATCCCACACACACGGATGCTAAACTCAAACTCAGCCAACTACTTTACTACTAGCAAAAGAGGACTTACTAAAACATCGAGCTCTCATGAGCATCCATTTGCCAACCTGGGCGTCTCCATCAACGCCAACAAACTGATCTGAATAAACCTGCTGATCATGCCCTCCCGGGAACCTCCGGGGCTACAAGAGCTACTGGGGGAAAAATGCTGAAACAAACTCTGTCATATGGGCTATCTGTGCCCGGGACTCCTCACTACGCACTACAAACTGCGTCTGGGTCTCCGCTCTCTGATAGCTAAAGACTCGCCATCAAATCTCTCATGGTCGGAGCACACTCGCTCAAGGAGTCTCACTGAGGCGCCGCTAGCCTCTACCCCCTCCTCTAGGCAACTCAATCGCCGGGCCAAATCGGCATGCGGGCCTAACAACCCGGGACGCGGCCTCAACATCAACACGATCGGTCCAACTTCTCGGTCGGACATGCCAAGCGCCTCGCTCCTCTCGGGTGCGATCAACATATCGGGCGATCCGCACGAAGCACCACCACCTCTCACTAGGGGAAAAGACATCGGGCCACAAATGGCCAACGGAGTCTAAGCTCGCCTCCCTCCGAACGATGTCCCAAGGGCATCCGAATCTATCTGGATACCTCAACAAATCGCTAAACAAATCGCTCGATCATGAAAGTTGGCATGATGGCTCACAAAGCCCAAACCAACAACGAGTCGAGAACTCGCTGCGTCTCAAAATCCACAACACTACACAAGGCATACACAAGATGACAGTATTGTAAATTCTTAACCCTTTTTCAACAACAAATAGTAAACCTAGGCGTACTGATGACCGCTCAGAGTGCCGATGATCATGGAAAAACGACCTACAACAAAAGGTCGACTCTGAGAATCTATGACTCGAGCTCGATACCAATCAGAAAGACCCGACCCAAAAGAGGCTCAATGGGCCTTTACCCCAATGCATGTAGTGAAAATAAAAGACATTATGAAAAATACATTTCGATTCCAAGTAAAAACAGAAACATTCAACAACCAAAACATACATTTCTAAAAGCACACTCGATCGTAGATTTATTTAAACCATTAAAACAATCCACAAGTACCAATATGCTTGGAATCCATAAAACGTAAGAAAACATCCCGGGGCTCTGTGCCCGCCTACATGCATTCGGGGGAAATAACAAAAAGTCAAGAGTCATGATAAAATAAAATAGTCGAGAGATGACAAAGCAGATTCCATGATCACAGCTCCTCCTTCACCATCCTCGCCTCGCGCCATGGTTACCTGAAAGATAAGTAAGGGTGAGTAACGAATTACTCAAGAAGAATCCCCAACCGGGGTACAATACGATATACATGATCATCTAGAAGATTGTATGCAAGCTATGAGTACAAACACGTAATCAGAGCACATAGCTTAAGTCCACACTTGGACCTCGGATGCCATCTCGTGGTCTTAGTCCGGAAAATACCACAACACACTAAACGCACTATACGGGAACAAGTCCCGGCCTCACTGCTCTCATCGCGATACGAAAGGTGCACTCGCTCAAGATCCCGAGGAGCTCTCCAATCGTGCGCCAGTAATGAGCGTAAGCGCGCGCACCGCATGCTACCGCAAACTCGGGGGTGCCGGGTCTAGTGGCAAGCCGCCCGTGTTCGATCACCATGCCTAACTAAATCTCCGGATCGGTGTCACCGACATAGGGGTGTGAGACTGGACACGTGAACTATGTCACCAG
Source organism: Sicyos edulis (assembly GCA_036507275.1). Classification (NCBI taxonomy): domain Eukaryota; kingdom Viridiplantae; phylum Streptophyta; class Magnoliopsida; order Cucurbitales; family Cucurbitaceae; genus Sicyos; species Sicyos edulis. The sequence continues at coordinate 19,691,897 of CM071856.1, read as the reverse complement.
TACCACCGCACCGAGGCTAAGGAACCGGTCGTGGTAGGCTTACACCGTGAAGCGGTCCTTGCCCTAACAGTGGCAATCAAGGGCTACTGCCGAACACGCCGAGGACGTGTCGATCGCCGGGACGCAGGCAATGCCAAGTCATCATCCCGACCGTTGGGGCATTTAATGATCCGCCCACCCTCACCCAAGATTGCGGGGCCTACCGTTGGGGATAGCTAATCCCTCACGGGGTCCAAGGACGGAGAACTGTCTCGAACGTCCTTGCCATAGATGCAAGATACTTTATGCATCGGGCCCGGATGATTCTATCTACCTCAATTCTAAACCTTAACAATAAAAATAATAACAATTCAATCAATGCACCCAATACGTGCTCAATGGATACAAGGAGCCTAGCATGATACTACGAAGCAAGAACAGATATCGAACATGCTAGAATAGAACAACCTAGCATGGGCTAACATGAGAAACAATACAAGAGTTCATGCCACCAGAATTGACACAGAGCACCTAGGCTAAACATGCTAGTAAACATACACAGGCATACAAAACAACAATCACAAATATACCGCAGGGTCCACACAACCTCGGTAAGAGATCCTTACTTTGGTCGGAAGACTTCTACACACAAATCCTAAGTCATGAACAATCCCGAGCTAGCGAACGGGAACCTAGCAAACCAACAATAATCAGCATCTAAAATATCTAAACAACAATAGAACAACAAGCTCGGCTCGGGAACTCACGCGCACGACGACGACGAGCTTGGGGCCACCGCAAGCCGGCTCGGCAAAGTCGCTACGGCTGGCCGCTGCGCTACCGCACGGCAGGGACACGCTACTGGTTGCGCTACCGCACGGCACAGCACGGACACGCTGCCGCCGCGCTACCGCACGGCAAGCGTGGACACAGCGCGCGCGCGAAGCGCGGCGGCGGCGGCGCGCGCGGCGCCGGGCGTGCGCGATCGCGGACTCGGCGAGCGGCTCGCAGCGAGACGCGCGCGGGCGAACGTCTGGGCGAAGGCGCGCGCGCGCAGCAAGCGATTCGGCAAGGACACGGCGAGGGCGTGCGATGGGCGCGACGTGGGCGACGCGCGGCGCCGGCGAGACCTCCTCTGGCGTCTGCGAGCGATCGCGCGATCTCTTTGGAAGCGACCGAGAGGCTCTTTGGGACGACAGATCGGGCGTCGCGGCGAGGCTGGTTCGACCGATCTGGGCGTGCGACAGTGGCTGGTTCGACAGATCTGGGCGTCTGAGTGGGTGGGCGATGATGGTCGCTCTCTCTCTCGGTGGCCGCACAACACACACACACACAACCCTTTTTCTTACATTCGCCAACAAACACCCAAATGAGAAGATGAAGAAGACGAAGACTTACCCGAATGATGATGATCGAACCCAAGGAGATGCAAGGATGAAGAACTCGGCAAGGCTATATGGAGATGGAGAGCTTGGGCGGCCAAGAGGTGCTTTTGGAGAATAAGATGGAATAACCTAATTCTATTTCATTTAACCAAATGCACCAAAACTCCAAAATCCAAGGTTAACTAAGATGTGATGCAGAAAGAGCAACAAGAGCTCTCAATAGCTCAACTGGCCACACCACCCACCTGACTTCTCAGACCACTTGGGTTCGAAACCCACCAAACACACTTTTAACACACAATTTTCCTTTTGCATCTCCCCATGCCCAAACACATCCACAAAGCCTCAAAACTCACATAAAACCATCCAATAATTTTAGCAACTGGAAAAAGACATAAACGGTCCTGACGGCCCGACCAAATTACTAAAATACCCCTAGGGCATACCTGGAAGACCGGGATGAAAACCTGGGTCGTTACAAGACTCCACTTCTCCCGCTTACCAAACCTCAACACAACTCACAACTGCACAACCTTAACAGCACGCATTGTCCAACCTCAAACTCTAAAACTCAACGCCGAACATCGGCGAAACTTTCATGCCTGCTCTGAGCTAACCACAAACGAGCTCAACCTCCTGCACAACACCTCTGGTCAACTGCAGCAACACAGACCCAAAACAACACCGACGGCCACCAACCTTTTCTCACAAAGACTAGAGAATCGCAACACTTACCATACAATGCCTCAATGGAACCACAAGAATCGACACGAGAATCGCAACCCAAGGCAACCTCCTAAAGCCACACTGGTCTCCCGCTGCCTAATCACGGAAACACCAACTCGCAACAAGCTCCGAAGGATCTGGCTCACTCTTCCCAAAAGACCATCGGTCAGAGGGTCAAAACTCTACAGAAACTGCACTCGGCTCATAAGCCTCTTAACAACGCTCTCCAGAACCACGGTGCATCAACGCACTGCCTAGAACAAACCTTCGTTGCCACACCCTGGTGACAACAACTCCAGCCTGAAACTAACATGCCTCTACTCCATAGAAATGGCATCTGCACACGAAACGAGGTGCGAGCTCTCACTACTGAAACCAATCCTCCAAGAATCTAATCTCACACAACAACCTCAACTAACTGACAGCTCCCACACGGAAAACTTACAATCCAACAACTTGAGTGCTACGGCCTCGGAAGCTCAAACAACTACAAACTGCATAGCTATGCCAATCCACACAACTCTAGCTTGACTCAAATCACTTTGGCCGGACAAGTCACCGCTAACAACCGGGCCCCAGAGGGCTCCCTCCACCAACTTACCTCCATGCAAGCAACGGAACGAAGCTTGCCTCAAAAAAAAATGAAACACATCTCACAAGTCCAAACGATAACACATACAGGCTTAACCCTCAAGCTTAGGCTTAATGCACCTTCCCACCAAAACTTCATAAACGGAACTCCACTACCTGGTCAACACCAACTACCAAGAACAAGAATACCAACAATGGCTGGCAGAGTGCAAGCTACACTAGCCAGCAAGCATCCTCAATAAGTCCAGGACCTAATCCAAATGCCACAAAGGTGCAACCTCATCCACAATCAAACAAAGGGGCCTTCAACTACAAAGGTGCAATGTGACTTCCAAGCCAACACTCAAACCTTAGCCAACTAGGCCAAACACTCATAGGAGGCGAATGACTCTTACCGCAACTTCCAACACCACTCAAGAGTCCGCTTAACTTGGACAAACAAGCGCTTCCAAGCGACCAACAAGCTTTTCCTCGTACTAGCACCACTACCAATAATTCCAAGACCAAGGAATAACTCCGACAACTCCCAAGGAGAAACAGGTCCTTACAAGCGAACATCCGAAGGACGGAGAGCTTCACACCGCTAGCTCTGTCTTTGCTCACTAAGCACAACATCCAACTCTTCCAGAGGCAAACAACAAGGGGTCCACCACAGATCGGACCGCCAACCACTGGCAAGAGAAGACTCACCCCAAACAACAAATAAGGGCACTCTCAAACTCTGGGAACAGGAGAGACATCCTACAGGGCAAACCACTTACCCACGAACAAGGCTAACTCCTTGGCAACTCAAAAACCACACCTTGGCCAACATCAAGCACCAACTTGCCACCACACCGGACCCAAATCCGGACTCTACTCCAAACAAACTCTGGCTTGCTAGCCTACCAAAACTGCCAGCAACTCACCCGAGGCTACAAACTACTCGACTCTGGCTTGCCAACTAAACTCACTACCTGGGTCTGACTGAGCTCTGGTGAGGCTCTCCACAACTAGGGTTCTTCGACAACCCTCGACACACACTGTCGTCTAACGGTCTAACAACCAACTACCTGAACAAACAACTCCTTTTCCCAGCATCACAACCACGCTGGCCTGCTCCGAACCTCGAAACCAAAAAGACCAGAAACGCTTCAGAATGTGTCATCTTCCTACTCAAAGCATCAGCCACGACGTAGCTTCCACCCAGGGTAAGGATTTCGAGCAACACTCTTAGCAACTACGAACAGGAACTACGCGGCTTCACTACAACCACCATTTGTTCAGTACCATCTGAACTCCAACCAAGAGCCACAAGAGGTTCCACCCACCAAGCTTAGGTTCAACTTAACAAACTTGCCTAAGCAACAACCCAACTACGAGCACGGTATCCTTACAACCTCAACTAAAGCCTTACAACATCCACCTGGAGTCCAACTTCTCCAGGAACTGAGCACCAGTTCTCCAATGCAAACCCTACATGGTTCTGGAACTCTCGCCACCAGAACGAACTACACGAAACACACTTGTGTGCACAACTCTCAACCTTCCTTCAGAAATCCAAGACTAACAGGTGCTTTCCAAAAGGCAACACTAACTTCTGGCAGAGATACAATCAACCAAAGGAACACCAAAAGTTCCATCTCCACACGATACTCGAAGGAGTGGCAACCTTGCTCTGCTAAAACATAACGATGCCAAACCGAACTTACTTTATACCAAGACTCTACCAAGTGCGCTTACACATAAGGCGTCCTACTCATCTCATAGGCATCCAACTCATCTCATAAGCATCCAACTCATCTCAAGAGCATCCAACTCATCTCCCGGGCATCCAACTCATGGTTCCCCTGCTGGACCGAACTCGCATCTACAATGCTCAACTCTCCTCAGATTAAGGCACTCGAAGGTAGTTGACCGCACTACCAACCACAAAGAAAATCTCTTGGCCTTAACACTAGCGCGAGACTCACGCGCACCAACATTTACCAACCGGCAACCTGCTGACTTACTCAACCTCCGTAAACATCGGGAAGAGGCTCGGCTCCTCTCGAGCATCCTTTCGCTTGTAGTCCATCGACTACCACCGAACTAGCCCTCCGCACGACCTAAACGGGTGCAAGCGCCATAAACAGATCCAAGGCTAAAGGAGTACGCTGAACTCCGAACGGCATAGAACCATCTGCTATGCCCAAGCCAAACTCAAGCTCAACTGGACTTAGTGCCAAAGTGGCACACCAACCAATGCACCTCAAGTGCTACTACTACCAAATCCACATCTCGGAAGTGGGTCATTAAACAACAAAGAGGCTCGCAAGGGGGCAAAGATGACCCTTCATTTGCCTCAAGCCACTAACACGGCAACTTGCCAAACAATCGGGCGATCGGTGGAGACTCGCTAATCCACCTCTCACAAGGGACTTCCACCACCATCTGATGAACCAAACAGCACAGGAACGACACACCTCGGCCTCTGAACAGCAGGGCATCCCACACACGGATGCTAAACTCAAACCTGGCCAACTACTTTACTACTAACAGTAGGACTTACTAAAACATAGAGCTCTACAGGCATCCATTTGCCAAACTGGGCGTCTCCATCAACGCCAACAAACTCATCTGAATAAACTCACGATCATGCCCTCCCTGGAACCTCCGGCTACAAGAGCTACTGGGGAAAAATGCTTGAAACAAACTCGAATACCGGGCTATCTGTGCCGGGACTCCTCACTACGCGCTACAAATCTGCGCTGGGTCTCCGCTCTCGATAGCTAAAGACACGCCATCAAATCTCTCATGGCCGGAGTACACTCTGCTCAAGGAGACTCACTGAGTGCGCGCTAGCCTCTACCCCCCTCCTCTAGGCAACTCAATCGCCGGGCCAAATCTGGCATGCGGGCCTAACAACCCTGGACGCGGCCTCAACATCAACACGATCGGTCCAACTCCTCGGTCGGTCATGCCAAACGTCCTGCTCCTCTGGGTGCGATCAACATACTGGCGATCTGCACGAAGCACCTCCACCCTCTCACTAGGGGAAAAGCAGCAACTGGGCCACAAATGGCCAACGAGAGTCTAAGCTCTCGCCTCCCTCTGAACGACGTCCCGGGGCATCCGAATCTATCTGGATACCTCAACAAGCCGCTAAACAAAACTGCTCGCCTTTCGCGAAAGTTGGCATGATGGCTCACTAAGCCCAAACCAACAACGAGTCAGAACCTGCTCGTCTCCGCTACACAACACTACACAAGGCATACACTAGATGAAAGGTATTGTAAATTCTTAACCCTTTTCTAAACAACAGTAAACTTAGGCGTGCACTGATGACCCCGCCAGTGCTTGGTGATCATGGGAAAGACGACCTACAACAAAAAGGTCGGTCTACAAAGTCTATGACTCGAGCTCGATACCAATCAGAAGACCCACCCAAAGGGCACTAAATAGGCCTTTACCCCAATGCATGTATTAAAAGGAAAAGACATGATGCAAATAAAGTTTTAGGATTCCCATTAAATCAAAACATTCAAGATTCATTCGAAATAATAAGTCTCATCAAACTCGTCCTGTCTCCAAGCACTGTTTCACAGAGACAAATACATTTCCAACAGGCTTACTCGATCAGAGATTTTATTAAAAACATTTAAAACATCCTCAAATTCAACAAGCTGGAATCCACAAAAACATTCGAAAACATCCTAGGGCTCTGTGCTTGCTACATGCATTCAGGGGAAAATAAAAGACAAGAGTCATAGAAATAAAAAGTCGAGACGACAAAGAAGTTCCCATGATCATAGCTCCTCCTTCACCCATCCCGCCTCGCGCCATGGTTACCCGAAAGATAAGTAAGGGTGAGTAACGAATTACTCAAGAAGAATCCCCAACCGGGTACAATACGATGCACATGGTCATCTAGATGAGTGTATGCAAGCTATGAATATAAACACGAATAGAGCACATAGCTTAAGTCCACACTTGGACCTCGGATGCCAACTCAGGGTCTTAGTCCGGAATAATCCACACCACACAATACGCCCTAAACGAGAACCAAGTCTCGGCCTCACCGCTCATCTCTTATCGATACGAAAGGTGCACTAGCTCAAGATCCCGAGGAGCTCTCCGGTCGGGCGCCAGTAATGAGCGTAAGCATGCACCGCGTGCTACTGCAGAACTATGGGGTGCCGGGTCTAGTGGCAAGCTGCCCATGTCCATCCACCACGCCTAACTAAATCTCTCTGGATCGGTGTCACCGACATAGGGGTGTGAGACTGGACACGTGAACTATGTCGGCTGAACCACCGCACTGAGGCTAAGGAACCGGTCGTGGTAGGCTTACACCGAGAAGCGGTCCTTGCCCTAACAGTGGCAATCAAGGGCTACGGCCGAACACGCCGAGGACGTGCCGACTGTCGGGGACGAGGCAATGCCAAGTCATCATCCCGACCGTTGGGGCATTTAACATCCGCCACCCTCACCCAAGATTGCAGGGCCTACCGGTCGGGTTAGCTAAACCCTAACGGGGTCCAGGGGACGGAGAACTGTCTCGACGTCCCCGCCATGGATGCAAGATACTTTATGCATCGGGCCCGATGATGCTACCTACCTACACTTTAATCTATCATATCAATAACATACAATCCAATACAATCCAAAACGTGTTCAATGAGATACAACGAACCTAGCATGGTACTACGAAGCAAGAATGGATATGAGCATGCTAGAACGGAACAACCTAGCATGGGCTAACATGAGAGAACAACATACGAAGTCATGCTAGTCGAATTCGAACAGAGCACCTAAACTATACATGCGATAATCACAAACAAACATACAAACAACAATCACATAGAACATCGCAGGTCCACACAACTCCGTAAGAAATCCTTACCGCCGGGAGGCAACTACACACAAAAATCCTAAGTCTGCGATCGATCCCGAGCTAGCTAACGAGAACCTAACAAACACAATAATAATCACAATCCATAGGCCTAAACATAAAAAATAAACAAGGCTTGGCTCGAGCAACTCACGCGCGCGCGCCGACACGCGGACGGCGACAAAGATGGCGGCCGGCTGCTGCTTGGCGCGATGGGCGGCGAGGTCGGGCGCTGGCGCTGACAGCGCAGATGGGCGGCAGAGCTGGCGCACGCGCTGCTATGACGGCCCGCCGGCCGCGCAGCGCGCGCACGGGCGCGAACAAGCCGGAAGCGGACGGACACGCGCGGCGCGCTGCGACGACGGGCGCGCGGGCGGCGACGAGCGCCTCGACGCGCGATTCTCTTCTGCTGCAGGGGCTCGGCAGGCGCATCTGGCTGGCGAGATCTGAAGCCGCGGCGGGGCTGTCTGGGGCGTCTGCTGGCCGCGATAGGCCGCTCTGAGCGTCTGGCTTGGCCGCGACAGGGCTGCTCGAGCGTCTCGCTCGGGCTGCCGAGCGACAGTGCCTCGATGGCACTGCAGGGCGATGGAGCCGGGCGACTCGGCGATCTGGGCTTGCCTTTGGTGCGATCTGGTCGGGCCGGGGTGCGACGGTGGGGCTCTTGGTTGGGCTCCTCTCGGCGGTCGCAAACAAACATACACACACAACCACACTCTTCTATTTACATTCGGCCAAAGAAGAACTCAAATCGGAGAAGACGAAGAGACGAAGAAACTTACCCGAAAGACGATCGAACCACGGGGCAAAAGGGGATGAAAATCGGCTTGGAGCTTGGGAGGGGAAAGCTTGTGCGGCCAAGAGGTGATTTGGAGAAGAAGATGGAATAAACCTAATTTCTTTTCATTTAACCAAAATCACAAAACTCCAACGATCCAAGGGTAACTAAGATATGACGCGGAAAGAGTAACAAGAGCTCTCCATAGCTCAACCGCACGCATCCTCACAAAGCTTTCACGGAGACCCGGTTCAAATCCCACCGCAACACAAATTCCTTTATTTTTACTTTTGCATCTACCCATGCTCAAACCAAACCACAAAGCCTAAAAACCTTCATAAATCCATCCAATAATTTTAGCAATCGAAAAAAGATATAAACGGCCCCCGACGGCCCGACCAAATTACCAAAATACCCCGGGGCATACCTCGAAGACCGGGATGAAAACTCGGGCCGTTATAAATGCACTAGCTCAAGATCCCGAGGAGCTCTCCGGCCGACGCCATTAATGAGCGTAAGCATGCACCGCGTGCTTCTACAGCACTATGGGGTGTGCGGGGTCTAGTGGCAAGTCGCCCATATCCGGATACCACGCCTAACTAAATCTCTCGGATCGGTGTCACCGACATAGGGTGTGAGACTCGGACACGTGAACTATGTCACTGTACCACCGCACTGAGGCTAAGGGACGGGTCATGGTAGGCTTACACCGTGAAGCCGCCCTACCTTAACAGTGGCAATCAAGGGCTCTTGCCGAACACGCCGAGGACGTGCCGGCCGCCGGGACTAGGCATTGCCAAGTCATCATCCCGACCGTTGGGGTATCGCTTAGACTACCACCCTCACCCAAGATTGCAGGGCCTACCGGTTGGGATAGCTAATCCCTCACGGGGTTCAAGGACGGAGAACTGTCTCGAACGTCCTTGCCATAGATGCAAGATACTTTATGCATCGGGCCGGATGATGCTATCTACCCAATTCTAACTCGCCTTAACAATCAAAGAAACAATCCAATACGTGCTCGAAAGAATACAGCAGACCTAGCATGGTACTACAGAACAAGAATGAATATGAGCATGCGAGCGGAACAACCTAGCATGGACTAACATGAAAGAACAACATACGAAGTCATGCGATCGAGAATTCGAGCGAGCACCTAAACTATACATGCTGATAATCACAAACAAACATACAACATCAATCACATAGAACATCGCAGGGTCCACACAACCCCGGTAAGAAATCCTTACTTTGGTCGGGAGGCTTCTACACACAAATCCTAAGCTGCGGAACAATCCCGAGCTAGCGAGCGGGAACCTAGCAAACCAATAATAATCGGCATCTAAAACATCTAAACAACAATAGAACAGCAAGCTCGGCTCGGGGACTCACGCGCACGGCGACACGAGCTTGGAGGCTGCTGCGGCGCCGCACACAGCGGCAGTGGCTGGCTGCTGTGTGCGCGGCACGGCACGCACGGATGCATGATGCAGCGAGGGCGCGCGCGCAAGGCGCGCGGTCTGGGCGTGCAGCGCGAGCCGCCGGGTGAAGGCGCGCGGCGCTGGCGTGGCGGCAAGCGACGCGACGCGCGGCGGCGCGCGGCGGCGGCTTAGCGCTTTGGGCGGCGGCGCGGCGCTGGCGTCGCGCGTCTCTTGGCGCGATCGCACGATCGGCGAGCGATGGCGTCGCGGGAGGTCGGCGACGGTGGATCTCGCAAAGCCGCTGTCCGCTCCGCTTGCGGCGGGGCCGCTTCAACAGATCTGGGCGAGGGGCCGCCGGCCGGGCGGCGATGATGGTCGCTTTCTCTCGGTGGCCGCAAGCAACACAAACACACACAACACTCTACATCTTACCTTCGGCCAAAGATCAAAAACCAAATGAGGAGATGAAGAGGATGAAGACTTACCCGGAATGATGATGATCGAACCCAAGGAGATGCAAGGGAAGAGAATCGGCAAAGGCTATGGGAGGGGAGAGCTTGTGCGGCCAAGAGGAGATTTGGAGAAGAAGATGGAATAAACCTAATTCTATTTCATTTAACCAAATGCACCAAAACTCCAAAATCCAAGGTTAACTAAGATGTGATGCGAGAAAGAGTAACAAGAGCACCTAATGGCTCATTTGGCACACATCTCTACAAGCTTCCAGGAGACCCGGTTCAAACCCCACTGCATCACAAATTCCTTTATTTTTACTTTTGCATCAAACCTTGCTCAAACCAAACCACAAACCCCTTCAACAACCTACAAAAACCATCCAATAATTTTAGTAATCGGAAAAGACACAAACGACTCGACGGCCCGACCAAATTACCAAATTACCCCTAGGGCATACCGAAGACCGGAAAGAAAAACACGGGTCGTTACGGTGACACCGATCCAGAGATTTAGTTAGGCATGGTGGTCGAACACGGGCAGCTTGCCACTAGACCCGGCACCCCGAGTTTGCGGTAGCATGCGGTGCGGCGCTTACGCTCATTACAACGCCGACCGGAGAGCACCTCGGGATCTTGAGCCAGTGCACCTTTCGTGTCGATGATGAGACAGTGAGGCCGGGACTTGTTCCCGTATAGCGCGTATAGTGTGTTGTGGTATTTTCCGGACTAAGACCACGAGTTGGCATCCGAGGTCCAAGTGTGGACTTAGCTATGTGCTCCGCTCGTGTTTGTACTCATAGCTTGCATACATTCTTCTAGATGATCATGTATATCGTATTGTACCCCCGGTTGGGGATTCTTCTTGGGTAATTCGTTACTCACCCTTATTCTGTGGTTTTCCACGGGTAATCAAGGCGGGAGACAGGATGGTCAAGGAGGAGCTGTGATCATGGAATCCTGCTTTGTCATCTCGACCATTTTATTATATCATGACTCTTGACTTTTGTTATTTCCCACGAATGCATGTAGACGGGCACGGAGCCCTAGGATGTTTTCTTACGTTTTATGGATTCCAAATATTTGTACTTGTGGATTGTTTAAATGGTTTAAATAAATCTCTCGATCGTAGTATGCTTTTAGAAATGTATGTTTTGGTTGTTGAATGTTTCTGCTTTTTACTTGGGATCCAAATATATTTTTCATAATGTCTTTTAGTTTCAATACATGCATTGGGGTAAAGGCCCATTTAGAGCCCCTTTTGGGTGGGTCTTTACTGATTGGTATCGAGCTCGAGTCATAGATTCTGTAGACTCCACCTTTTGTTGTAGGTCATCCTTCCATGATCACCAAGACTTCGACGGCGTCATCAGTACGCCTAGGTTTATTGTTTTAGAAAGAAAAAGGGTTAAGAATTTACAATACCTATCATCTAGTGTATGCCTTGTTTGGTGTTGTGGAGTGGTGACAGTGTGTTTTGATTCGTTGTTGGTTTGGATGTAGATCGCCAAAGATGCCATCCACCCGTGCACGAGAGGAGGTTCGAGAGCGGTCGAGGTATCGTGGATCGGATCTCGATCATCGCAGGACATCGTCCCAAGCCGAGATCGATGGCATTCCACCAAAGAAGCTCCTCCTCGTTACGCCTAGAGCGGGCGTTGAGGCAACTGAGCGCCGTGGAGATCGCTCCCCGAGCAGAGTTTGCTTGAGTCTATGAGGGCTTTTATGGTCGGCATGTTGAGTGACCAGAGGCGCGAGAGACCTGTGCCTTGTTGGCGCGTGAGCGGGAAGAGTCCCGAGCCCAGTTGAGCAAAATGACTCGATTGGTTCAAAGCAGAGCTCGAGCACCTCCACTCCATAGGAGCAAGTAGCCCCAGAGGCGAGATATGGCGAGGGGTGCCGAGGAATTGGGTAGGTGGTCAAGGATTTTGTGAAGTGGAAGCCCGAGAAGTTTGATGCCACCGGTGATGCGTTAGCGGCAGCCAGTGGATTGCCCATTTGGAGTACACCTTCCCGATCATGGTGTGCCCCGATATTCGAGAGGCCGAGGTGTGCGGCTCATGTGCTAGGAGGCACAAATGAGATGGTGGTGGGAGTCCACCTTGAGCGAGAGACCACCGGGTCTCCACCCGCTACTTGGGAGTTCTTCAAGGCCGAGTTCAAGGTAAAGTTCAACAGGTGATGAGGCTCAAGAGAAGATGGTGGAGCTCTTCCGAAACTCAAGCGTGGTTCTGATTCCATTGAGGAATATGAGCGCAAGTTCTCGTGAGTATGGATATTTTGCTCCTCGCTTGATTGCCACCCCGAGTGAAGATTCGGAAGTTCATATCCGGATTGAGGCGGTGGTGTTTCCCGTGATGTCGTGGCTCGTGCTCCGACCCTTATGCTAGGGCTGTCCCAGCTTAGCCACGATCTATAATGGGAAGTATCCTGCTGAGCGGGTTGTTGCCGCTCTGCTCAGCCGTCCCGTCCAAGCACCATGGGGCGAGAGGAAGTTTGATTTTCGGGAGGCGGCAGCGCCGCCAAGGGCGCTTCGAACGAGATCTGCGCGAGAGCTCCAAATGTTTCCACTCCGACAGCGAGGAGGACCCAGCGAGGTTCCCGCTTGTGCTACTTGTGGGAAAGTCCACGCCGGAGCTTATCACCGGACCTAGATTGTGCTTTCGTTGTGGTAGAGAGGGGCACATGGCCCGCTTTTGTGATCAGCCAACTATGGCAGCTCAAACAATACAGCAGCAGTTAAGGTCGAGTGTTTGCTACGACCCGTCAGAGGCCGAGCGTGCGGATGCCGCCGTGGCGTGTACGCTTCTTGTTTTAGATCACTGCGCATTTGTCTTGTTTGATTCTCGGTTCCACGCATTCATTTGTATCTGTGTTGTTTTTGAGCATGCTAAGTTAAGACTAGAGCCTCTAGGTTTCGACTTATCTGTTGCAACTCCTTCGGGAGTTAATATGTTGGCTAGAGATAAGATTAGGGATGGCCGGATCGAGATATCCGAGAGTTGCTTAGGGGCTACGCTCATAGTTCCGCCTATGAGCGGTTTTGATGTGATTCTTGGTATGGAGTGGTTAGTCGCTAACCACGCGTTGATTGACCGCCACCGAAAGAAGTAGTGTTCAGCCGCCAGTCGGCCCAAATTTTAAGTTTCGTGGAGTCCAGGTGGATTTTGCCCGCCGATGGTGTCACCGTGAAAGCTCGTCGTTTTGCTAGCTCATGGAGCTTGGGGCTATCTAGCCAAGTTGTCGTGGAAGAGCCGCCCCTCGCTGTCTGCTGATCGTGTGCCGGTCGTGCGGTGAGTTTGCGGACGTGTTTCCTGAGGAGTTACCGGGGTGCCCCAAGAGAGAGGTTGACTTCACAATTGAGCTCGAGCCGTGACCCTCCCTATCTCGAAGGCTCCGTGATCGTATGGCGACAATGAGTTAAAGGAACTCAAGATTCGATTGCAGGAGATGTTAGATCGAGGGTTCATCCGTCCGAGTGTGTCCCGTGGTGCACCATTCTGTTTGTGAAAAAGAAGGATGGCTCTATGCGCTTATGTATTGATTACCGCGAGCTTAATAAGGTGACGATGAAGAATAAGTATCCGCTGCCCCGTGATCGATGATTTGTTCGATCGCCTTCGGAGCTTCGTGTTCTCCAAGATAGATCCGAGATCCGGTTACCATCGCCATGATCGTGGATGCCGACATTCCTAAGACAACTTTTCGTGTTTAGATATGGTCACTATGAGTTTGTGGTCATGTCGTTTGGATTGACCAATGCCCCAATTGCGTTCATGGACATGATGGATAGGGTGTTCAAATCATTTTTGGACACCTTCGTCATCGTGTTCATTGACGATATTCTCGATTTATTCGAGGTCTAAAGAAGACCATGCAGAGCATTTGAGGCGAGTATTGGCGGCTTTGAGGAAAACCCACTTTATGCGAAGTTTTCCAAATGTGATTTCTGGTTGGAGCAGTGGCCTTCCTAGGCCACGTGGTTTCGAGAGATGGTATAGCCGTGGACCCCGCGAAGATTGAGGCCGTGAGTTCATGGGCCAAGCCGACTTCAGCTTGCCGAGATTCGCAGCTTTTCTGGTTTGGCGAGTTACTACCGCGTCGGTTCGTCAAGGACTTTTCGCTTTAGCCTCGCCCCTCACTCGTCTGACGAGGAAGGGTGTCGAGTTTGTTTGGGACAAAGAGTGTGATGAGAGCTTTGCCGTGCTCAAGCGTAGTTTGACTTCAAAGACTGGTGTTGGCGATCCCGAGGGGACAGGTGGTTTCGTGGTCTCTGCGATGCTTCCAAGTCCGGATTAGGTTGTGTGTTGATGCAAAGACGGGAAGGTCATTGCCTATGCTTCCCGTCACCAAGCCATATGAGCAGAACTAACTACCCGACTCATGATATGGAGTTGGCAGCAGTGGTGTTTGCAATCAAGATTTGGAGGCATTACCGTATGGTGAGCGGATTCGATGTTTACCGATCACCGAGCCTCAAGTATCTGCTTACTCGAAGGAGTTGAATATGAGGCGAGAAAGATGGTTAGAGTTGGTAAAGGATTATGATCATGCGAGATTTTGTACCATCCGGTAAAGCCAATGTAGTGGCCGATGCTTTGAGTAGAAAGACGTCGCACTCTGCGGCGTTGTTGAGTTCCCACCCGGTTTATGGAGAGAGTTCGAGCGGGCCGAGGTTGCAAAGTGTTGTTGGGTGAGGTTACCGCCAGGTAGCTCAGATTGACTGCTCACCCGTCGATTAGGCAAATGGATCATAAACAACCAGTTGGGTGACCCCGCACTTAAGAGATTGGTTGACAGAGTTAGGGCCGACGACGGTGACTTTGACTTTGTATATTCACCACCGGTGGGTTGACTTATAGAGGCCGTTGTGTGTTCCAGACATTGCAGGTTTGCGAGCAGAGTTGCTCTCGGAGGCCCACAGCCTTCTTTTGCTTGGCACCCCCGGGGTACCAAGATGTATCGAGACCTTAAGCGCACCTTTCCGTGGATGGGAATGAAGAGAGATGTGGCGAGTTTGTCACCGGGTGTCTCACTTGTCGCCAAGTGAAGGCACCCAGCAGAGGCCACTGGGTTGTTGCAAATGCATCGAGTGTACCCTGCAATGGAAATGGGAAGAGATCTCCATGGACTTTATCTCGGCTTGCCAAGGACTACGAGGAAGTTCTCTCGCATTTGGGTGATAGTCGACCGTTTGACCAAGAGCGCACACTTCATTCCCGGTAGAGACACTTATACCGTGGAACAAAGGCGGCGCAGATTGTTTTTGGAGCAGATCATCCGTTATCATGGTGTGCCGGTGAGGATTGTGTCCGATCGTGACTCGCGGTTCACTTCTCGCTTCGAGAGCGCCCGTAAGGGTTTGGGCACAGAGTGCGATTTCAAAGACGACTTTTCACCCTCAAACGGATGGTCGATCGAGAGAGTGAATCGATTCTCGAGGATATGTTGAGGGCTTGTGTGTTGGATTTCCCAGTGCGATTGGGACCAGATTCAGATACTTGATGGAGTTTGCCTATAACAACGATTACGATCGACGATCTGTGATGGCTCCATTCGAGGCATTGTATGGTAAGCGTTATCGGTCCCCGTGTTCTCGGGAAGAGGTTGGTGATAGACGTGTTTTGGGTCCCGAGTTACTGCAGCTTGACCAATGGTGCAAAGTCAGAAGATTAGAGCTCGTATGTTGACAAATTTCGAGCAGCAGAGAGAGTTATGCCCGATGTCCGCGCCGAGATTTGGAGTTTGAGGTTGGTCGCATGTGTTCCTTAAGGTTGCTCCGATGCGAGGTGTTCTGAGGTTTGGTAAGCGTGGGAAGTTGAGTCCCCGCTTTGTTGGTCCATTTGAGATCCTAGAGAGGATTGGCAGAGTTGCTTACCTGTTAGCCCTACCTCCGACACTATCAGCGGTGCATAGTGTTTTTCATGTATCGATGTTGAGGCAAGATGTGCCGGGACCCGTCGCACATTGTGGACTTTGAGCCTTTGCACCAATGAGGATTTGAACTTCGAGGAGAAGCCGGTGAGGATCCTTGCCTTTGAGACCAAGACGTTGCGTGTCGCGAGATTCGTTTGGTAAAGGTTCGGTGGAAGAATCGGGTTCTGAGGAAGCCACTTGGGAGCGGGAAGACGAGATGAGGTTGCATTACCCCGAAATGTTCATTCTTAAGGACTTTCGAGGATGAAAGTCATAAAAGGAGGGAATATTGTAACGACCAGTGTTTTTTTCTTCCCGGTCTTCCGGTATGCCCTAGGGGTAATTTGGTAATTTGGTCGGGCGTCGTGTGGTCGTTTGTGTCTTTTCCAGCTACTAAAATTATTGGATGGTTTTTGTAGGTTTTTGAGGGGTTTGTGGTTTGGTTTGAGCAAGGTTTGATGCAAAAGTAAAAATAAAGGAATCAGGCTGCAGATCGGGTTTGAACCCGGGTCTCCGGGAAGCTTGTAGAGATGTGTGCCAATTGAGCCATTAGGTGCTCTTGTTGCTATTTCTCGCATCACATCTTAGTTAACCTTGGATTTTGGAGTTTTGGTGCATTTGGTTAAATGAAATAGAATTAGGTTTATTCCATCTTCTTCTCCAAATCTCCTCTTGGCCGCACAAGCTCTCCCTCTCCATAGCCCTTGCCGATTCTTCATCCTTGCAGCTCCTTTGGATCGTTCATCATCATTCCCGTAGGTATCGATCTTCCTCTTCTTCTTCTCATCCGTTTGGTGTGCTTTTGGCCGAGTGAAAAGAGGTGTGTTGTGTGTGTTTGTGTTGATTGCAGCCCGAGAGAAGCCCGGCCCGGCCAGCCCATCGTCGCGACGTCCAGCCGCCGGATCGCACGCCCGATCGCCTCTGCCTGCCGCACCAGATCGCCCAGATCCGTTGAGCGCCCCCTGCCGCGACGCCATCGCTCACCAGGTCGCCCAGATCTGTTGAAGCAGCCCTGCCGCACGCCATCGCTCGCCAGGTCGCGCCAGATCCACCGTCGCAGCCCTCCCGCACGCCATCGCTCGTCGTCGTGCGCGTCGCGCGCAGCAGCGAGACGCCAGAGCGCCGCGCGCCAGCGCGCCGCCGCTCGCCGCGCACGCCACGCCGCCTTCGCTGCCTCGCATGGCGCGCCTCGCCGTGCATCCGTGCTGTCACCGCAGTGCAGCAGCAGCCAGCGCCCGCCTGCCGTGCGCTGTAGCGCTGCGCGCCCAGCCACTGCTGTGCCAGCTCGCCAGCGACTCCAAGCTCGTGTCGCCGCGCGCGTGAGTTCCCTGAGCCGAGCTTGCTTTTTCTTTTTTGTTTAGACGTTTTAGATGCTTGATTATTATTGGTTTGCTAGGTTCCCGCCGCTAGCTCGTGATTGTTCCGCAGCTTAGGATTTGTGTGTAGAAGCCTCTCCACCAAGGTAAGGATTTCTTACCGGATTTGTGTGGGCCTGCGGTATATTTGTGATTGTTGTTTTGTATGCTCGTGTATGATTATTAGCATGTTTAGCCCTAGGTGCTCTGTTTACAATTCTCGATCGCATGAACTCTTGTATTGTTTCTCATGTTAGCCCATGCTAGGTTGTTCCATTCTCGCATGTTCGATATCTGTTCTTGCTTCGTAGTATCATGCTAGGTTCCTTGTATCATGTTGAGCACGTATTGGACCGCATTGGATGAATTGTTATTATTGTTATGGTTTAGAGTTCAAGTAGGTAGCATCATCCGGCCGGATGCATAACGTAACTTGCATCCCCGATGGGGGCGTCATTTAGATGGTACTCCGTCCCGCATCCCGTTAGGGTTTAGCTAACCCTAACGGCCGGCCCCGCTATCTTGGGTGAGGGTGGCAGATCGTTAAATGCCCCAACGGTAGGGATGATGACTTGGCATTGCCTCGTCCCTCGCGATCGGCACGCGTCCTCGGCGTGTTCGGCCGTAGCCCTTGATTGCCACTGTTAGGGCAAGGACCGCTCCTCGGTGTAAGCCTACCACGACCGGTTCCTTAGCCTCAAAGCGGTGGTACAGTGACATAGTTCACGTGTCCGTGTCTCACACCCCTATGTCGCTGACACCGATCCGGAGATTTAGTTAGGCATGGTGGTCGAACACGGGCGGCTGCCACTAGACCCGCACCCCGAGTTTGCGTGTGAGATGCGGTGCGCGCTTACGCTCATTACAACACCGACCGGAGAGCTCCTCGGGATCTTGAGCCAGTGCACCTTTCGTATCGACGAGAGATGTGCCGAGGCCGGACTTGTTCCCGTATAGCGCGTATAGTGTGTTGTGGTATTTTCCGGACTAAGACCACGAGTTGGCATCCGAGGTCCAAGTGTGGACTTAGCTATGTGCTCCGCTCTGTGTTTGTACTCATAGCTTGCATACATTCTTCTAGATGATCATGTATATCGTATTGTACCCCAGTTGGGGATTCTTACTGGGTAATTCGTTACTCACCCTTATTCTGTGGTTTTCCACGGGTAATCAAGGCGGAGACAGGATGGTCAAGGAGGAGCCGTGATCATGGAATCTCGCTGTCATCTCTCGACCATTTTATTATATCATGACTCTTGACTTTTGTTATTTCCCCTGAATGCATGTAGACGGGCACGAGCCCTAGGATGTTTTCTTACGTTTTATGGATTCCAAAGATATTTGTACTTGTGGATTGTTTAAATGGTTTAAATAAATCTCTGATCGTGAGTATGCTTTTAGAAATGTATGTTTTGGTTGTTGAATGTTTCTGTTTTTACTTGGGATCCGAAATATATTTTTCATAATGTCTTTTAGTTTCAATACATGCATTGGGGTAAAGGCCCATTTAGAGCCCCTTTTGGGTCGGGTCTTTACATCCAGCTTCTAGATGAACCCAACACACCGGCTCGATGCCTGGCTCTAATACCATCTGTAACAGCCCGACCCATTTTGTAACAGCCCAGTTTCCTATTCTAGTTTTTGAGGTGCCTTCGGGTTAAGATTCAGTTGTTTGGTTGGGTTTTAGAGCCGTTTGGCCCCTTGGGGGTATTTTGGTCTTTTGGCTCTCCGGGCAGGATTTGTGGTTTTTAGGGCTTCGAGGTAGCTCCTGCCTTTGTCGAGGCTTGTTTGTTGGTGGCTGCGAGTCCCGTGGTGTTTGGGCTAGTCGGTTGGATGCTCGGTTGTTGTTTGGGCTTTGGCAAAGTGTTGGTTTGTTGCGTGTTTCCTTTGGGTTTCGAGCCCGAGCCTTTAGTGTTGCTTTGGGAGTTGGATTTAAGTGAGTTTGATTTATTGGAAAAGATTGCTTCGGTCGGGTCTCGAAGGAGGAAGCCGGGAAATGGGATTTTGAGGTTTTTAAGTGGATAAGGATGGAAAATGGATTTAAAAATCCCATTTTTCCCTTTTTTCCCATTTTCCTTTTTATTTCTCTTTTCTTTTCTTTTTCCCCAAAATGCATCTTTCTCTCTCTTCTCTCTCTCTCTCTCCGAGCACCCCACCTAGCCCAGCCCCTAGCCATGGCTCGCCCAACCCAGCCGTCTGCCAGCGGCTTGGCTCGCCCGCCAGCCAATAGCTCGAGCCCAGCGTCGCCAGAGCGGCCCGAAGCTCGCCCGGCGCTCGCGCCCGCCGCCCTGCCTCGCCATGCGTCGCGCGCCTCGCCAGCGTCGCCCGGCCGCGCCGCCTCGCCTGCGCTGGTCTGTGTATCGCCCACCTGCGCCACAGCATGGCCGCGTCGCGTCGCCGCGAGCCTCGCTTAGCTCGATCGCGCGCGTCCTCAGAGCGCGTCGCCGGGCCCGGCGCGCGCCTCGCCTCTGCCTGCTGCTCGCTACCAGCGTTAGCCCCCAACGAGCTGCCCACGCCTCCCAGCAGCTGGCAGCCAGCCTTCCAAAGCCGAGCCAGCGGGCTCAGCGCCTTCAGCCCAGCTGTCTGCTGCCAGTTCTTTGCTAGCCCGTCAAAAATGCCCGTGCTCGAGTCACACGTGCCTCGTGAGTTGCTCCCCGAGCCGAGCCCCGCTTATTTTAGTGTATTTAGGGCTATTTTATGATTATTGATGTTTTTGCTTGGCTCGATATAGGTTGCTCGGGTTCGATCGCAGCTTAATTTTATTGTGTGTTGTTGCCTTCCGACCGTAAGGATTTCTTACCGAGTTGTGTGGGCCTGCGCGATATTGTCATGATTTTGCCTTGCTTGTTTGCTTTGTTCATTATGAGCATGATAATAATAGAGCGATTTGATTGATTTCTCGCTAGCATGTTTGCTTGATATTACATGTTAGTGCCATGCTAGGTTTGTTCTTCACAAAGATGTTTGTGATTCCCGCTAAGCTCGTAGTATCATGCTAGGTTGTATGTTTGATGTCGGTCTTTGCTTGCTAGCCAGAATCATTGCTTTTTCCCGTACTCTTAGATAGAGTTGTAGGGTTTGTCATCATCCGTAGGCGAGCGGACATAACGTACTTTGTCCCCACCGATCGGGAGTAGTGTGCGACGCATAACGTATCTTGCTTCCCCGGTCACTAAGGTGGATTTAGCTCGGTCGGAAATAAAGTGTGCGCAGATAACGCGTATCTTGCTACCCCGCCCGACCAGCCGGTTGTGGAATTAGCTACCCACTTCGGCATAGCCTAGTTTGTAGCTCCGCTAGAGCGGAACCCCCCACGGTGTAAGCCCGCCTTGGCCGGTTCTTAGCTTCAGTCGGTGGACCAGCCGCATGAGATGAGCGCCGAGGGCCTCGCGCTCATCGTGATCAGTGACACCGCTTCCAAGTTTTAGGCATGCGTGCACTGCCCGCGTAGTTTGCCCTTAGGCCCCCGCATTTACGCCGGTTGCAGAAGAGCATGCGGTGTGCGTGCACACGCGTTAGATGCCGGTTCGGAGAGCTCCTTCCGGGCTAATGTTCGTGAGTACACCATTCCTTCCAGTTTAGAGCCAGACTTCGGGTACTCTCCCGTAAGTCCAGATTAGCAAGGGTAAGAGGCCCTTGAGGACATCCTTGGGATCGGTTTTGAGCCGATCAACCGGGCCGAGGAGAAAGACCCTCGAGAGATGTCCCGGGATTGGTTAGGATAACCAATCATTAGGCCGAAGTAGGAGACTTCCGATGGCTCCAGATCTTTCTTTGTAAGCTCGTTGAGCTATGATCTGTGTTGGTAGCTTGTTTGCTTGCATGCTTTGGTACTAGATGATTGATTATATCGTATTGTACCCCGGGTTGGGGATTCTTCTTGAGTAATTCGTTACTCACCCTTACTTATCTTTCAGGAAACCATGGCGCGAGGCAGGATGGCTGGAGGAGGAGCTGTGATCATGGAAAACCCGTTGTTCAACTCTGAGTCTTATGTCTTGTATTTATGTTTTAAATGTCCTCTGAATGCATGTAGTTGGGCACAGAGCCCTAGGTTGTTTCATGAATGTATTTCCGGATTCTAGCATTTTTGTAAATGTTGTAAAGCTTGTATGATTTAAATAAATCTCTGATCAGAGTAAGTTTTGGAAATGTATTTGTCTTGGAACAGGTGCTTGGAAACAGGGACAGGTTTCAAGAATTTTGTATTGACTTTTTAAATGAACTCTTGCCGGTTTTTGGTTTTTTACTTAGAATCCGAAACAACCATCTTGCAAATTCTAGTGTTGATTTGTATGCATGCATTGAGGTAAGGGCCCATTTAGAGCCCCATTCGGGTCGGGTCCTTACAGCTTATCGAGCTCGAGTCATAGATTCTGTGAGACCGACCTTTTGTTGTAGGTCGTTTTTCCATGATCATCAAGACTCCGGCGGTCATCAGTGCACGCCTAAGTTATCGCTTTAAAGAAAAGGGTAAGATTTACAATACTTTTCATCTAGCTTTTATGCCTTGTGTAGTGTTGTGTAGCGAGACGAAGCGGTGTTCTCGACTCGTTGTTGGTTTGGGCTTAGTGAGCCATCATGCCAATGGCGCGTTTGTTTAGCGACTTGTTGAGGTATCCAGATAGATTCGGATGCCCCGGGGCGTCGTCCCCGAGGGAGGTAGAGCTTAGACTCCGTTGGCCATGTGTGGCCCGATTCTTTCGCTTTTCCTAGTAAGAGGGTGGAGGTGCTTCGTGCGGATCGCCAAGATGTTGATCGCACCTGCAGGAGCAGGGCGCTTGGCATGTTCGACCGAGGAGTTGGACCGATCGTGTTGATGTTGAGGCCGCGTCCCAGGGGTTGTTAGGCCCGCATGCCGATTTTGGCCCCGGCGATTGAGTTGCCCGAGGAGGGGGTAGAGGCTAGCAGCGCCTCGTGTGAGACTCCTTGAGCAGAGTGTGCTCCAAATGAGAGATATTATGGCGTGTCTTTAGCTATCGAGAGAGCGGAGACCCGAGCGCGGCTTGTAGCGCGTAGTGAGGAGTCCAGAGCACGAGATAGCCCAAATTGGCCGAGTTTGTTTCAGCATTTTTTCCCCCAGCAGCTCTTGTAGCCCCGGAGGTTCCCGGGAGGGCATGATCAGCAGGTTTATTCAGATGAGTTTGTTGGCATTGATGGAGCCGCCCAGTTTGGCAAATGGATGCCTGTAGAGCTCGATGTTTTAGTAAGTCCTACTGCTAGTAGTAAAGTAGTTGGCCAGGTTTGAGTTTAGCATCCGTGTGTGGGATGCCCCATTGCTCGAGGCCGAGGTGTGCCGCCCGGTCTTTGTTTGGTTCATCAGATGGTGGTGGAAGTCCCTTGTGAGAGGTGGACTAGCAGAGTCTCCACCAGTCGCCCGATTGTTTGGCAAGTTGCCGTGTTAGTGGCTTGAGGCAGATGAAGGGTCATCTTTGCTCCCTTGAGAGCCTGCTGTTGTTTAACAGCCCAGCTTCCTCAGATGTGGATTTGGTAGTAGTAGCACTTGAGGTGCATTAGTTGGTGTGCCACTTTGGCACTAAGTCTGGTTCAGGCTTGAGTTTGGCTTGGGCATAGCAGATGGTTCTATGCCGTTCGGAGTTCAGCGCTCTCGTTTAGCCTTGGATCCGTTTATGGCAGTTGCACCCGGTTAGGTCGTGCGAGAGGGCTAGTTCAGTGGTAGTCGATGGACTACAAGCGAAAGGATGCTCGAGAGGAGCCGGAGCCTCTTCCCAGTGTTTCTGGAGGTTGAGTAAGTCAGCAGATTGGTTGGTAAGTGTTGATGCGCTTGAGCCTCGCGCTAGTGTTAAGGCCAAGAGTTTTCTTGTGGTTGGTAGTACGGTCAACTACCTTCGAGTGCCTTTATCTGAGGAGAGTTGAGCATCGTAGATGCGAGTTTGGTCCAGCAGAGGGACTCTGAGTTGGATGCTCATGAGATGAGCTGGATGCCTATGAGGCGAGTTGGATGCCATGATTCGAGTTGGATGCTTTTGAGGCGTGATGAGCTGATGCCTTGCGAGAGGATTTGGATGCCTTATGGGTAAGCACCCTTGGTAGAGGCTTGGTATAAAGTAAGTTCGTTTTGGCATGGTTATGCTTTTGGTAAAGCAAGGTTGCCTCAGCTTTGAGCATCGTGTGGAGTTGGAACTTTTGGGTGTTTCTTCGGTTAGAGTTCAGTTGGAAACTGAACAGGTGCGGTGGTAGCAAAGCCGCGCAGTTTCTGATCGCCTTGGCTAAGAATGTTGTTTGGATCCTTTCCTTGGGTAGAAGCCTTGTTGAGAGGCTGATGTTTGAGTAGGAGGACGACGCATTCGGTAGCGTTTCGGATACTCTTGGTTCCCAAGGAATTGGAGTTGGCCTGCATGGTTGAGATGCTGGAGAGAGTTGTGCCTGTTCAGGCATTTGGCTGTTAGCTCGTTTGTCGGCCGTATGTGTCGGAGGGTGATCGGAGGATCCCTAGGTTGTGGAGAGCCTCTCCAAAGCTCACCAGGTAGTGAGTTTCAGTTGGCAAGCTGGAGCCGTGTAGTTTGTAGCCTCGGTTGAGTTGCTAGCAGTCTTGGTAGACTAGCAAGCTAGTGTTTGTTTGGAGTAAAGTCCGGATTGGTTCCGGTGAGGTGGCAAGTTGATGCTTGGTGTTGACCAAGGTGTGGTTTGGAGCTGCTAGTGATTTGCTTTGCTCGTGGGACGAATGGTTCGTGCCCGGTTGGTTGTTTTCTGCTCCGTGATGTTGAGTTGCCCCTGTTGTTGCCCCGTGAGATTTAGATGTTGTTGCTCTAGTGGAGCATGACAGTGAGCGTATGTGGAGCTCTCTGTCCTTTGGATGTCTGCTTGTAAGAGCCGTTTCCTTCGGGGATTTGTCAGGTTACTCCTTTGGGCTTGGAATTGATGGTAGTGGTGCTAGCAAGAGGGAAAAATTTGTTGGCTACTTGGAAGTAGTCGTTTGTTCAGTTAAGCGGACTCTTGGATGGTGTTCTAGAGGCTGCAGTAAAGGTTGTTCTGCCTCTTGTGAGTGTTTGGCCAAGATTTGGTTCTCTTGTTGTTTCGAGAGCTAGTTCGGTTCTAGCTGAGGGCGTTGCCCTAAGGTCTTTTTCCTAGTCAGTAAGTTTTGGGAGTTGACCCCTCCCTCGGCAGTTGAGTAAGTTTTGTTGGTTCCGGATTTGTGATCCGATTGGTTGAGTTTTCCCTTGGGTGTTGCTTCCAAGAGAGTTGGTTGCTGTTGCCTTGGGTTTGAGAAAGTCAGCGAGCTTGTGTGAAGTCCGTTGCCCTTCAGAGTTTGCTTGCCGGGAATTCGTTTCTGCTTTTGTAGGAGTCGACTTAGCTCATAAGTTGTGTTTTTGATCGAGTAGCGCAATGGCCACCCCAATGAGAGGTCCTCTGCTTGTGTTGTTAGCAAGCAAGAGTTGTTTGTCCCCGCAAGGGTGGTGGCCAGCCAGTAAGAGTTGTTTCCGACAAGTTGTTGGTTCTTTGGGGATTGAAGATTTCCCTTTCCCCCTAGTCTCTGTGGTGGTTGAGTTGCTCCCTGGATGTCAGCCTCGAGTGTTATCTCCTGAGGTAGTCTTGCGGATTCGTATGGTTCAGGATCCGTAAGCTTTGAGGTTGTCGTCATCCGTTTTCCTTGTAAGGTTTCGGGAGTGGAGTTTCTGGTTGGAAGATAAGTTTGGCCTAAGCGAAAAGGAGAAGTCTTTTGAGTAGCCAGTTGGATTTTAAAAGTTGAGTAGTAGCTTGGAGGCTAGCGTTGCTCGTTATAAGTTTGGGTTGAGTTCTGCTGAGCAAGCCCTTCTCGGGCTTTGCTCCTTGTTGTTGTGCGCTCGCAATTGGAGTAGCAGAGCCGTTTGGGTGAGTTGGCATAGAGGTGCCGTGGCTTTGGTTGGTAAACCCATTGAGCTGTTTTCCTCAAGGTGTTGTGCCGTATAGAGCTGCGTGATGGTTTAGTCCTTGCAGCCCGAGTTTTCCTTGAGAGGAATTTTGGTGGTTTCCTTGCCTGGCAGTGTTTTCTTTGGCCAGTTGCTAGTAGATTTGCATGGAAAAGTTTGCTTTCGGCCGTTTGGTTTCTGGAATCTGGAAGGTTCAGTTGTTTGGCCAGTTTATTGAAGGGTTGAGTTTGTTTGTTGTCAGCTGTGAGCTTCCAGAGGAGTTTTGCCAGTGCGTGGTGTAGAGCTTCATAGCTTGTGGCCAGTCCTCGAGATTGCTGAGAGTAGCACCGTTTTAGAGTTGGTGCGAGTTGAGGACGTGGTTTGCCGTCTGTTCCCTTGGAGTTCAGTGTATGCCCAGTATGGATGGCATTGTGGCCTTGAGTTTTTGAGAACCCAAGAGAGTTTTGGTTCTCGAAGAGGGCTAGTGTTGTTGGCCGAGAAGTTCCGTTGGTTGGATCAGTGGAGTTTTCCTGGAGCTGTTTCGTCTTAGGACTTTCGAGGACGAAAGTCTTATAAGGAGGGAGTATTGTAACAGCCCAGTTTCCTATTCCAGTTTTCGAGGTGCCTTCGGGTTAAGATTCAGTTGTTTGGTTGGGTTTTAGAGCCATTTGGCCCCTCGGGGGTATTTTGGTCTTTTGGCTCTCCGGGCAGGATTTGTGGTTTTTAGGGCTTCGAGGTAGCTCCTGCCTTTGTCGAGGCTTGTTTGTTGGTGGTCATGAGTCCCGTGGTGTTTGGGCTAGTCGGTTGGATGCTCGGTTGTGGTTTGGGCTTTGGCAAAGTGTTGGTTTGTTGCGTGTTTCCTTTGGGTTTCAAGCCCGAGCCTTTAGTGTTGCTTTGGGAGTTGGATTTAAGTGAGTTTGATTTATTGGAAAAGATTGCTTCGGTCGGGTCTCGAAGGAGGAAGCCGGGAAATGGGATTTTGAGGTTTTTAAGTGGATAAGGATGGAAAATGGATTTAAAAATCCCATTTTTCCTTTTTCCCATTTTCCTTTTTATTCTCTTTTCTTTTCTTTTTCCCCAAAATGCATCTTTCTCTCTCTTCTCTCTCTCTCTCCCCAAGCACCCCCACCTAGCCCAACCCTAGCCATGGCTCCCACCACTCACCCGGCCCTTTGGCTCGCCTTAGCTCGCCTAGCCCGCTAGCCTGAGCCGCAGCGTCGCGCCAGCCCGAGCGGCCTCAGAAGGCGCCAGCTAGCGCGCCCGCCTGCCTCGCCCAGCCAAGCGCCGCCGCCTCGCCCAGCGTCGCCCGACCGCGCGCGCCCTCGCCTCGCCTGGTCCGTGTCGCCGCCAAGCTGCGCGACACGATGCGCGTCGCGTCGCCCGAGCCTCGCCTAGCTCGATCGCGGCGTCCCTCAGAGCGCGTCGTCGCGCCGCGCGCGTTAAGCGCGCGCCCCCAGCCATTTGTCTGCGCCAGTTCTTTGCCCTAGCCCGTCTGCAAACGCCCGTTCGAGTGTCGGTAGTGCCTCGTGAGTTGCTCCCGAGCCACCGAGCCCTGTTTATTTTAGTGTATTTAGGGCTATTTTATGATTATTGATGTTTTTGCTTGGCTCGATATAGGTTGCTCGGGTTCGATCGCGATTAATTTTATTGTGTGTTGTTGCCTTCCCACCGTAAGGATTTCTTACCGGAGTTGTGTGGGCCTGCGATATTGTCATGATTTTGCCTTGCTTGTTTGCTTGATCGTTATGAGCATGATAATAATAGAGCAGCTTTGATTGATTTCTCGCTAGCATGTTTGCTTGATATTACATGTTAGTGCCATGCTAGGTTTGTTCTCACCAAAGATGTTTGTGATTCTGCTTAAGCTCGTAGTATCATGCTAGGTTGTATGTTTGATGTCGGTCTTTGCTTGCTAGCCGGGAATCATTGCTTTTTCCCTGTACTCTTAGATAGAGTTGTAGGGTTTGTCATCATCCGGTGAGGCGAGCGGACATAACGTACTTTGTCCCCACCGATCGGGAGTAGTGTGCGACGCATAACGTATCTTGCTTCCCCGGTCACTAAGGTGGATTTAGCTCAGTCGGGAATAAAGTGTCTTGTGATATAACGTATCTTGCTACCCCGCCCGACCAGCCGGTTGTGGAATTAGCTACCCACTTCGGCATAGCCTAGTTTGTAGCTGCTAGAGCGGAACCCCGCCACGGTGTAAGCCCGCCTTGGCCGGTTCTTAGCTTCGTGTCGGTGGACCAGCCGCATGATGAGCGCCGAGGGCCTCGCGCTCGTGATCGGTGACACCGCTTCCAGTTTTAGGCATGCGTGCACGCCCGCGTGGTTTGCCCTTAGGCCCCGCATTTACGCCGGTTGCGAGAAGAGCATGCGCGTGTGCGTGCACACGCGCGTTAGATGCCGGTTCGGAGAGCTCCTTCCGGGCTAATGTTCGTGAGTACACCATTCCTTCCGCTTTAGAGCCGGACTTGGGTACTCTCCCGTAAGTCCAGAGTTAGCAAGGGTAAGAGGCCCTTGAGGACATCCTTGGGATCGGTTTTTGAGTGATCAACCGGTGAGGAGAAAAGACCCTCGAGAGATGTCCCGAGATTGGTTAGGATAACCAATCATTAGGCCGGAAGTAGGAGACTTCCGATGGCTCCAGATCTTTCTTTGTAAGCTCGTTGAGCTATGATCCGTGTTGGTAGTTGTTTGCTTGCATGCTTTGGTACTAGATGATTGATTATATCGTATTGTACCCCGGTTGGGGATTCTTCTTGAGTAATTCGTTACTCACCCTTACTTATCTTTCAGAAACCATGGCGCGAGGCGGGATGGTTTGGAGGAGGAGGCGTGATCATGGAAAACCCGTTGTTCAACTCGAGTCTTATGTCTTGTATTTATGTTTTAAATGTCCTCTGAATGCATGTAGTTGGGCACGGAGCCCTAGGTTGTTTTATGAATGTATTTCCGGATTCTAGCATTTTTGTAAATGTTGTAAAGCTTGTATGATTTAAATAAATCTCTGATCAGAGTAAGTTTTGGAAATGTATTTGTCTTGGAACAGGTGCTTGGAAACAGGGACAGGTTTCAAGAATTTTGTATTGACTTTTTAAATGAACTCTTGCCGGTTTTTGGTTTTTTACTTAGAATCCGAAACAACCATCTGGCAAATTCTAGTGTTGATTTGTATGCATGCATTGAGGTAAGGGCCCATTTAGAGCCCCATTCGGGTCGGGTCCTTACACATTTCTAGCCAAGATATTGTTCCCTTTAGCCCACTGGCCTCACAGATTTGTTTCTCCCCCAATGGGGAAAACGCATCTTGCTAGAAGAAGGTGTCCACATCCTTTATAAGGAGTGCTTTGTTCCCCTTCCCAACCTGTAACGGCCCAAATTTCTGTTCTGGTTCCTCAAGTATGTTCGGTTAGTTTTTTAGTTATTCTGGTGGGCCGTTAGGGCTATTTAAGTCTATTGTTAAGCTTTCAGGTTTGTTTCGGTTGCAGGTTCCTTGTTTCGGAGTTGTTTAGAGAGATTATGTGGCCTTGGATTAAAAAGAAAAAGGTGTTCGAGCTAGGGCTCAAACCCAAGTTGTTCTAGTTGAAGCTGATTGCAAAAGAAGCTAGCTTCGTTTTAGCCGGGATTAGAAGGAATGTTCTTGCCTCGGTTGTTAATTCATTTGATCCTTGGTTGTTTGGAGTTAGGAGTTAAATGAAATAAAAAAGGGATTTTTACATTTTGTCTTGTTGGATTCTTACAGAAGAGAAAAATCGTCTCCCTTCCCCTCTCAATCGCAAATCTCCCCTTCGCCGAAATCCTACATCGCAGTCATCTCCCATCGTCAGCCACAGCCCCGCGATCAGCTGCACCGCTTGCAACCTCGATAGCCCACATCGCCTACCTAGGACAGCCCCTCAGCTTTGCAGCTGTGATCCACCCAACAGCAACACCCATCACAAGCTACACGCCTGGATCGCTCAGCTGCATCGCTCCTTGCAGCCCAACCGCACGCTCAACCTGTTCACTGCCGAGCCCCGCACGTCAGTAGCATGCTGCTTGTCGCTGCACGCCCAGCCCGATAGCCAAGCCTTGCCGCTCAGCCCTCTAGATGCCTTGCACAGCGACGATCCGCTTCGCCTCGCCCACACGAAGTCACACGCCTCGCGAAGCCTCACCCGTCGTAGCCGCTCATCGCTTAGCCAGCACGCACCCACAACCTCCACGTGCCCTTGCTGCCGAGGTGAGTCCCCGTGGCCTAGCCTTGTGTAATGGCCCACGTTTTCATCCCGATCTTCTAGGTAAGTCCTAAGGGTATTTTGGTAATTTAGTCGAGCTGTTAGGGCTGTTTCTATCTTCTCAGCTGTTTATGTTCTTGGATGTTCAAATAGGGGTTTTGATGCATTCTTGTTGAGTTTGGGTGTTGAGGGTTGCAAAAAATAAAAAAAAGAGTTTTACCGGAATAAAAATGCATCAGCTGGGGTTTGAGCCAAGGTGGCCTGGCTAGTTAGCTAAGGTGCCTTGCCAGATGAGCTTCAGGCAGTTATTAATACTCGTTCTGCAGGTTATCTTGGTTTGCCTTGATTTTCGGGACTTAAGTGAGTTTGATGAAAAAGAAAAGAAATAGGTTTTTCTCTTTTCTCCTTCCCAAATCCCATTGCCGCATCCTCTTCTCCAAGCTCCCTCTTGTCGTGCGTCTTCCTCCCGAGAGCATCGATCCATCGTCCCGATCGAGTAGCCCATCGTGTCGTCGCCCAGCCAGATCGCAGCCCCTGCTCATCATCGCTCACCCAGCCAGATTGCAGCCCCTGCCCGTCGCGTCGCCAGCCTGCAGCGCCCCAGCGCCGATCACATCTCCTGTTCGTTCATGTCGCCCGACTGCGGCGCCCGGCCCCGATCACACCCATTGCCCGCGCGCGACGCGACGCACCGATCGCCCGCGCGCGCGACAAACCCGATCGCTCACACGCCTACATCACATCCCGTCGCACGTGAGCACAGCCCTCGAGCACATCGCCCGAGCCGCACGTCTGCACGCCCAGCAGGTCCCCAACGAGCTTTGCAGCCCTCCCCACGCACAGCTAGTAGCCTGTTCACACTCTGTCGCCGAGCTGTGAGCCTTGCTGCCTGTCTGTCCGCACGCCAGCCTCTCGCCGTGTGAGTTGCTCCCGACCGAGCTGAGTTATGTTTGCATTTTTGCCTAAGTCTTATAATTGTGATGTTTTTTGTTTGTCTGTTAGGTTTTTGATAGCTAGCTCGGGTTCGGTTGTAGCCTAGGATCTTCTTGTGTGTTGTTTGCCTTTCGACCTAGGTAAGGATTTCTTACCGAAGTTGTGTGGGCCCTGCGATATTTTCTGTGATTGTTGATTGTATGTATGTGTATGTTTATCAACATGTGAGTGGATAGGTGCTATGTTCTAAATTCCGACTGGCATGAATCTCGTGTTATTTCTCATGTTAGTTCCATGCTAGGTTGTTCTATTCTGGCATGTTCGTTATTTGTTCTTGCTTCGTAGTATCATGCTAGGTTCGTTGTTTCTACTGAGCACGTATTAGAATGTTTGTTGTTATCTGTTTATAGCTTAGAGTTCTGATAGGTAGCATCATCCGGGCGAGGATGCATAACATAACTTGCATCCGTGGCAGGGACGTGCGAGGCAGTACTTCGTCCCTGATCCGTCGTTAGGGTTTAGCTAACCTTAACGGCAGCCGAGTGCAATCTTGGGTGAGGGTGGCAGACCGTTAAATGCCCCAACGGTCGGGGGAATGACGAAGCATTGCCTTGTCCCCGGCAGTCGACACGACCTCAGCTGTCGGTAGTAGCCCATGATTGCCACCTGATAAGGCAAGGACCGGTTCCTGGTGTAAGCCTACCACGGCCGGTTTCTTAGCCTCAGGTGCGGTGGTACATGCTGACATAGTCATAGTGTCCTAGTCTCACACCACTATGTTCAGTGACACCGATCCAGAGATGTAACGACCGGACCCGAAAGGGTTCTAAAATAGGCCGTTACCTCAATGCATGCATTCAAATCTACAGAAAATTCGCAAGATGGTGTTCGGATTCTAAGTAAAAACTAAAACATAAAACATCCATTTAAAGATCATCATCAATTCCTGGAACCTGTCCCTGTTTCCAAGCACCTGTTCCAAGACAAATACATTTACAAAACTTACTCTGATTAGAGATTTATTTAAAACATACGAGCTTTACAATAGTGCTAGAATCCGGAAATACATTCAGAAAACACCCTAGGGCTCCGTGCCCAACTACATGCATTCAGAGGACATTTAAATCATAAACATAAACATAAGACTCAGAGTTGAACAACGGGTTTCCATGATCACAGCTCCTCCTCCAGCCATCCTGTCTCGCACCATGGCTACCTGTGGAAAAACCACAAAAATAAGGGTGAGTAACGAATTACTCAGTAAGAATCCCCAACCGGGGTACAATACGATATAATCAGTCATCTAGTACCAAAGCATGCAAGCAAACAGCTACCAACACAGATCATAGCTCAACGAGCTTACAAGGAAAGATCTGGAATCATCGGAAGTCTCCTACTTCCGGCCTACTGATTGGTTCTCATAACCAATCCCGGGACATCACCGAGGTATCTTTCACTCGGGGGATTGTTCAGCTCAAAAACTGATCCCAAAAGATGTCCTCAAGGGCCTCCTTGCCCTTGCTAATCTGGAATTACGAGAGAGTACCCGAAGTCTGGCTCTAACGGAAGGAATGGTGTACTCACGACATTAGCCCGAGGGAACTCTCCGAACCGGCAACTAACGTGTGTGCGCGCACATCGCATGCTGCTGCAACCGGCGTAAATGTGGGGGCCTAAGGGCAAACTACGCGGGCCAGGTACGCATGCCTATGACTCGGAAGCGGTGTCACTGATCACAGTAGCGCGAGTCCCTCGGTGCTCATCTGTGCAGCCTGAACCACCGACCTGAAGCTAAGAACCGGCCAAGGTAGGCTTACACCGTTGGCAGGGTGCCGCTCTAGCAGGCTACGAACTAGACTTATGCCGATGTGGGTAGCTAAATCCACATCGGCGGGTCGGGGGGGAAGCAAGATACGTTATGCTGCGCACACTTTACTCCCGACCAGAGCTAAATCCACATTGGTGTCCGGGGGGGGGGAAGCAAGATACGTTATGCTGCACACACTTTACTCCCAATCAGTGGGGACAAAGTACGTTATGTCCGCTCAGCCTCTGGATGATGACAAACCCTACAACTCTATCTAAGAGTACAGAGAAAAATCAATGATTCCTGGCTAGCAAACAATGACCGACATCAAACACGCTTACCTAGCATGATACTACGAGCTTAAGCAGGAATCATAAGCATGCTGGCAGAACAAACCTAGCATGGCACTAACATGTAAAATCAGGCAAACATGCTAGCAAGAAATCAATCAAACTGCTATATCTCTAACATGCTCATAACAGTCAGCAAACATACAAGGTATATCATGAAAATATCGCAGGGCCCACACAACTCCGGTAAGAAATCCTTACCTAGTCGGAAGGCAAAAACACACAACAAACCTAACTGCGATCGAACCCGAGCAACCTATAGCGAGCCAAACAAACACATCAATAATCATAAAAATAGGCCTAAATACAATAAGATAAACAGGGCTCGGCTCGGGAGCAACTCACGAGGCGCGGCTGACACGCGAACGAGCCGGCTGCTCGGGCGAGGCAGCTAAAGGGCTGGCTGGGCACGTTGGGGAGCAAAGCTGGGCGCCGGGGAGCTGGCTGCGCGCGGACGAGAGCGCGAGCGACACAGGGGCGCACGGGCGCGGGCGCTAGCTCGGCTGGGCGCTGACGCGCGGCGCGGCTTGGCACACGGACGGCGCGCGGGCGCGAGCTCGACGAGCTACAGGGACGAGCGTGCGGGGCGACATTACGCGATGGCTACAGGGCACAAGGCTGGCACGGTGAGCTACAGGGAAGAGGGCACGCGACACGGCACAGTGCAGGGCGACTCGGGCGCAGACGGGACGCGACACTGGGCGAGGGCTCGGGCGACGCGAGCAGGGGCGACTCAAGCTGGGCGATGGCGCGACCTGGGCAAGGCAGGGCTCGGCTGGGTGATGCTTCGGCTGGGGCTTGGGCGACCAGGCTGGGCGAGACCCGACTTCCTCCTTCCTTATACAAGGAAAATAATGGGATTTTATCCATCCTTATCCACTTTTAAAACCTTAAAATCCCATTTCCTGGCTTCCTCCTTCGAGACCCGACCGAAACAATCTTTTCCAATAAATAAAACTCACTTAAATCCAACTCCCAAATCAACACTAAGGGCCCGGGCTCGAATCCCAAAGGAAGCACACAACCAACCATCACTTTGCCAAAGCCCAAACCATAACCGAGCATCCAACCGACTAGCCCAAACACCTCGAGACTCGCAGCCAACAACAAACAAGCCTCGACAAAGGCAGGAGCTACCTCGAAGCCATGAAAACCACAAATCCTGCCCGGGGAGCCAAAAGACCAAAATACCCCCAAGGGTCAAAACCGCTCTAATGACCCAACCAACAACCGAATCTTGACCCAAAGGCACCTCGAAAACTGGAATAGAAAACTCGGCTGTTACAAGAGATTCTTATAGGCATGCGTCTCGACCGAGGCGGCAAGATGCCCTAGACCCAAAGACCTCCTTGGTTTCTTTGCAAGATGCGGTCGCGCGCACATGCTCATTACAGCACCGACTGGAGAGCTCCTCGGGATCTTGAGTTCAGTGCACCTTTTGTATCGACAGTAGTAGGATAGCTGAGGCCGAGATTAGTTTCTCGTAGAGTATCGAGATGCATTGTAGTTTTCTGGAGTAAGACCGTAAGATGCCATCCGTGGTATTTATGTATGGATTAAAGTGTTATGCTCTCTTCTATGTTGTATTCATGTCTTGCATACTTTCTGCTAGATGACCAGTTGTATCGTATTGTACCCCAGTTGGGGATTCTTACTGAGTAATTCGTTACTCACCCATATTTTGTGGTTTTCCACAGGTAATCAGGGCGCGAGACAGGATGGCTGATGGAGGAGCTGCGGATCATGGAATAACTGTTGTTTTAAACTCTGAGTTTATAATTAGGTTTTTAGTTTCTCCTCTGAATGCATGTAGTTGGGGACGAAGCCCGTAGGATGTTTTATGATTGTTTCTGGATTCTGACACTGTTGTAAACTGTTTGGGGTTTGAATGTTTTGAATAAACCTCTTATCAGAGTACGTTTTAAACTGTTTTTAGCTTGAAACAGGTGCTTGGAAATAGGGACAGGTTTCAGGACATTTTATATTTGATTTTTGAATGGATGTCTACAAGTTTTTGTTTTCATTCAGAATCTGGAAAACGATCTTGCATATTATCTTTAAGTTTTAAAAGCATGCATTGAGGTAAAGGCCTAGTTTAGGACCTCTTTCAGGTCGGGTCTTTACAGTTGGTATCAGAGCTCAGAGTCATAGATTCTGTAGACTGACCTTTTGTTGTAGGTCGTTTTTCCATGATCATCAGCACTCCGACAGTCATTTTACATCTAGTGCATGCATGTTTTAGAAGAGCAGGGCGGAGACGAGCAGGTTCTGACTCGTTGTTGGATTGGGTCCAGATCACCATCATGCCAACTACCCGCAGTGTAAGGAGTACGATAGCAACTAGTCACGGTATCCAAATAGATGCAGATACAGCAGGGACATCGTCCTAGGGTGAGGCAGAGAATAGACCCCCGTTGGCCACTTGTGGCCCAGCTGTTAGTTTCCCCTAGAGAGAGGGTGGAGGTGATTTGCCTCGGAGTACTGCTCCTGGAGCGGAGTTAGCTTTGGCTTTGCACATGTTGTTGTTAGTGGTGTAGGTTCCAGTGTGGACTAGCCTTGGTAGTTCAGGTGTTAATCTTGAACCTTAGCAGATTGTTTGGTTGCCCGGAGAGTGGCTGCAGAGTTAGTAGCCTTCGAGGAGGATATAGAGACATCTTTGATCACTTGCAAATTGTTGTTGTTTTGCAGCCAGTTAAGTCAAAACCCTGTGGTTAAGGGTGCAGCGAGTAGTGTACCCATCAGATTTGATCCGTTGGTGGTTTCCCAGTTGACTAGTAAAGTTGAGCACTCTTCTTATGGTGAGCTCCTAGAGTAGAGCTAGCTGCTGCATGTTGAGAGAGTCGGTCGAAGTTTTGTTGAGCATCAAGTGGAGATGTAAGAGTAGGCTGCGACACTTCAGTTAGACGAGATGCCATAGACAAGGTTGTTTGAGTTATGAGCTATTGTATGCCTAGCCAGAGTTTTCGTCACTTGAAGTTGTGACCTTGCTGGCCCTTTTTGTAGTAAGATGTAGGATTTGGTGGTAGTGGCACTTGAGGTGCATTGGTGGGTGTGTCTACTGGGCACCAAGTCTGGTTCAGGCCTGAGTTTGGCACTGGTAGAACATATGGTTCTATAACCCGCCAGGAGTTCAGCACACTTCTTTAGTCATTGTACCCGTTTGTGGCTGTTGCACCTGTGTAGGTCTCGCAAGAAGACTAGTTCAGTGGTAGTCGAAGGACTACAAGCGAAAGGACGTTCGAGAGGAGCCGGAGCCTCTCCCCAGTGTTACCGGGGGTTGAGTACGTCAGTAGGTTGAAGGTTGATAAGTGTTAGCGCGAGTGAGTCTCACGCTAGTGCTGAGGCCAAGAGAACCATGTTGTTGGTAGTGTGGACAACTACCTTCGAGTGCCTAGATCTTAGTAGAGTTGAGCATTGAAGATGCGAGTTTGGTCCAGCAGAGGGGCCATGATTTGGATGCATTATGAGTAAAGCACACTTAGTAGAGACATTGGTATGAGGTAAGTTCAGTTCGGCATTGTTATGCTTTTGTAGAGTAGGGTTGCCACAGCTTCGAATAACGTGTGTAGTTGGAACTCTTCGTGTTCCTTTGGTTTAGTGTAACTCTGTCGGGAGTTAGTTGTTGCCTTTTGTGGAGGCTCCTGTTAGACTTGGATCTCTAAAGAAAGGTTGGGAGCTGTGTGCACAAGTGTACTTTTGTGTAGTATGTTCTGGTGGAGGGAGTTTCGGAAACCATGTAGGGTTCGCATTGAAGAACTGTGCTCAGTTCTTTGAGAAGTTGGGCTCCAGGTGGATGTCGAAAGGTCTTAGTTGAGGTCGTAGGGATACCGTGCTCGTAGTTAGGTTTTTTCTTAGGCAAGTGTTGTTAAGTTGGACCTAACCTGGTTGGAGAAACCTTTTGTTGTTCATGGTTGGAGTTCAGATGGTACTGAACAATGGTGGTTGTAGCGAAGCCACATAGTCTCTGGCCGTAGATGCTAATGGTGTTGTTCTGAATCCTTACCCTGGGTGGAAGCTACAATGTGGCTGATGCTTTGAGTAGGAGGATGACACATTCTGTAGCGTTTCTGGATTTGTTTTTGGTTTCGAGGTTAGGAGTAGGCCAGCATAGTTGTGATGCTGGAAAAGGAGTTGTTTGTTCAAGCAGTTGACTGTTAGACTGTTTGACGATAGTGTGTGTTTGAGGGTTGCTGAAGAAACCCTAGGTGTGGAGAGCCTCACCAGAGCTCAGTTAGACCTAGGCAGTGAGTTCAGTTGACAAGTCAGAGTAGTGTAGGCAGTAGACCTCGGGTGAGTTGCTGGAAGTTTTGGTGGGCTAGCAAGCTAGAGTTTGTTTGAAGTAAAACCCGGGTGGGTTCCGGTGTGGTTGACTAACATGTGGTTTTCTAGTTGCTAGAAGTTAGCCTTGCTCGTGGGGCGAGTGGTTTTTGCCCTGTCGGATTTTTTTCCTGTTTCTGGAGTTTTAGAAGTTGCCCCTCTTTTGACGTTTGGGGGTGAATCTTGCTAGTTCGTGGTTGGCGGTTCAGTCTGTGGGGGAACCCCCCCCCCCCCCTCCCCTGTTGTTGCCTCTGTGAGAGTTAGACATTGTTACTTTAGCTGAGCAAGACAGCGAGGGTGTGTGAAGTTCTCTGTCCTTCAGATGTCCACTTGTATGGAACCGTTTCCACATAGGAGTTGTCAGGTTACTCCCTTGGTCTTGGAGTCGGTGGTAGTGGTGCTAGCAAGAGGGAAAAGTCTGTTGGCCACTTGAGAGCAGTGGTATGTCCAGTTGAACGGACTCTTGAGTGGTGTGGTAGAAGTTGTTGTAAGGGTTGTTCTGCCTCTTGTGAGTGGTGGCCTAGTCAGTTAAGGTACCTTGTGTGTTTGGCTTGGGAGCTGTTGCACCTTTGTAGTTGAGAAACCCTTTGTACCAGTTGTGGGTTGAGGTTGCACCATTGTGGTTAGACTAGGGTCTTGACCTTTGAGGGATCCTTGCTGGTTAGTGTAGCTTGTGCTCTGCCAGCCATTGTTGGTATTCTTGTTCTTGGCAGCTGGTGTTATCCGGGTAGTGACGTTCCGTACATGAAGTTTTGGTGGGAAGGTGCAATAAGCCTAAGCTAGAGGGAAAAATCCTATCTGTGTTGCCGATTGGACTTGTGAGTTGTGTTTCATTTTTTAGGCGAGCTTCGTCCCGTTGCTTGCATGGAGGTAAGTTTAGTAGAGGAAGCCCCTTTGGGGCCCTATTTCTAGCGGGTTGACTTTTCCAATCAGTGATCTAGGTCGAGCTAGAGTTGAGTAGATTGGCGTAGCTATGTAGTTTGCAGTTGGTTAGTCTTCCGAGTTCGTAGCACTCAAGTAGTTGAATTGTAGGTTTCCGTGTGGGAGCCGGCAGTTGGTTGAGGTTGTTGTGTGAGTTTGGATTTTTGGCAGATTAGCTTAAGTAGCTAAAGCTTGCACTTCGCCCCTGGGTGGAGATGTCATTACTATGGAGTAGTGGCATGACAGTTTAACGCTAGAGTTGCTGGCACTAGGGTGTGGCAACAAAGGTTTATTCTAGGCAGTGCGTTGGTGAACCGTCGTTCTGGAGAGCGTTCTTAAGAGGCTTGTGAACCGAGTGCGCCTTCGATGAGTATTTTCACCCTCCCGACCGATGGTCTTTTGGGGTTGAACCAGGTCCTTCAGAACTTGTTGTGAGTTGGGGTTTCCGTGGTTAGGCACCGGGGGACCAATGTTGGATTTTACGAGGTTACCTTGGGTAGCGGCTCCCAGCTGTCAGTTCATATGGTTCCGTTGAGGCGTTGTTTGGTAAATGTTGCAGGTTTCTTGTGTTCTGGGAAAAGGTTGGTGACTGTCAGATTTTGGGTCCTGAGTTGCTACGGTTGACCAACAGTGCAGTGTAGAAGATTAGAGCTCGTATGTTGACAGCTCAAAGAAGACAGAAAAGTTACGCCGATGTGCGGCGTCGAGACTTGGAGTTTGAGGTTGGGCAGCACGTGTTCTTGAGGGTGGCACCGATGCGTGGTGTGTTGAGGTTTGATAAGTGAGGGAGGTTGAGTGTAAGGACCCGACCCGAAAAACGGTCTCTAATCTAGATCATTACTTAGCATGCATGATTAAGAATTTAAAACACCATTCATAGTAACAATTTAAAACCTTTCAATCCACACAATTAAAACAAATCCAGAAAGTCATTGAATAAAACTAGCAATTAAAGTGATTGATCAGTACTTCCTTGAAAACAGAGAAAACGGTTCGAGAAATAATAAATAGTTTTTGTGTGCTTCCCTAGGGACTCAAGTCCCACTACATGCTAAATCAAAACAATAAATAAAATATCGTGCATCTCAGAGTTCGGCCATCCATGATCATTCAGCAGCCTCCTCCTAGCCATCCAGCCTTTGTCCCAAGTTACCTGGTGGAAAGCCACAGAAAATAAGGGTGAGCAACGAGTTACTCAGTAAGAATCCCCAACCGGGGTACAATACGAAAACATCTCATTTAGCACACCGGCATGCAACCTGTAACGGCCCAATTTTCTATTCCGGTTCTCGAGGAGCTTCTGGTGCAGATTCAGTTGTTCGGTTGGGCCGTTAGAGCTGTTTTGACCCTTAGGGGTATTTTGGTCTTTTTGCTCCCCGGGCAGGATTTGTGGAATTTCAGGGCTTCGAGGCAGCTCCTGCCTTTGTTGAGGCTTGTTTGTTGGTGGCTGGGAGTCCCGAGATGTTTGGGCTATTCGTTTGGGAGTTCGGTTGTGATTTGGGTTTTGGGCAAAGTGATGGTTGTTTGGGTGTTTCCTTTGGGATTCGAGCCCGGGCCCTTAGTGTTGATTTGGGAGGTTGATTTAAGTGAGGTTTATTGATTGGAAAAGGTTGCTTCAGTCGGGTCTCGAAGGAGGAAGCCGAGAAATGGGATTTAAGGATTTTAAGGATTTTTAGAATTTGGATAAAAGTGGATAAGGTTGGAAAATGAAGATTAAATCCCCATTTTCCCTTTTTATTTTTAAAATCCCATTTTTCCTTTTTATTTCCCAAATTCCTTTTTTTTCCCATTTTCCCTTTTTCCATTTTTTCCCCTTTCTCTCTCCTCCAACCCCAGCCCGAGCCAGCCCTAGCTCGCCCAACCCTGGCCGCCAGCTCGCCCACGCCCGAGCGAGCCCGAGCCCTGCCGCGAACAGTGCCAGCCGCGTCGCCCAACCTCGCCTAGGCCATCCCCGCGCTAGATCAGTGTCGCCCAGACCCAGCCGCGTCGCACAGCCCTCGCCCAGGCCCCGCGTCGCCCAGGTCCAAGCGCCTTGCACTGTGCCGAGCCGCACCGAGTGGCACGCCCCTGTAGCTCTCCGTGCCTTCCCGAGCGCCTTGAGCCCGTCGCGTCGCATTGCCCGCGCGCGCGTCCCTGTAGCACTTCGTGTCGCTCGCGCCCGCGCGCGCCGTCTCCTGTGTCGAGCCGCGCCGCACGCCGTCGCCCAGCGAGCTCGAGCCCGCGTCCGCGCGCAGCCTCCACGCCCCAGCGCCCGTGCCCTGCGCCTACGTCCAGCCAGCCCAGCCCTTGCGCCCAGCCTGCCTGTTGTGTGTTGGTTGGCCCGAGCCTTGTGGCTTCTCAGATGGTATTTCCCGTGTCTTTTCTTCTTTGGGACCTGATTTTTTGGTTGCTGTTTATGAATTTAATTGGGTTGTTTTATGTATTTGATTTGGGTGCTTTATTTGATGTTTAGGATGTTCGAGTTCGATTAGAGGCTCGAGGTTCGTTGGTTGATTTATGATTAATTATTTGCTGCTTGTTCCAGGTAAGGATTTCTTACAGTGGTTGTGTCGACCCTGCGATATTATCACGATTATGCCTTGTATGCTTGCTGATTGTTATGAGCATGATAGTGATAGGCAGCTTTGTTTGATCTCTTGCTAGCATGTTTGCTTGATTTTACATGTTAGTGCCATGCTAGGTTTGTTCTTCCAGCATGCTTATGATTCCTGCTTAAGTTTGTAGTATCATGCTAGGTAAGCGTCTTTGATGTCGGTTATTGCTTGCTAGCCAGGAATCATTTATTTGCTCTGTACTCTTAGATAGAGTTGTAGGGTTTGTCATCATCCAGAGGCTGAGCGGACATAACGTACCTTGTCCCCACTAATCGGGAGTAAAGTGTGCGCAGCATAACGTATCTTGCTTCCCCAGACCGCCGATGTGGATTTAGCTACCCACATCGGCATAAGCCTAGTTTGTAGCCTGCTAGAGCGAAACCCTGCCAACGGTGTAAGCCTACCTTGGCCGGTTCTTAGCTTCAGGTGAGTGGTTCAGGCTGCACAGATGAGTGCCGAGGGCCTCGCGCTACTGTGATCAGTGACACCGCTTCCGAGTCTTAGGCATGCGTACCTGGTCCGCGTAGTTTGCCCTTAGGCCCCCGCATTTACGCCGGTTGCAGCAGCATTCGGTGTGAGCGCACACGCATTAGTTGCCGGTTCGGAGAGCTCCCCCGGGCTAATGTTCGTGAGTACACCATTCCTTCTAGTTTAGAGCCAGACTTCGGGTACTCTCCCGTAAGTCCAGATTAGTAGCAAGGGCAAGGAGGCCCTTGAGGACATCCTTGGGATCAGTTTTTTAGCTGAGCAATCCCCCGAGTGAAAGATACCTCGGTGATGTCCCAGGATTGGTCAGGATAACCAATCATTAGGCCGGAAGTAGGAGACTTCCGATGGCTCCAGATCTTGCATTATGAGCTCGTTGAGCTATGATCTGTGTTGATAGCTGTTTGCTTGCATGTTGAGGTGCTAGATGACTGATGTATCGTATTGTAACCCGGTTGGGGATTTTTACTGAGTATGTTTATACTCACCCTTATTTATCTTTCAGGTAACTTGGGACAACACCAGGATGGCTAGCGGAGGGAGCTGATTGATCATGGGGAGCTGCCGGCACTCTGTCATTTATTATTGCATTATTTATTCAGCATGTAGATGGACAAGAGTCCTAGGGGAACATTGATTAAAAGTTGTTTAAATTGTATTGTATATTTTTATAAATACTGGCCAGGTTGTTTTACTTCTGTAACGGCCCAGTTTTCTATTTCAGTTACCCAGGTGATTTCGGGTCATTATTCGGATGTTCGGATGGGCCGTTAGAGCTGTTTTAACCCTTAGTGGCATTTTGGTCTTTTGCCCCCGGTCAGGGTTTTATGGATTTTCAGGATTCCAGGGTCATTCCTGCCTTTGTCGAAGCTTAATGGTTGTTGGTTGCAAGACCCGAGAGGTTTGGGCAAGTTGTTTGGAAGTTTGGAGGTGTTTTAGAAAATGGCAAAATTAATTGTAATTTTGGTGCTTCCATTGGGTTTTGAGACCTTGCCCTAAATGGTCTTGGGGAGTTTGTAGGAAAAGAGAGTTTTATTTTAAAATATGTTTGCTTCGGCTGGGTTTGGAAAGAGGAAGCTTTGGGAAGGGATTTTAGACCTATTTAATTAGGGAAAAGGAAAGAAAATCAAGAAAACCCCTTTTCCCCTTTGTTTTGCAAAATCCTCTCTCTCTT
The DNA here is from genome assembly GCA_036507275.1 of Sicyos edulis. NCBI lineage: Eukaryota > Viridiplantae > Streptophyta > Magnoliopsida > Cucurbitales > Cucurbitaceae > Sicyos > Sicyos edulis. The sequence goes on along the minus strand of CM071856.1, from coordinate 19,649,793 downwards.
TCTCTCTCTCTCTCTCTCTCTCCTAGCCGACCTCACCAAGAAACCCTAGCCGCCCAGCCATGCCCAGACGCACCAGCCAGCCCAGACCGCCCTAGCCGCACCCCCGCTCAGCCCTGCACAGCCAGCGCACAGGCAGCCAGCTCCACAGTCCCAGCGCACCGGACAGCCCAAATTACCAATTTAGCAGCGCACGAGACAACTCCAGCCGCTCGCACCAGGCTGCCCAGATCTGCGCCGTGCAGCCACAGACTCCACCCTATCGCGCGCGCAACTTCTACCTCCGATCAGTCCCCCAGACGCGCGCGCCATCCCACACCAGCCGCTTTACACTGCGCGCGGCATCGCGCTTCTGCCTCGCGATCGCGCCCCCGCCGCCAGCGTCATGTGCCCGTGCCGCTTCGTCGCGTCCGCCGCCAGCGCCTACGCCTGTCGCGATCCAAGCGCAGCCAGCGCCAGCGCCGTCCCCTCATCACGCCAGCCACTTAGCGCTTTCTTGAGCAGCGCCAGCAGCCAGCGCTTGGCTGCTAGCCCCAAATACCGCACGTCCCGCCGCCCACTTGCCGCGAGAGAGAGCTGCTTTTGCCAAGATTGTTGGGGCCGAGACCTAGTACCCTCTCGTTTGGTAATTCCCGAGCCTCAACTCTTTTGGACCCTAAGTCTTGCATTTCTGTTTATTTAATTAGGTTGTTTTTATTAAAATGCTTAGGTTGCTCGGTTTCGCTTTAAAGCTCGAGGGTCATTATTTGATTGTGAAAGTTATTTCTGCTCGTTTCCAGGTAAGGATTCCTTACCGTGGTTGTGTGGACCCTGCGATGCTTTCTTGATTGTGCCTTATATGCATGTTTACTTCTATGAACATGATTAGTGGATAGGACAGCTTGTGATTGCATTCTTGCTAGCATGTTTTCCTGTTTGTACATGTTAGTGCCATGCTAGGATTGTTCTTCCAAAGATGCTTGAGATTCCTGCTTTAAGTTCGTAGTATCATGCTAGGTTATGTGTGATTGATGTTGATATGTATGTCTAGCCAAGAATCAGTTATTTTGTACTCTTAGCTAGTATAGTAGAGTTTGTCATCATCCAGAGGCTGAGAGCGGACATAACGTACTTTGTCCCAACCGGTCGGGTGTAGAGCGAAGCATAACGTACGTTGCTTCCCCAGCGGCCGATGTGGATTTAGCTACCACATCGGCATAAGCCTAGTTTGTAGCTGCTAGAGCGAAACCACGCCAACGGTGCAAGCTGCCTTTGGCCGGTTCTTAGCTTCAGTCGGTGGTACAGTGCCGCAGATGAGTGCCGAGGGCCTCGCACTCACTCGTGTTCGGTGACACCGCTTACGAGTCTTAGGCATGCGTGCACGGCCCGCGTAGTTTGTACTTAGGCCCCACATTTACGCCGGGTTGCGCGAAAGCATGAGGTGTGCGCGCGACACGCTTTAGTCGCCGGTTCGGAGATCTCCCGGGCTAATGTTCGTGAGTACACAGTTCCTTCCGATTTGAGCCGGACTTGGGTACTCTCGATAGTCCAGATTATAAGCGAGGGTAAGAGACCCTTGAGGACACCCATTGGGATTGGCTTTTGAGCTGATCATATGGTCGAGGAGAAAGACCCTCGAGGGTGTCGGACATCTTTGGGATCGGTTTTTGAGCTGATCAATTGGCCGAGGAGAAAGACCCTCGGAGATGTCCCGGATTTGTTATGAGAGCCAATCATTAGCCGGAAGAAGGAGACTTCCGAGGATTCCAGATTCTCGCCTTGTAAGCTCGTTGAGCTATGATCTCGTGTTGGTAATCGTTTGCATGTATACTAGGGTGCGGATGATTGATGTATCGTATTGTACCCCGGTTGGGGATTCTTACTCAGTATGTTTATACTCACCCTTATTTCTGTGGTTTTCCACTAGGTAACTTGGGACAGCACCGGGACGGCTAGCGGAGGGAGCTGATTGATCATGGGAGCCGCCGGCACTCTGTCTATTATTGTTTGCATAATTTGTTCAAAGATGTAGTAGGACAGGAGTCCTAGGGGATGTTTTTAACAGCTATTTAAATTGTATTGTATGATTTCATAAACACTGGCCAGGCTCGTTTTACTTTGTTGGTTTGCTTAAATGAAGGTTGTTGTTTATGTTTTAAATGTCCCCGCTTTTAAATGTTTTGAAAGGTTTTAAATATGAGCACTAAACCGCTTGATGAAGTATTTAACTTGCATGCTGAGTGAGAACCTAGGTTTAGGACCGTATTTTGGGTCGGGTTCTTACAACTTCGTTGGATTGTTTAAATGAAAACTGTTGGTTATGTTTTAAGGGTTCCCCCATCTCATATGTTTTGAAAGGTTTTTAAATATGAGCACTAAACCGCTTGTTATCATATTTAACTTGCATGCTGAGTGAGAATCCAGGTTTAGGGCCATGTTTTGGGTCGGGTTCGTCACAGTTGGTATCAGAGCACAGAGTCATAGATTCTGTAGACTAACCTGCTTTGTAGGTTGTTGTTCCCATGATCATCAGCACTCCACGATCGCCAGGTTTGTCTGAGTTCATTAAGCTAAGGGTTAAGAATTTACAATACTTTTCATCTAGCTTTTATGCCTTGTGTAGAGTTGTGGAGCGGAGACGAGCAGGTTCTGACTCGTTGTTGGTTTGGGCTTAGAGCGTCGTCATGCCAACTTTCCGCATTGCGAGCAGTTTGATGAGCCGTGAGAGCCCCAGTGTGGGCCAGCTTTTTTGCTTTGTGCAGATCGCCAGTATGTTGATCGCACTCAGAGGGAGGCAGAGTTTAGACTCCCGTAGGCCATTTGTGGCCCAGTTGTTGGTTTTCCCCTAGTGAGAGGGTGGAGGTGCTTTGTGCAGATCGCCAGTATGTTGATCGCACTCAGAGGAGAAGGACGTTTGGCATGTCCGACCGAGGAGTTGGCCGATTGTGTTGATGTTGAGGCCGCGTCCCAAGGTTGTTTAGACCCGTAGGCCAGAGTTGGCCCTGTCAGTTGAGTTGCCTAGAGAAGGGGGTAGAGGCTAGCACGCCTCAGAGTGAGACTCCTTGAGCAGAGTGTGCTCCAGCCATAAGAGATTTGATGGCAGGTCTTTAGCTAACTGAGAGCGGAGACCGGCGCAGTTTGTAGCGCGTAGTGAGGAGTTCCGGCACACGAGATAGCCCAAATGATGAGTTTGTTTCAGCATTTCCCCAGTAGCTCTTGTAGCCGGAAGTTCACGGGAGGGCATGATCGTGCAGTTTATTCGGATGAGATTGTTGGCGATGATGGAGCCGCCAAGTTTGGCAAGTGGATGCCTGTAGAACTCGATGTTTTAGAAAGTCCTGCTGCTAGTAGTAAAGCGGTTGGCCAGGTTTGAGTTTAGCATCCGTGTGTTGGGATGCCCTGCTGTTCAAAGGCCGAGGTGTGCCGTTCCTGTGCTGTTTGGTACAGTAGTTGGTGGTGGAAGTCCCTTGTGAGAGGTGGACTAGCAGAGTCTCCACTAGTCGCCCGATCGATTGGCAAGTTGCCGTGTTAGTGGCCTGAGGCAGATGTAGAGACATCTTTGCCCCCTTGCAAGCCTGCTGTCGTTTGGCAGCCAGTTCTTTTAGTACCCCCGTAGCCAAGGTGTAGTGTGGAGTTTGCTTGTTAGGGCTTGATCCGTTTGTGGATTTCAGTGGGCTAGTAGAGTGGATGTAACGACCCAGGTTTTTCTTCCCGGTCTTCCAGGTATGCCCTAGGGGTAATTTGGTAATTTGGTCGGGCCGTCAGGGTCGTTTGTGTCTTTTCCAGTTACTAAAATTATTGGATGGTTTTTGTAGGTTTTGGAGGGGTTTGTGGTTTGGTTTGAGCAAGGTTTGATGCAAAAGTAAAAATAAAGGAATTTGTCTTTGCAAGGGGTTTGAACCCGGTCTCTGGGAAGCTTGTAGAAATGTGTGCCAATTGAGCCATTAGGTGCTCTTGTTGCTCTTTCTGCATCACATCTTAGTTAACCTTGGATTTTGGAGTTTTGGTGCATTTGGTTAAATGAAATAGAATTAGGTTTATTCCATCTTCTTCTCCAAATCTCCTCTTGGCCGCACAAGCTCTCCCTCTCCATAGCCCTTGCCGATTCTTCATCCTTGCAGCTCCTTTGGATCGTTCATCATCATTCCGGTAGGTATCGATCTTCCTCTTCTTCTTCTCATCCGTTTGGTGTGCTTTTGGCGAGTGAAAAGAGGTGTGTTGTGTGTGTTTGTGTTGATTGCGGCCCGGTAGAGAAGCCCGGCCAGCAGCCATCGCCGCGACGTCCAGTACGGCCAGATCGCGACGCCGATCGCCCCTACCGTCGCACGGTTGCCCAGATCCGTTGGCGCAGCCCCTGCCGCGCGCCATCGCTCACCAGTCGCCCAGATCTATTGAAGCGACCTGCGCGCGCGCGCCGCTCGCCGCGGTCGCGCCCGGATCCACCGTCGCGCCCTCCCGCTTGCGCCATCGCTGCCGTCGTGCGTGCGTGATCGCGCAGCGCTGAGCGACGCCGGCGCCCGCGCCGCGCCGCCGGCTGCTTTCGCCCGCCGCGCGCAGACGCTTCGCCAGCGCGCGCGCGTCCTGCCGTGCATCCGTGTCGTGCCGCGTGCGGCGCCGCCCACCAGCCGCTGCCGTGCCGGCTCGCCAGACTCCAAGCTCGTGTCGCCGTGTGCGCGTGAGTTCCCCTGCCGAGCTTGCTTTTTCTTTTGTTGTTTAGACGTTTTAGATGCTGATTATTAATTGTTTGCTAGGTTCCCGCCGCTAGCTCGGGATTGTTCCGCAGCTTAGGATTTGTGTGTAGAAGCCTCCCGACCAAGGTAAGGATTTCTTCTGGGAGTTGTGTGGGCCTCACTGCGGTATATTTGTGATTGTTGTTTTGTATGCTGTGTATGATTATTAGCATGTTTAGCCCTAGGTGCTCTGTTCAATTCTGATGGCATGAACTCTTGTATTGTTTCTCATGTTAGCCCATGCTAGGTTGTTCCATTCGGCATGTTCGATATCTGTTCTTGCTTCGTAGTATCATGCTAGGTTCCTTGTATCCATTGAGCACGTATTGGACCGCATTGGATGAATTGTTATTATTGTTATGGTTTAGAGTTCAAGTAGGTAGCATCATCCGGCCGGATGCATAACGTAACTTGCATCCCCGACGGGACGTGCGAGATGGTACTCGTCTCACGATCCCGTTAGGGTTTAGCTAACCCTAACGGTGGCCCCGCAATCTTGGGTGAGGTGGCGGTCGTTAAATTCCCCAACGGTCGGGATGATGACTTGGCATTGCCTCATCCGGCGATCGGCACGTCCTCGGCGTGTTCGGCCGTAGCCCTTGATTGCCACTGTTAGGGCAAGGACCGCTCCACGGTGTAAGCCTACCACGGCCGGTTCCTTAGCCTCGGTGTGGTGGTGCGGTGACATAGTTCACGTGTCGAGTCTCACACCCCTATGTCGGTGACACCGATTGTAACGGCCTGTGTTTCCATCCCGCTTCAGTGCGCCCGGGGTATTTTGGTAATTTGGTCGGGCCAGTCGAGCCGTTTATGTCTTTTTTCCAGTTGCTAAAATTATTGGATGGATTTATGAAGGTTTTGAGGATTTGTGGTTTGGTTTGAGCATGGGTAGATGCAAAAGTAAAAATAAAGGAATTTGTGTTGCACTGGATTCGAACCCGGGTCTCCGAAAAGCTCTGTGAGGATGCGTGCGAGTTGAGCTATGGAGAGCTCTTGTTACTCTTTCCGCGTCATATCTTAGTTACCCTTGGATCTTTGGAGTTTTGTGCATTTGGTTAAATGAAAAGAAATTAGGTTTTGTGTTTTCTTCCCCAAAACTCCATGGCGCGCCAACCCTCTTCTCTCCCAAGCCCCTTGCCGTGATTTTCTTCCCTTGCAGCCCGAGCGCTGCCGTTCAACCAGCCAAGCGACCCGAGCAGCGGCCCGGTCGAGCAGCCAGCCCAGAATCGCACCAGCGAAATTTCAGCGCCAGCGGCAGCGCGCCCAGACGCCAGCGCCCAGCAGAGACGCAGCCAGCGCCCGAGCCGTCGCAGCCGCCCAATGAGGTCGCGCAGCAGACGATCCAGCGCGTCCGTCGCGTCGCAGCCGTCGCATCGCACCGCTTCGCCAAGGCGCGCCAGCGCCTCGCCATCGCCAGCCGAGCTCGCGTCCGCATCGCGCGGCCTCGCGCGCCGTCGTCGCGTCGCCCCGCGCGCGCCCCTCCGCGTCTGCGCCCGTGCGTCCGCGTCACGATCCCAGCCCAGCGTCCGCTTAGCGCGCCATCCGCGCCCAGCGCTGTCCGTCTTGCGCAGCCAGCGCCTAGTGTGCGCCCATTTGCGCCCATCAGCGCCCGGTGTGCGCCCATTTGCCGCCCATTTGCCGCCCATCGCCATCGCGCCATCCGCGCCAAAGAGCCCGGCCACCGTCGCTGCTGCCCCCCGTCCGCGTGTCACCGCATCGCGTGAGTTGCTCCGAGCCGAGCCCTATTTATTTTATTATATTTAAGCCTTTAGAGTGTGATTATCATTGTTTTGTTAGGTTCTCGGTAGCTAGCTCGGGTTTGATCGCAGCTTAGGTTTTGTGTGTAGTTGCCCGGCCGATAAGGATTTCTTCTACCGGAGTTGTGTGGACCTGCGCGATGTTCTATGTGATTGATGTTGTATGTTTGTTTGTGATTATCGGCATGTATAGTTTAGGTGCTCTGCTCAATTCCCACGACCGGCATGACTTCGTATGTTGTTCTTTCATGTTAGTCCATGCTAGGTTGTTCCGCTCGGCATGCTCATATTCATTCTTGTTCTGTAGTACCATGCTAGGTCTGCTTTGTATTCTTTCGAGCACGTATTGGATTGTTTGCTTTGATTGTTAAGGCGAGTTAGAATTCGGGTAGATAGCATCATCCGGGCCCGATGCATAAAGTATCTTGCATCTATGGCAAGGACGTTCGAGACGATTCTCCGTCCTTGGACCCCGTGAGGGATTAGCTATCCCAACCGGTGGGGCCCTACAATCTTGGGTGAGGGTGGTAGTCTGGCGATACCCCAACGGTCGGGATGATGACTTGGCAATGCCTAGTCCCCGACAGCCGGCACGTCCTCAGTGTGTTCGGTAGTAGCCCTTGATTGCCACCTGTTAAGGTAAGGACGGCTTCCTGGTGTAAGCCTACCACGACCCGTTCCTTAGCCTCAAGTGCGGTGGTACAGGCTGACATAGTTCACGTGTCCAGGTCTCACACCCCTATGTCGGTGACACCGATCCGTAGATTTAGTTAGGCGTGGTATCCGGATATGGGCGACTTGCCACTGGACCCGGCACCCCCATAGTGCGTGGAAGCACGCGGTGCATGCTTACGCTCATTACAACGCCGACCGGAGAGCTCCTCGGGATCTTGAGCTAGTGTACCTTTCGTGATCGACGATGAGACAGCCGTGTGGCGAGACTTGTTTCTCGTATAGGGCGTATTGTGTGGTGGATTTATTTCCGGACTAAGACCCTGAGTTGGCATCCGAGGTCCAAGTGTGGACTTAAGCTATGTGCTCTATTCTGTGTTTATACTCATAGCTTGCATACGTTCTTCTAGATGATCATGTATATCGTATTGTACCCCGGTTGGGGATTCTTACTGAGTAATTCGTTACTCACCCTTATTCTGTGGTTTTCCACAGGTAACCAAGGCGCGAGACAGGATGGCTGAAGGAGGAGCTGTGATCATGGAATCCTGCTTTGTCATCTCGACCATTTTATTATATCATGACTCTTGACTTTTGTTATTTCCCACGAATGCATGTAGACGGGCACGGAGCCCTAGGATGTTTTCTTACGTTTTATGGATTCCAGCATATTTGTACTTGTGGATTGTTTAAATGGTTTAAATAAATCTCTCGATCGAGTATGCTTTTAGAAATGTATGTTTTGGTTGTTGAATGTTTCTGTTTTACTTGGGATCCAAATATATTTTTCATAATGTCTTTTATTTTCAACACATGCATTGGGGTAAAGGCCCATTTAGAGCCCCTTTTGGGTCGGGTCTTTACTGATTGGTATCGAGCTCGAGTCATAGATTCTCAGAGACTCGACCTTTTGTTGTAGGTCATCCTTCCATGATCACCAAAGACTCAAACGACCATCAGTGCGCCTAGGTTTATTGTTTTAGAAAGGAAAAGGGTTAAGAATTTACAATACCGCATCATCTTGTGTATGCCTTGTGTAGTGTTGTGGAGCGGAGACGAAGCGAGTTCTCGACTGTTGTTGGTTTGGGCTTAGTGAGCCATCATGCCAACTTTCAGCGATCGCGGCGATTTTTTTAGCGACTTGTTGAGGTATCCAGATAGATTTGGATGCCCCGGGACATCGTTCCGGAGGGAGGCGAGCTTAGACTCCGTTGTCCATTTGTGGCCCGATTCTTTGCTTTTCCCTAGTGAGAGGGTGGTGGTGCTTCGTGCGGATCGCCAAGATGTTGATCGCACCCGCAGGAGCAGGGGCGCTTGGCATGTCCGACCGAGAAGTTGGACCGATCGTGTTGATGTTGAGGCCGCGTCCCTGGTGGTTGTTAGGCCCGCATGCCGTTTGGCCCCTGTGTTGAGTTGCACGGAGGAGGGGGTAGAGGCTAGCGGCGCCTCGCAGTGAGACTCCTTGAGCAGAGTGTGCTCCACCCATGAGAGATTTGATGGCGAGTCTTTAGCTATCGAGAGCGGAGACCAGCGCGCATTTGTAGCGCGTAGTGAGGAGTCCCGGCACAGATAGCCCAAATGTGTGAGTTTGTTTCAAAGATTTTTACCCCAGTAGCTCTTGTAGCCCCTGAGGTTCCCGGAGGGCATGATCAAGCAGGTTTATTCGGATGAGTTTGTTGGCGTTGATGGAGACGCCCGGGTTGGCAAATGGATGCCTGTCGAGTTCGATGTTTTAGTAAGTCCTCATCGCTAGTAGTAAAGTAGTTGGCCAGTTTTGAGTTTAGCATCCGTGTGTGGGATGCCTGCTTGCTCAAAGGCCGAGGTGTGCCGCCTCTGTCTTTGCTTTGGTTCATCGGATGGTGGTGGAAGTCCCTTGTGAGAGGTGGACTAGCGAGTCTCCACCAGATCGCCGATTGTTTGGCAAGTTGCCGTGTTAGTGGCTTGAGGCAGATGAAGGGTCATCTTTGCCCCCTTGCGAGCCTGCTGTTGTTTAACAGCCCAGCTTCCTCAGATGTGGATTTGGTAGTAGTAGCACTTGAGGTGCATTGGTTGGTGTGCCACTTTGGCACTAAGTCTGGTTCAGGCTTGAGTTTGGCTTGGCATAGCAGATGGTTCTATGCCGTTCGGAGTTCAGCGTACTCCTTTAGCCTTGGATCTGTTTATGGCAGTTGCACCCGTTTAGGTCGTGCCAGAGGACTAGTTCAGTGGTAGTCGATGGACTACAAGCGAAAGGATGCTCGAGAGGAGCCGGAGCCTCTTCCCAGTGTTTCTGGAGGTTGAGTAAGTCAGCAGGTTGCCGGTTGGTAAATGTTGGTGCGCGTGAGTCTCGCGCTAGTGTTAAGGCCAAGAGATTTTCTTTGTGGTTGGTAGTGCGGTCAACTACCTTCGAGTGCCTTAATCTGAGGAGAGTTGAGCATTGTAGATGCGAGTTTGGTCCAGTAGAGGGACCCTAAGTTGGATGCTCATGAGATGAGCTAGATGCCATGAGGCGAGTTGGATGCTTTTGAGGCGTGATGAGCTGATGCCTTGCGGGAGGTTTTGGATGCCTTGGGGGTAAGCACCCTTGGTAGAGGCTTGGTATAAAGTAAGTTTGGTTTGGCATGATTATGCTTTGGTAGAGCAAGGTTGCCTCAGCTTCGAGTATCGTGTGGAGATGGGACTTTTGGTGTTCCTTGGATTGTTTGTATCGCTGCCAGGAGTTATCGTTGCTTTGTGGAAAAGCGCTTGTTAGTCTTGGATCTCTAAAGGAAGGTTGGGAGTTGTGCACACAAGTGTGTTTTGTGTGGTTCGTTCCGTGGCGAGAGTTTCAGATCCATGTAGGGTTTGCTTTGGAGATCTCGTGCTCAGTTCTTTGAGAAGTTGGACTCCAGGTGGTTGTTGTAAGGCTTTGGTTGAGGTGGTAAGGATACCGTGCTCGTGGTATCAAGTTGTTGCTTAGGCAAGATTTGTTAAGTTGGGCCTAAGCTTGGTTGGCGGATCTTCTTGTTGATCGTTGGTTGGAGTTCAGTTGGAAACTGAACAAGAGCGGTGGTAGCTAAGCCGCGTGGTTTCTGATCGTCATGGCTAAGAGAGTTGTTCGGCTCCTTCCTTGGGTAGAAGTTATGTTGTGGCCGATGTTTTGAGTAGGAGGATGACGCATTCTGTAGCGTTTCGGGTCCTCTAGGTTCCCAAGGAGTTGGAGTTGGCCAGCATGGTTGGGATGCTGGAAATTGGAGTTGTTTGTTCAGCGGTTATCTCTGTTAGATCGTATCTTGGCGGTGTGTGTGTCGAGGGTTGCCGAAGAACCCTAGGTTGTGGAGTGCCTCTCCAGAGCTCAGTCAGGCCCAGCTAGTGAGTTTCAGTTGGCTAGCTGGAGGCGTGTAGTTGTAGCCTCGGTGGAGTTGCTAGCAGTCTTGGTAGACTAGCAAGCTAGTGTTTGTTTGGAGTAAAGTCTGGAGTGGTTTCGGTGTGGTGGCAAGTTGATGATTTGTGTTGACCAAGGTGTGGATTGGAGTTGCTAGAGTTTAGTTTTGCTCGTGGGGGCGAGTGGTTTGTGCCATGTTGGTTGTTTTTCTTGTTTCCGGATGTTGAGTTGCCCCGTTTGGCATTTGGAGGTTCATCCGAGATGGACCCTTGTTGTGCCCCGTGAGATTAGATGTTGTTGCTCGGTGGAGCAAGACAGTGAGCGTATGTGGAGTTCTCTCGTCCGTTGGTTGTCCGCTTGTAGGAGCCGCTTTCCTTCGGGGAGTTGTCGAGTTACTCCTTGGTCTTGGAGTTAATGGTGGAAGCGCTAGCTTGAAGGAAAATTTTGTTGGTCGCTTGGAAGTAGTCGTTTGTCCAGCTTAAGCGGATTCTTGGAGGGTGTTCTAGAGGCTGCGAGTAAAGGTTGTCCTGCCTCTCTTATGAGTGTTTGGCCTAGTTGGTTAAGATTTTTGTGTGTTGGCATGGAAGATGTTGCACCTTTGTAGTGGAAGATCTCCTTTGTATCGATTGTTAGGTTGAGGTTGCACCATTGTGGCTGGATTAGGGTCTGGACTTATTGAGGATCCTTGCGGCTAGTGTAGCTTGCACTCTGCCACCCATTGTTGGTATTCTTGTTCTTGGTAGTTGGTGTTGACCAGTAGTGGAGTTCCGTTATGAAGTTTCGTGGGAAGGTGCATTAAGCCTAAGCTTGAGGGGTTAAGCTCAGATGTGTTATCGTTTGGACTTGTGAGATGTGTTTCATATTTGAGGCGAGCTTTGTTCCGTTGTTTGCATGGAGGTAAGTTTAGTGGATGGAGCCCTCTGGGCCCGGTTGTTTGCAAGTTGTCTTGCCCAGCTAGTGATTTGAGTCGAGCTAGAGATGAGTGGATTGGCATAGCTATGCGATTGTAGTTGTTTGAGCTTCCTAGTTCGTAGCACTCAAGTTGTTGGATTGTAAGTTTCCGTGTGTGGGAGCCGTCGGCTAGTTGAGGTTGTTGTGTGAGTTCGGATTTTTGGAGTATTGACTTGATGAGCTAGAGCTCGCACCTCGGTTGGTGTGCGATGCCATTTCTATGGAGTAGAGGCATGTCGATTTGAGTTGGAGATGTTGCCATTAGGTGTGGCAACAAAGGTTTGTTCTAGGCAAAGTCGTGGGGCCAACCGTGATTCGAGAGAGTGTTCTTAGAGGCTTATGAGCCGAGTGCGATTCTGTAGTGTTTTCACCCTTTTTGTCCGATGGTCTTTTGGGAGGAGTAGGCGGATCCTTCTGAGCTTGTTGCGAGTTGGTGTTTCCGTGATTAGGCGGCGGGAGACCAAAGGTGGTTTTAGGAGGTTGCCTTGGGTAGCGCTTCTCGTGGTCGATTCTTGTGGTTCCATTGAGGCATTGTATGGTAAGTGTTGCAGGTCTCTAGTCTTTGTGAGAAAGGTTGGTGGCCGTCGGTGTTGTTTTGGGTCCCGTGTTGCTGCAGCGATTGACCAGAGAGGTGTTGTGCAAGAGGTTGAGCTCGTTTGTGGTTAGCTTCGGGAGCGAGCATGAAAGTTTCGTCGATGTTCGGCGTCGAGTTTTAGAGTTTGAGGTTGAAATAAAGGCGTGCTTTTAAGGTTGTGCCGTTGTGAGTTGTGTTGAGTTTTGGTAAGCGGGAGAAGTGGAGTCTCCTGTTGTTGGACCATTTGAGCTTCGAGAGGAAGCCTGTGAGTATTCTCGGTCCTTGAGACGAAGACGTTGCATAATCGTGAGATCCGTTTGGTAAAAGTTCGGTGGAGGAGTTAGAGTTCGAGGAGGCCGCTTGTGAGACGGGAAGACGGGATGAGATTGCAGATCCTGTCTTTGTTTGATCTTAAGGACTTTCGAGGACGAAAGTCATAAAAAGGAGGGAATATTGTAACGGCCCGTGTTTCCATCCCGATCTTCAGTACGCCTGGGGTATTTTGGTAATTTGGTCGGGCCGTCGAGGCCGTTTATGTCTTTTTCGAGCTGCTAAAATTATTGGATGGATTTATGAAGGTTTTTAGGCTTTGTGGTTTGGTTTGAGCATGGGTAGATGCAAAAGTAAAAATAAAGGAATTTGTGTTGCACTGGGATTCGAACCGGTCTCCGTAAAAGCTCAGTGAGGATGCGTGCGGTTGAGCTATGGAGAGCTCTTGTTACTCTTTCAAGGTCATATCTTAGTTACCCTTGGATCTTTGGAGTTTTGTGCATTTGGTTAAATGAAAAGAAATTAGGTTTTGTGTTTTCTTCCCCAAACTCCATGGCCGCCCAACCCTCTTTTCTCCCAAGCCCCTTGCCGTGATTTTCTTCCCTTGCGGCCCGGCGCCATTCCGGCCAGCCAAGCGACCCAGCCGAGCGCACCCGGTCGAGCAGCCAGCGAATCGCACCAGCGAATTTCCAGCGCGCCAAAGAAGAGGCCGCCCAGACGCCAGCGCCCGGCCGTCGCGGCCAGCCCCCAATGAGCGTCGCGGCACCGATCCAATTACAAGGTCGCGCGCGCAGCCGTCGCATCGCACCGCGCCGCGCGCGCCGCGCCAGCGCCATCGCCGCCATCGCGCCGGCCGAGCTCGCGTCGCGCGCATCGCTCGCGCGCCGTCGTCGCGTCTCGCGCGCGCGCGCCTCCTCGCGTCTGCGCCCGTGCCGTCCGCGTCAGGATCCCAGCCAGCGTCGCGCCTTAGCGCGCCATCCGCGCCCCAGCGCTGCTCCGTCTGCGCGCGCGGCCAGCGCCTAGTGTGCGCCCATTTGCCGCCCATCAGCGCCCGATGTCGCCCATTTGCCGCCCATCAGCGCCCATCAGCGCCCATCCGCGCCAAGAAGAGCCCCACCGTCTTTGCCGCCCGCCGTCGTGTGTCACCGCATCGCGTGAGTTGCTCCCGAGCCGAGCCCTATTTATTTTATTATATTTAAGCCTTTAGAGTGTGATTATCATTGTTTTGTTAGGTTCTCGGTAGCTAGCTCGGGTTTGATCGCAGCTTAGGTTTTGTGTGTAGTTGCCCCGGCCAGGTAAGGATTTCTTACCGGAGTTGTGTGGACCCTGCGATGTTCTATGTGATTGATGTTGTATGTTTGTTTGTGATTATCAGCATGTATAGTTTAGGTGCTCTGCTCGAATTCTCGATGGCATGACTTCGTATGTTGTTCTTTCATGTTAGTCCATGCTAGGTTGTTCCGTTCTGGCATGCTCATATTCATTCTTGTTCTGTAGTACCATGCTAGGTCTGCTGTATTCTTTCGAGCACGTATTGGATTGTTTGCTGATTGTTAAGGCAGGTTAGAATTCAGGTAGATAGCATCATCCGGGCCCGATGCATAAAGTATCTTGCATCTATGGCAAGGACGTTCGAGACAGTTCTCCGTCCTTGGACCCCGTGAGGGATTAGCTATCCCAACCGGTAGGCCCTGCAATCTTGGGTGAGGGTGGTAGTCTAAGCGATACCCCAACGGTCGGGATGATGACTTGGCAATGCCTAGTCCCCGACAGCCGGCACGTCCTCAGTGTGTTCGGTAGTAGCCCTTGATTGCCACCTGTTAAGGTAAGGACGGCTTCCTGGTGTAAGCCTACCACGACCCGTTCCTTAGCCTCAGGTGCGGTGGTACAGGCTGACATAGTTCACGTGTCCAGGTCTCACACCCCTATGTCAGTGACACCGATCCAGAGATTTAGTTAGGCGTGGTATCCGGATATGGGCAGCTTGCCACTAGACCCGGCACCCCCCATAGTCTGTGGAAGCACGCGGTGCATGCTTACGCTCATTACAGCGCCGACCGGAGAGCTCCTCGGGATCTTGAGCTAGTGTACCTTTCGTATCGACAGTAGACAGGCTGAGGCCGAGACTTGTTTCTCGTATAGGGCGTATTGTGTGGTGGATTTATTTCCGGACTAAGACCCTGAGTTGGCATCCGAGGTCCAAGTGTGGACTTAAGCTATGTGCTCTATTCTGTGTTTATACTCATAGCTTGCATACATTCTTCTAGATGATCATGTATATCGTATTGTACCCCGGTTGGGGATTCTTACTGAGTAATTCGTTACTCACCCTTATTCTGTGGTTTTCCACAGGTAACCAAGGCGCGAGACAGGATGGCTGAAGGAGGAGCTGTGATCATGGAATCCTGCTGTCATCTCTGACCATTTTATTATATCATGACTCTTGACTTTTGTTATTTCCCCTGAATGCATGTAGACGGGCACGGAGCCCTAGGATGTTTTCTTACGTTTTATGGATTCCAGCATATTTGTACTTGTGGATTGTTTAAATGGTTTAAATAAATCTCTGATCAGAGTATGCTTTTAGAAATGTATGTTTTGGTTGTTGAATGTTTCTGTTTTACTTGGGATCCGAAATATATTTTTCATAATGTCTTTTATTTTCAACACATGCATTGGGGTAAAGGCCCATTTAGAGCCCCTTTTGGGTCGGGTCTTTACACCGATCCAGAGATTTAGTTAGGCATGGTGACTGAACCTGGGCAGCTTGCCACTAGACCCGGCACCCCGTAGTTTGCGGCGGATGCGGTGCGCGCTTACGCTCATTACTGGCCACCGAGAGCTCCTCGGGATCTTGAGCGATGCACCTTTCGTATCGGCGATGAGAGAGGCCGA
This sequence comes from Sicyos edulis, assembly GCA_036507275.1. Taxonomy (NCBI): domain Eukaryota; kingdom Viridiplantae; phylum Streptophyta; class Magnoliopsida; order Cucurbitales; family Cucurbitaceae; genus Sicyos; species Sicyos edulis. The sequence continues at coordinate 19,634,625 of CM071856.1, read as the reverse complement.
GGCCGGGACTTGTTCCCGTATAGCGCGTATAGTGTGTTGTGGTATTTTCCGGACTAAGACCCTGAGTTGGCATCCGAGGTCCAAGTGTGGACTTAGCTATGTGCTCCGCTCTGTGTTTGTACTCATAGCTTGCATACATTCTTCTAGATGATCATGTATATCGTATTGTACCCCGGTTGGGGATTCTTCTGGTAATTCGTTACTCACCCTTATTCTCGTGGTTTTCCACGGGTAATCAAGGCGGGAGACAGGGATGGTCAAGGAGGAGCCGTGATCATGGAATCCTGCTTGTCATCTCGACCATTTTATTATATCATGACTCTTGACTTTTGTTATTTCCCCTGAATGCATGTAGACGGGCACGGAGCCCTAGGATGTTTTCTTACGTTTTATGGATTCCAGCATATTTGTACTTGTGGATTGTTTAAATGGTTTAAATAAATCTCTGATCAGAGTATGCTTTTAGAAATGTATGTTTTGGTTGTTGAATGTTTCTGTTTTTACTTGGGATCCGAAATATATTTTTCATAATGTCTTTTAGTTTCAATACATGCATTGGGGTAAAGGCCCATTTAGAGCCCCTTTTGGGTCGGGTCTTTACAGTGGAGCACTCTTTTTATTTGGATGTTCCAAGTGTGGAACTAGTTGTTGCCACCCGAGGAGTTGGCCTGAGCTTTTGTTGAGCATTGAGTGGGATGCAGGAGTTGGCCTGAGCTTTTGTTGAGCATCGAGTGGGATGCATGAGTTGGCCTGAGCTATTGTTGAGCATCGAGTGGGATGCAGGAGTAGGTCGTGGCATGTCTGTTAGGTGAGATGCCAGAGATTAGGCTGCTCGATTGTTGAGACTCCTGTGTTAAGTGCCATTGCCCCGTCACTTGGAGTGTGACCTTCCCTATCCTCAGAGGGGCATAAAGCTTGTTTAGGGCTGATTTGTGTTGTAAAGGATGTAGTGCCTGTTGGCACCAAGCTTTGAGAGGAGGCCTAGATTCAGGCCAGTTGGCACTTTTGGTGCAGGTGGTTCCATGGCCGCCCAGAGTATAGCATCCCCGCTAGTCTTGTACTCATTTCCTAAGGTTGCAGCTGTTTGGGTTGCATAAGAGATCTAGCTCGGTGGTAGTCAGAGGACTACAAGTTTGAGGTCTTTCGAGGGAAAGTAGGAGCTTTTCAGGGTCACCGAGAGTTGGGTGCAAAGGATGTTGTAGGCTGTTAAGAGCTAGTGCGTTCGAGTTCTCACGCCTGTGTTGTGATCTTGTGAGCCAGTTTAATGGTAGCATGATTCGGCTACCCTTTGAGTTACCCTAGTATGGGTAGTGTTGGCATCGAGGATGCGTGGTTGATCCAGTGTTAGTGTCATGAGTTGGATGGCTGATCGGAGCGCGTTTAGTGGGCACATTGGCTTGAGGTATGGCAGCTTGGTGTGGATATGCTCTTGTAAGTGTGAGTTGTCCAATGTGGCTTTTCGTGGTGAGTTGGCCCCGAGAGGGTTTGAACTCTTGTTGCTCCCTTGTTAGTAGTGGCTCTGTTGGAGGCAAAAGTTGCCCAGTGTGAGAGTCCTTGTTGGCATTGGATCTTAAGGAATCTAGTTGGAGCTGTACACGCAGGTGTACTATTGTGTAGCTCGTTCCGTGGTTCATGTTTGGAAACCACGAGGGGTTCGTGTTGAAGAACCAGTGCTCAGTCTTTGAGGAGTCAAGGCTTTAGTTCTTGGCAAGTGCCCTAGCTTTGGTTGTAAGGATGTCGTGCTCGTTGCCGGGTTGTTGTTTAAGCAAGTTTTGCTAGTTGGCCTTAGCCTGGTTAGAGTTCAGTTGGAACTGAACAAGAGCGGTGGTAGCAAAGCCGCGCAGTTTCTAATGTCGTGGCTAAGAGAGAACTGTTCGGATCCTTACCTTGGGCAGAAGGTATGTTGTGGCTGATGCTTGTTTAGGAGGATGACGCATTCTGTAGCGTTTCCGGTCCTCTTGGTTTTCAAGTTGGAGTTGGCCAGCATAGTTGCGATGCTGGAGAGGGTTGTGCCCATGTAGCCGGTTGTCTGTTAGATCGTTTGACGACCGTGTGTGTCGGAGGATGATCGGAGGATCCCTAGGTTGTGGAGAGCCTCTCCAGAGCTCAGTCAGACCCAGGCAGTGTTCCTTGGGTGAGTTGCTTGCAGATTTGGTAGTCTAGCAAGCTAGTGTTTGTTTGGAGTAGAGTCCAGATTGGTTCCGGTGTGGTGGCTAGTTGGAGCTTGGTTTTGACCAAGATTTGGTTCTCTTGTTGTTTCAAGAGCTAGCTCGGTTCGAGCAAGAGGGCGTTGCCCTGAGGACCTGTTCCTAGTCAGGAAGTTTTGAGAGTTGACCCCTCCCTCGGTGGTTGAGTAAGTTCTGCTATCAAATTCAATATGATTGAAGGTGACTTTGAACTCTTTGAGGGAGAATGGTCAATTGAGCAGGTTTGCATTTCCATTTTTTCTACTAGAAATTATCTATTCACTTAGCAATCACAAGAAATTAGATCAGTAGGTTCTCTACATTTCTCACAATCCTTGTATTTATAATTAATTTTAATACCACAAGCCATTAATTCCATAACTTTTATTTTTCTCTCAATCTTTTATTTATAATTAATACCACAAACCCTTAATTTCATAACCTTTTTTGAACTAGTTGCTAATTGATGCACATGTATACTTATTCCTCCACTGCTAAATTTAACTTGTAGCCTGATGTTTTTCCATATATTTCTTCAATTTTGGATACTCGTGTTTCTTATCTTATCGATAAAACCTCCTGCAATATAATAGACCTTAAACTTCCCGTTTTAAATGTGATGCCATTTACTTATTTTTTAGTTGCAGTTTAGCAGCATTACTTACATTGTGTTTAGCTGCGCACACAATGACTAATGTCACGGGACATACCGCCTGATCTTACAACATTTAGATGTCAAGAAAACCCGTAGGAAATTAATTCTTAGGTAGGTGGCCATCATAGACTGAATCCATCATTAATTACATTGTGTTTGTGTTAAAATAGTAGCCTGATGTTTTTGTATTAAACTCCTGCAACTTAATGTAAAAAATAAATTGAAGCTGAATAGTTAACAAGATGTTGTTGGTGATACAACAGTCCTGTTGTGGCTTGTATTTACACTTCTGTTGTGTAGGATACCACGTAATTAAAAGGAAATGGTATATTTTACTGTTAATACCACATGTCGTTGATCAAGTAAGAAATTGCAACCACACTAAGTTGCAAACTTTATTTGCTTAAATAGACTTAGGCCAACAATAATTGACATATATCTTCGATTAAAAAGTGTTGGTTCGAATCTTCCAATTCTCAAATATTGTTGTACTAAAAAAAAAGTTGTTTAAAGAAGAAATTGCAACCATGGATGTGTTTATTTTCCTGGTGATTTGATGCTATGCTACTGTAATCTGTGATCACTAATTATGTTGCATGGTTGTTTCCCAGAATCTGTCATTTGATCTTCAAAAAAAAAAAAAAACCCAGAAGCAGCCATATGAACTTCCTATCAATTTAACTTGAAAATTTTCTTTTTTACTCTTTTTAGAATTTGTCTCGTACTTGTGGATTGTCCATGTTGTGATGCAGTTTGATAAAGATAAAGAGGATGATAACTTGCAAGATGAGGAATTACAATTACATACAATTCTATCGTATACAGTTGATGTAAAGCCAAAACTTTTCTTGCCTGTTCGGCTTCTCGAGGGTAGGCTTTGTGATGAGATAAAGGTGAACCTAATGTGTATTCAAGCAGAAGTATATAGAGGTGCTTCAACTATCTGCTAATGGATTCTTCTCACGTTCATATAATGTAAAATCATTTACATTTATTCTGCAATAATATAATTTTTGTTGTTGAAATTAGTTTCAGCTCAAGTTCTTGCCAAAAGCTACATTGTATTTATTATTGTACAACCCAAGCACATGGCTACTTCATGTCTTGATTGATTTGCTAGTGCGCATACACGAGAATATATATATATAGAGAGAGAGAGAGAGAATGTGTGTGTGTGTGTGTTTGGGCCTTATGTAAACGGCTGGGTTGATTATAATAACTCAACCGATGTTTGTCTCATCGTTTATTATAAACGGTGTTTATCTAAACCTGCGTGTTCATTTATCTAAACCTACGTGTTAGTTTATCTAAATCTTACATATATTACTTTTTATTACATAACTAGCCCCTTAAATACCGTTTATCATAATCTCCGTTATAATGATTTACCCTTCAAACACCATTTATCATAATTCACTGTTTATCATAACTTTTCGTCTATCATAAGCAAATCAATGCTCTAAACACACCCATGAAATTTCTTCTTTTGATAAGAAACAACTTGAAATTAGAAGAAATATAAGGCTGTGTTTAGGGGGGTTGTCTATGCAAATGTAACATTAACTCACATTTAAGCCACCAGTCCCTTGTTCAAGATTAGTCATTTCTTCTTTCATATTATATTAACACTAAATATTGGTCATCATAACTATTATGAGAACCTGCCTCCAAGCACCGTTAATCATCATCTATATTATATAGTTAATAATTCACAGTTTATACTATAACTCAATTGATACTCCAAACACAACTTTAAAGGTTATTACAAAAGGATAGGAGAGAGAGAAACTTTAGAACAATTGAAGCAAACATAATATACTAAAAATTCTCCTTCAAAAGAAATAGGCTTCATTAGTTTAGAAGGTAAAAAAGAGCAAGCTAAGTTCATAGAGAACAAATATGCATCTTCAAGATGAGATGTTTGCAGCATTATCATTTATCATTGCAACTCAATACATCAATTTTTATGAGTATTAGAGGCTTACCAAAGACCAGTCCAATTGCATCCTTGGTAACTATTTTATTTTGTCTTATTGGCTGAACAAGTAAAATCCTAAATCTGTCCAATATAGTTTTGTTATAGTTTGACATCATCTTGTCGTACAACCACTTACATGTGGAAAACTCTATTCACACTTATACATGAAAACTGGCCCCTATTGCAGTACACTGGCCTATTACATACAACCACAAGACATTTTAAGATGTACGGGATATCGATCGCGTATGTGTAAGCTCGTTTCTCTAACTACTTGTCGATTCGGAGATTATTACACAAATGCCCCAATTCGGGCCGTTCCTTCATCCATGGTGTGAATTTCATCTCCTCTGCCTTTGCACAGTAGAGGTAGGATCTGAAAGTGATGAGGAAGAAATATCGCCTGCAGATTATGAAGTTTTAGGTTAAAATTGCACAACTCAATGTTGAGCCAAACTTCCAAACTCGTGACAAAGCAAGTGATGGGAGAAGCATTTAATGGCGTGCTAACCTTAGAGCCTTAATACCCATATCCATAAGGTAAGCTCGATGTTCGTCGTCGTCGACTGGAAACTTTTTAAGTTCCTTGCAGTAATAGAGAATGTCGTCTCGTAAATGCCCTGCTCCAGCACACCTTCAAAACCAAATGACAAACTCAGCTTCTCTCAACAGCAGTTTCAAGCACGTATATATAGGAGTTTAAACAACAATTGGAGTGGGAGATTCGAACAAATGACCTCTTTGGTCAAACGTCGATAACGTACATAGGAGTTATAGAAGACCCAGAACAATTAGGGGATGTTTGGGGAATGGAGAAATGAGAATGATTATGGAGGGAATGAGAATTAGGGGAAGAATAGGAAAATGAATGATTATGGAGAAAATAATTATTTGTGTTTGGGATGAAGAGAATGATTATGAGAAGAACGATTATTTGTGTTTGGAAGCAAGAGAATGATTATAGGGAAAATAAAATAATGAGTACAATGAGAGTGAAAAATAGTATGTGATGTATAAAAAGTTGTGGGGAGAATGAAAATGTGATTTTTAAAAAATGCAATAATGGGAGGAATGATTCTCAGTGGCCCAAACACGGAGAATCATCCCCATTCCCATTCTCCTCCTTATTCTTGGTGGCACAAACACGCCTTAAGGAGGTCACCATCGCTTCGTACACGCCCCATACACAATAAAACAAGGGTGGCTGACCTCTATTTTATTTCCCAGCACATAAAAGTCTTGTCTCATGTTAGAATCATAAATAATCTTTGGCATACCTATCAATGACGATGTCGACATCGGCTTTACTCTTGGGACCGTACATGAGAACTCGAGTAAGGTTTAGGATGTCACGATAATCACCCATTCTGAATGCAGCTTCTTCAGATGCCTGAGAATGCAAACTGTCTTCACATGTATGATACAAATCTGCATTAGTCATGGTTTGAGGAATATTTGATACAAAATCTGCCTCCGCACCAAGTCTTATACATAGAATTGCCATCGCATATGCCACTCCTCCAAATCCTGTGTGTGATACAAAGAGGTAGCATCCTGCAGAACTAGAGAAAAAATTATTTCAAGAATTTGAATTTTGTACAATGAATTGAAAAATATTACAATGCTGAGGAGAAATGAAAGCTAGTTTCTGAAACCATTTACAAATAATAATACAACAAATACAAAGATACTAACAAAAAAAAAGGAGACAAACAACAATTTCTTATTAGGGAAAAGAAACAACAATCAATGGAAGCAACTTTTCACCATAAGGCAGATAAGTGAATTGGGCCCCTAAGCTTTATGAAACAGAAGGTAACAATTTAGTCATTGAACGTTAGTATATAAAAAGTTGGTCCTATATAAAAAATTTAATCCCTACCAACAAAAAATCCATTAAAATCATATTTTATTCTGTATTGCTTAGTTTTTTTTTAATTTATAAACACATTTGGTCCCCAAAAAACTTATGATCTATGTTTATAAGAAACTCTGTTGAATCTTTGATTAAATCCAGTGTTTTCAAGGCGGACCCAGGCACTCGACTCCAGTATTCTTTTGGGTACACAATGGTTATGTAAAAGTTGGGGGCATTAAGATATAATTGTAAACAATAAATTGTTTGTATTAGGGGTGCAACAAAAAACCGAAAAACCGAAAAACCGAACCGAACCAATCCAATTCAATGGATCGGATCGGTTTTTTAGCTCAAAGTTGGACATATCGGTTTGTAATTTGAAAAAACCGAAAATATTGGATCGGTTCCGGTTTTTGTTTTAAAAAACCGATCCAAACCGAAATATATATATTGTTAATAATTCATATAAAGTCATCTTTTTTTCATTAATATTTATTTAATTCACTCCTATTTTAAGTAAAAAACATCCTTAGATAATTTTGAATAAGTTAAAAATACATCTAACCTTTAAAAAAATAGTAGTTTATGAGAATATTATTTTTATATGAGAAATATTGTTTTTTATATATTAAAAATAATTGGACATTGGATCGGATCGGATTCATTTTTTGACATTAAAAAACCGAACCAATGGTTCTATACTTTATCGGACATTGGATTGGATCCATTTTTTGAAAACCGAAGATATCGGTTCGGTTGTCGGTTTGGTACAAAACCGACAAAAACCGAACCGAAATCACCCCTAGTTTGTATAATAATTTTGGTGGATGAAGTAGGGAGAAAAACTTATTTGTATAAAGATTTTGGTGGAGGAGTAATCAAAATAGTTCATTTGGATGGATTTTTTTTTTTTTTTTTTTTAAATGGATGGAAATTTTGAAAGAGGGATTATATGTTGTTTATTTTTATAAAAAAATTTATATTTATTTTTTTGTTCATTGGAACATTATCAAACAATTTCAAATGAATCATAATTGTAAATTTTGTATAGACAACTAAACGTAAAGATTGTTTTTGGTTTTTTAGTAGTTATAAAAAAAATAAAAATCGAATATCGATTTTCGAAATTAAACATATAACTATCGTATCAAACTGATTTATTAATAAACAAATAAATTTTGTATAGATGGCCAATGGCAAAGATTGTGGATGTATTAAAATTGTCAGAGTTAGTCAAAGGTCAACTTCAAATTAGACTGTCTATGGGCTCACAAAGGCACATGATTTAAAATGAGAGTGCAATAAGAGCCACATAAAAGTACAGAATACAACTATTTGGCTATTATTGGCAAATTTTATCACCACTGACCCACCTCAATTTAATAAAAAATAATAATTACTTAACTACCATTTGATTCCACTATTCCTTGAGCCTCAATAAGTTAGGCCTAGTCTGACTCTTTTTCTCATAATAATCCATATATTAATGGTAAATTTGATTATGACTTTCACCAGAAAAGCTGCTATTAATTCAGTACTTTTTTTTTCTTTTCTTTAATGGAAAAATATTTACAAATGATTTTGAACTTAATTCCATTTAACTCTATTATGTTAGTTGCCACTTTTTTTTTCTTCTTTGCAAATAAATTCGATGCAAGTTTTTTTTTTTTTGAAAAAAATTCGATTCAAGCTAAGTTACCGGAAAAGCACCACAATTTTGAATGAATAATTTAAGTATCTCTCACATCAGATCTCACTAATATTTGTGATAAAGGGTAATATTAGTTTGGTTTTCATTAGTTTTAGATCAAATTAAGAATCAAGTCGATCTAATCAACTTGACAAAAGTAAAAACCAATTCAAATGTCTAATAAAAAAACAAAACCGTTCATTCGATTTTTCTTAATTTTTAGACTAAATCGAGAACTGATTCACTTCTAATTTTATAACATAGATGAATTATGTTGAACTTCAAAAATAAAACTCAACTCAAATGCATTATTTAATTTATTCCTAACTAATTGATTACTATCTAATACATGTCACTAAAGCACTATTTCTTTTATCAATTTGACTCGGACATTTATTTTGTTTGTTATTAGAAAAAAAAGGAAAGTAAAGAAAAAAGGTAGGTTTGTTGGGCCGGACTTATACAACACCGTGTGGACTCACTGTGGCCCAATATATATATGCACATTTTCGTATAAAAATGTAATAAATGAGCTCTTTCAATTGTCCGTTTAGAAAACGTAAACTTAAAATTATTTTTCAGTAGTAGTTTTTCATTTTTTTAAGAAAAAAAACCTTTTTAGTTTATGGCTTTAGAGTGTAGTGTCAATTTTTGGTCCTTAAATTTCAAAACGAATCATTTTTATTTCTTACATTTAAATAATGTTTAATTTAAGTATTTTAGTATTTTTTTTAAAACTTTATTCTTATTTCTTTCTATAAATTTATTTTACGCCAATAAAAGAATTACAACTTCATCAATAAATTTAAATTTAGCATTAATCTAGTTATTATTGTAGTTGACATTAACTCATATAACTAATGATTTTTTTTTTTTTTTTTATATTTTAAAAAATAATTTTTTAAAACTTAAAAACTAAAATTGAACATTATTTAAATATCAGAGATTAACACTATTATTTTATGAATGTCAAAGGTAAAATTTTGGTTTCAAAATATAAGGAATAAATAAAAACCACCTTCAAACTTATCAATTATAAATGTATTTTTTCCCTAATTTATAAAAAAATAAAATTTAAATAATCGTCAATTAATTATAGAACATAATTTTTTTTGCCAACAAAACCAGTAGCTGCATCAATATATACAATTCGATTTTTTTCTTCTAAAAACAACCACTCTACAGTATTAATGGTATTATACAAATGAAATGATTGATGAACCTATAAGGAGAAGATGTACAATATAACTAACATAAAAATACAGTATGAACATACGATATATACTATATTATACAGCTTTGCAATATAGTTTATCGATGACGATCTTCAGATATTGAATAACTGGCAATATAGTATATTATATATTACACAGTATATTTCCATTTCAAAATAGGAGTATTCAAATACTAAAGACTACTATGTGCAATTAAAATTGAATAATTGATGAACTAATAAGGAGAAGATGTACTATATAACTAACATTAAAACGAAGTGTGGGCAGTACGGTATTGATGAATCTTAATACGACAGGATATTGTATTTAATAATTAGACAGTATTATAGATGTGTATACACATTGTTGTAAAGATGATTTGAATACATTTCTAAACATGATTTGTGACGTTCTGAAAACCGAATATAAATGGATTAAATGAAAAAAAAGACATAATAGGAATAAACATACCATAGTCAACGATTTGAGACATATCGAATAACGATTATACTGGATTGAACAGGAACGTGCTATTGGTGATGAATGAGGAAGAAAAACGTAATCCAAAAATTGTGTAAAATGGAGATTAGTGAACGGAGATGAATTAAATCGTCGGATTATACCGTCCGGTCGGACCTGAGTTGCCGACAACAATTTACGCATTTGCAGGAAAGTGAAAAGAGGGAAGGAAAAAATACAGAAGAAATGAAAATGGAGGACTGTGAATAATGGAATGGAGATTGTAGGATGTAAAAATGGAACGAAAAAGGAATGAATAATAATGAGAGATAAATGTAAAAGGAATAAAAATCTTTTTACATTTAATGAGTTGACAATTAAATATAGTATTTTTTAAGTGATGAAAATTTTTTAAAATGGAGGTTTAAATTCAAAAATTCTTTATTAAATGTGAATAAGGGCAAAACAGTAATAAAAAATAAATATAAATTTCAAAATTTAAAATAAAAATTAACTTTGCAAAAAAACTTGAACACCTAAATTTGCAAATATTTTTCTAATATGGTCACTTACTACAATTTTCCTTTTAAAAACTTATTAAATACAATATAAAAAATCAACCGCTTATCAAACCATTTAAATCTTATGAGCTTGAAATTTAAGTTAGATGTTTGAATACAATAAATTATTGAATAACATGATTAAATCATCCCCAATCAGATTGCCTCCTTAAAATCATTGGATTTGAAAGCTTTACAGTTAAAAAAAGATTTTTTTTAAAGGAAATCATAGTCGGTGGTTTACTTTAGAGAATTTGCGATGTATAACAACTTTATTACCACAGTTTACAATTATAGCACATTTTTAAAAATAATTCTTTTATAGCAAATTCTGCCATTTTTTTATAAAAAAATTATTTTCCTTTTTTATAGAAGACTTTGATAGAATCTATCATTTTCTAGTGATGGAAGTCTATCAATTTTATGAGTGATTGATTCTATCGGTTCTTATTGATAGACTCTTGATAGAATCTGATGGAAGTCTATCAATTTACTTTATTTATTAGTAATTGATTCTATCACCATTTATCGATAGAATCTATCAATATGAAATCTATCAATTTACAATTTTTGCTATATGTGCAAACATTTTCATTATTGTGCTATTCATGTAATATTTTATCAATTTTGTAATAGACATGCAAAAGCCCCTTTACTTTAACCAAATATTTATAAATCTAAGCCAATTCTATAATAATTGTAATTTTATTTTTTTATTATTATTAATTAAAATAGAATTTTTCTTATGTCGACTTTACCTCTACCAATTTCGTGGCGATAAAATTCCATTTTCACCGAAATTTACTATTTGTTTATTTTTTTAACTGGCGCCTAATTATTTGTTGGATTGAATAACTGAAATGTTTTGTAGTGGGCAATTCTTTGACTTTTTTTATTTTTGTTACAGATGTCTTTTCATGTTAAAATAGAAAATTAATTATTTTATATTTTATATATTAAAATTAAGAATTAGAATTATCTTTTACAATTTTCACAAATATAGCAAGCTGAGCTTACTTTTTTATCTTTGATGAACATATTTTATCTTTTCAATTTATAAATTATATTTATAATTAATTAATTAATATGTATTTAAGTACAATTATATCTCTAATACTCTTATTCTATCTCAATGTCTTTAAAATCGGTTGTTCACTTTGCCTCTAACTGAACATATACATCATCGTCAGTGCCACAAATCGTTGTTGTAATGTTGTATGCCTATATTTGACGTTCGAGAAGAAAAGCTTTTGACGCACTTCAACGCTTTCGACCACACAATTGCTTATTTAAAGTTATTAAATAATTAATTTAAATATAATAGATTCTTTTTTTTTTTAGAATTATATAATGGACTCTTATAACTCTAATATTATTGGTAAGTTTTTAATTGTATTTTAAATTTATATCTAACCATCTATAATATTAGAAAGTAACAATTCATATTTCAAATTAACCAACCATCAAAAGCTTAAAATATGTTATGAAATCATAATGAATAATAATATTTAAAATTTTAAAGTCAAAGCAATCAATAATTAAAAAGAGCATCTCTCTTTTCTTTTTCTTTTTTTTTTTTTAAAAAAACCATCTCAAAACTATATATATATCTAACAACCTTAAAATCTAACTTAGAGGAAAAATCTTTTTTAGACAATTTTATCCCTAAGCCACATAATTAATTACAAATATACCACTAAAAAAATCATATAAAAAATTTCATTTCCCCTCCACCAATTTAATTATATTTTTTCTTTAAAAAAAAACCACTCACATATAATAACTTATTAAACTTCTTTCTTCCACCCATTCATATTTTTAATTTAAAACTCTCATTCATTTAATTTTGCTAAATGTCATTAAAATGTTGTATATTTATTTATCATCATTTAATTATATTTAGTATTGATTAAAGGTTTAGAATGTCAAAAGATTTGTAACCTCTTTTGAATTTTTACAAATATAAAAGGTTATGTTTTTTTTTTCAAGCATGAATTATTAGAGGTACTCAATTTTCTCATTCTTTCATTTTTGTTATTTGTCAATTTTGAGTTGTTACTTTTTCTCATTATTTAATCTTCCATTTCGAAATTCTTTATAATTATAGTTGAATTCTATTCTTCCAATTCTTAGGTATTTCTTTTTCTCATCGTTCATTCTTCCATTTAGTTATTTGTCAGTTTTGTAATTTTATAAGGAATATTCTTAATTCTTATAATAATTGTAGGTGTTCTTCCAATTTTGAGCTTTACTTTTCTCATTCTTACAATTTCGATCTCTCAATTTTGTAATTTTATAAGAATTTATAATTATAGTCAATGAGTATTCTTCCAATTTTCAAGTATTTATTTTTTCTATGATTCATTCTTTCATTTCGTTAATTGTCAATTTTGTAATTTTGTAAAGATTCTTCATTTTTATAATAATTGTAGTTGATTGGTGATTTTTCCAATTTTGAACTATTAATTTTTCTTATTCTTCCATTTTGTTCTCTCAATTTTGTTAGAATTTTGTAATTCTTTATAATTATAGTTGATTAATGTTCCTTCAATTTTCACATATTTCTTTTTTTCATTGTTCATTCTTTCATTTTGTTATTTTTTAATATATTTTGATTAATGTTCTTAATTTATTGTTCTCATTTTATTTTTTTTCAATGTATAAATTTTGTAAGAATTATAAGTTTTTAAAGATGGTAACTGATTAAATTTTTAATTTTTTTTTTTTGAAGCAATGATGTTAATGTATCATCAACATTGGTGAGAGGTTTAAAAAAAAACATTGGTGAGAGGTAATTAAATATTTGTTTTTTTTATGACCAAACACCCAAGATGTTCATTTTTTTTTGAGATTACAACAATTGGAAGTGGGAGGACTCGAACCCATGACCTCAGGTCATTGGACATAGTGCTGCTGAGCAACTACTCATGTTAGCATGCTCAATTCTTTTTTTTTTTTTTTTTTTTTTTTTTTTTTGAGATTGACATGCTCAATTCTCTTTAATTCAAGATGAAGATATATATTCTTCAAATAAATATATATGTTATATATCATATCATATAATCCTATCATACTACCTTAAAATGTAGGTTAAGAGGAGAATAATTTTTTAGCGATTTTATTCTTAAGTCACACTTTAAATTAAATTCACTCCTTAAATAATCCATATAAAAATTAAATTTTTCTTAAACAACACCCACTCCATTTGGTAAGTTTTTTTTATTTTCTCTTTTAATGTTTTTTTTTGAAAAGGCTCTTTTAATGCTTCTTTAATACCCCACTCCCCACTCGTTTTATGTTTAAAATTTTAAACGAAACCTTTTCAAAAAAAAAAAAAAAACCTATTTCACCTTTTTCTTATATTAGAATTCGAAAAAAAATAATTATAATTCTCCTTTTTATAACTTAAAAATTAAATTTATTTTGGTAATTTAAAAATTAAATTTAAGTTTTTCCTTAATTTTACTAAATGTTGAATTCAAAACGTTCAGTAACTTCTATCTTCTATAACTTTTTTTTTAGTATAATCTTCCATAACTTTTTAATCTCTTTATTTCTATTATTTAATTTATAAAATTAATACGTAAATCTTTAATTATATTTAATGATGAAAGTTGAAAGGTTTTGTAAAATTTATTAAAATTCACATTTATGTTAAAAAACAGTTAATATTTTATTTTGAACTTAAAAAATAATAGGTGTTATTATTTAAAAAAAACTATTATTGTAAATAAAATATAGAGAACTATTTATAGGATTGGAAAATTCAATTTATTATTTTAATTAGAATATAAATTATCAAATAAAATCTATGAGATTTGGTAAAAATATCTTATTTTCTATGTCATAAAGATGATGAAAATTTAAATATATTGAAAATATATTCATTTGATTGTTGAAATCTCTTATATTCTAACTCAGTCACAAAATCTATGAGATTTGATAAAAATATCTTATCTTCTACATATGAAAATTTAAATGATATTGTAAATATGTTCTACATTATTTGCATTTATTTTTTTATTTTATATTCCAATAAATGACATGTTTGTAATTTAGAGTATGACTTAAGAAGTAAAATTGTCCAAAAATGATTTTTTCTTAAGCTACCCTTTAAATGATCTTTACCTTAAGCCACACTTTAAGATAATATGATATTAATCTTTCTCATTCTTTCATTTTGTTCTCTCAATTTTGTAAGAATTTTGTAATTCTTTATAATTACAGTTGATTAATGTTCCTTCAACTTTCACGTATTTCTTTTTTCATGGCTCATTCTTTCATTTTGTTATTTTGTTATTTTCTAATTTTGATTAATGTTCTTAATTTTGAATTATGATAGTTAGTTAGTGTTCTTCTAATTCTTGAGGTATTTATTGTTCTCATTTTATTTTTTTTCAATGTATGAATTTTGTAAGAATTATAAATTTTTAAAGATGGTAATTGATTAATGTTTTAATTTTTTCTTTTGAAGCAATGATGTTAATGTATCATCAACATTGGTGAGAGGTCCTTAAAAAAAATACATTGGTGAGAGGTAATTAAATATTTGTTTTTATATGACCAAGCACACAAGATACTCAATTCTGTTTTTTTTTTTTTTTGAAATTACAACAATTGGGAGTGGAGGGACTCGAACCCATGACCTCGATCTGGTCATTGGACATACACTACTGCTGAGCAACTGGTCATGTTGGCATACTCAATTCTTTTTTTCTTTTTTTTTTTGAGAATGACATGCTCAATTCTCTTTAATTCAAGACGAAGATATATATTCTTCAAATAAATACATATGTTATATAGCATATCATACAATCCTATCATACTACCTTAAAATATAGGTTAAGAAGAGAATCATTTTTTGACAATTTTATCCTTAAGTCACACTTTAAATTAAATTCACTCCTTAAATAATCCATATAAAAATTAATTTTTTTTTAAACAACACCCACTCCATTTCGTAAGTTTTTTTTTTCTTCTTTTACTTTCTCTTTTAATGTTTTTTTTTTAAATTTTGAAAATGCTCTTTTAAATGCTTCTTTAATACCCCACTCGTTTTATGTTTAAAATTTTAAACGAAACCCTTCAAAAAAAAAAAAACCTATTACACCTTTTTCTTATATTAGAATTGGAAAAAAATAATAATTATAATTCTCCTTTCTATAACTTAAAAATTAAATTTAGTTTGGTAATTTAAAAATTAAATTTAAGTTTTTCCTTAATTTTACTAAATGTTGAATTCAAAACGTTCGGCAACTTCTATCTTCCAAAACCTTTTCATCTCTTTATTTCTATTATTTAATTTATAAAATTAATGAGTAAATCTTTAATTATATTTAATGGTGAAAATTGAAAGGTTTTGTAAAATTGATTAAAATTCACATTGATGTTAAAAAATAGTTAATATTTTATTTTGAACTTAAAAAATAATGGGTGTTATTATTTAAAAAAACTGTTATTGTAAATAAAATATAAACAGCTACTTATAGTATTGGAAAATTTAATTTATTATTTTAATTAGAATAAAAATTGTCAAATAAAATCTATGAGATTTGGCAAAAATATCTCATTTTCTATGTTATAAGGATGATGAAAATTTAAATATATTGAAAATATATTCATTTGATGGTTGAAATCTCTTATATTGTAACTCAGTCACAAAATCTATGAGATTTGATAAAAATATCTTATCTTCTACGCATGAAAATCTAAATGATATAGTAAATATCTTTTACATTATTTGCATTTATTTTTTTATTTTATATTCTAATAGATGACATGTTTGTAATTTAGAGTATGACTTAAGGGGTAAAATTGTCCAAAAATAATTTTTACTAAGCCACATTTTAAGATAATGTGATATGATATGATTATTGAAAATGATCATTCAATTCAATAAAAATTATTTTAAAACAAAAGGTAAAATATAAATATAAATATAATTAATTATGTGTGGTCAGATGTTAATATATGCATAATAATTTAATAAATATGTATGAAAAAATCATAAGTATAAAAATGTCATTTGAGAATGTTCTATTCATGGATATCCTAAAAACCCATCTAAATAGTTCTCAAATGGACATCTCAAGATATCTGGAATATTCGTTATCACCACAAAATGAATATCTTAATCCAGATGTTCATTCCTTGGAATTTTTTTATTATCATGAAGTGAAGGATACTTTAAAGTCTTCTAATTTGAGTACACATGATCTTTCGTCCCACACATCATTGAAACCACAATCAGAAAATGACTTTCATCTATAAAATCGAGTGAACGACTAGTCAAATGAGATTGAGAATTAATCAGATGAGGTTTGTCGTTGCAAAATTGAACGGATAATTTTTTAAGAGAATATTGCTAAGCTGTCGAGCAAAATTCAATAGAGAAGATTTTCTGGGAGAATTGTTGCTAGAGTGGAGCAATGAAAGTGTTGATTATGTTAACTGTTAATTAATTGATTTTTTAATTTAAAAAAGAAAAATCATAGTATATATTATAAATAAATAAAGGGGCATACATTTTTTTTTTCGGTACCAGTTGAAAGAGATGAACTACACACGATAGTCAAATACCGATTCTTAAAATCAAACTTGTGATCATTGAATTGAATTATCACTCAAACAATGAAACTACTATGCCATTAACTCTCAATCATATTGGTCTAATCTTTTTTAATATTAATTATTATAAATTGTATCAAATTGTTGGGCTCTTTGATTTTACATTTTCCTCATGCTATAAGTTCTTATTTCCGTATAATAGATTAGTGAAGACTTGGTTCGGTTAAGAGATAAAAGATGTTTTATCTCTTGATAATTGTTATGGTTGATATGTTTTTGAACGAAGTTGCCTTGCTATTAGGTAGGGGGTACAAAAAGAACCGGTAACCCGCACTATCCAACCCAAATCGTAATGGTTGAGTTAGGTTATAATTTTTTTGGATTGAGTTTGGTTATAATTTTATAATTTTTGTTGTGTTGAGTTGGTTCTTGGCTTGGAAAATTTTTGGCTTGTTCAACCCAACCCAACCTGAACTAAGAATATTATATATAATATGTGCACTAATAAGATAGTAATAGGCTGAAATATAGTATCATACAATTTTCTTAAACATATTCGTGGACCTATAAATTGAATCTTAGATAGAAAAAATGAGAGTAATATAACCCGATAACCCAATCCAACCCGAAAATATAGAGTTGGGTTGCACTTGTGCATAAGGTTGGACGGATTGACAAATTGACCAACCTAAAAAGTTGGGTTGGTCCAAAAAAATCATTCAACTCTACCAAACCGGATCATGTACACACCTACTATTAGGGTCAAAGATTTGAAATTAGCTATTTTTATACATAAAAGTCAGTCTACATATATTTTTATATTATTTTTTAGGCTAAAATATCAAATATACCCTCAAACTATCACAACTTTTTCAAACTTAACCCTGAACTTTGAAAAGTTTCAAAAGTACCCCTGAACTTTACAAAATGTTTCAAAAATATCATTACCTTTAATTTTGGATGGAAACCGTTAAGGTTTTGTTTCAAAAATGCCCATAAACTTTAAAAAGTTTCAAAAATACCCTTAATCTTAAAAATATATATATAAAATAGAAATAATTTAGCTTTTCAAATATTTGAATTTAATGTATCAAACTTTATCAAGGTAAACTATAAATTTTCGACTCATAAAGGCTTTTAAATTGAGATGGTAGGTAATTGTTTGCGAAATCGTGAGATTTCCCAAAGATGTGCAAGCATATACGATTTTGTTGTAACAAGTTCTAAAGTAAGTAAGGATTGTCTCCATAGGGAATTATAATTTATTTGTCACTGTTACTATGTACGAGTCAAAGATAAAAATATAATGTATTTCTTAATATATTTCCCTAATGATTATTGTTGATCATTTTACCTTTGTTTTTAGATGCATAAAATTATTAAAAAATTATTAAATGTTAATTGAACTAACTGATATTTTATTGTTCGTTTCAATGTGCTTTAAAATTTCAAATTTAATGTTATATTTGCAATGGATGATTTAAACTCAACCGTTTAAATAAATTACACGGTTATAAATGAATTATAAATTTTAGTTGTAATAATAAATAAGACAAAAAAAAAATTGTTCATCTCGCCCAAAATTTGACACATTAAATTCAAATATTTAAAAAGTTAAATTATTTAAATTTATGTTTTTTTAAGACTAGGGGTATTTTTGAAACTTTTTAAAGTTCGGGGGTATTTTTGTAACAAAATTTTAACGGTTTCCATCCAAAATTAACGTATTTTTGAAACATTTTGTAAATTTTAGGGGTACTTTTGAAACTTTTCAAAGTCTAGGGGTAAGTTTGAAAAAAATGTGATAGTTTAAGGGCAACTTTCATACTTTAGCCTATTTTTTACATACATAAATTTGGCCACACAGATTTTTTATTTTGTAATTTTTTTGGCAAATTTAGTCTGCACCTATTTTAATATTATTTTTATCATGATGTTCCTCCGAAATTTGAAGTATGTAACTTTTTTATATAAAAAATTTTCAATATAATTTAAATTTGCCCCCAAAAATAATTTTATGCATTGACCCCTGCCTATAATAACTTTGTATTGAGTTTTTAGTTAATTTTTTATGCTAGAGTTTTCTTTTCTCCTGATTAATTAGTAAGAGAAATTTAAAAAATTAGTCAAATTCAAAAACTAATTACAAATATGACAATTTTCTTAAAAAAATGAATAATGATAATCATCGGTATTATTGGTAGTACTATATTAATAATAGTTTATTAATAATATATAATATTGTATTAATGAGAATATTAAAATATATTGATAATTATGGATGTAAATATTTTAATATCGGTGGATTTGAATTATTTTTTGAGTAGAGATCATCAATATAATTTTTCTTAATAAAATGAATTCATAGATTTTCAAAAAAAAAAAAAAAAAAAATCATATAACTAACATATGAGTACTAAATTATGTAAGTCATTATGTTTTATTTGTTATATTTTTAGTATAAATTAGGGGAGGTAACTCAAACTCTACATAAAGTAGAGAAATATTTATATGCTGCCATGGCAGCATGCAACCACTAATGTTACCAAGCTTAGCCACCTTTTTTTTCAAAATTAAAAACAAAATGAGAGACTCAAAATTAGTTATAATAGTGACTTGACGATATGTAAATATTTTTCCAAAAAATATTATTACTCTCACATAAACAAGAATAAAATATTAAGTTTTATAATCAAACCAATTGTTCTTTTTTTTTAATTGTCTTTTCCCATCAATTACATCTCTAAGGAGAGGGTTATGAAAAAGAGTACAATGATACTATTAAATGTTGGGATAGATTTTAACTAGAAAAGACTACCTAACAAAGGTTTTCTCTTTCTTTTTTTTTTTTGACATGTGACTACCCAACAAAACTATTGTGACTCTTAAAGCCATAAACTAAGCAAAGTACAAATAGACTAAAAAGAAAGGAATCATTACTACTTTAAATTCTCTCTCCAACTTTCTCTTATATAATATCTACCATTTGAGAGAAGATTAACAAATAAGGTATTTTCATTTTTAAAATGGATATCAATAGAGAAATCGAGAACAACAACAACATTGATCATGATCATGATCATGTCATGAATCCACTAGATCCAGAGGAATTCAGATCCCAAGCACATAAAGTTGTAAACTTTATGGCAAATTACTACAAAAACATGGAGCAATTCCCGGTTTTGAGCCAAGTTGTTCCTGGCTATCTCCGAAAAACCATCTCCCAACAATCTCCTCCAATCGCTCCCGAATCCTTGGAATCCATTCTGGAAGATATCACCCGACATGTCATTCCAGGTATCACTCACTGGCAAAGCCCCAATTTTTTTGGTTACTTTCCTCATGGTAATAGTACTGCGGGGTTGATTGGAGAAATGCTCGGTACTGGCTTTAATGTTGTTGGCTTCACCTGGCTGTCGTCGCGGCCAGACCGAGCTCGAAATGCTTGTGGTTGATTGGTTGGGCAAGATGCTTGAGCTTCCCGAATCTTTTATGTTTTCTGGTGGCGGCGGTGGCGTTCTTCAAGGGACTACTTGTGAAGCTATTTTGTGTACTTTGGTGGCTGCAAGGGACTTGAAGTTGAAGGAGATTGGAAGAGATAAGTTTGATAAACTTGTTGTTTATGGGTCCGACCAAACTCATATGTCCTTCCAAAAGGCAAAGAATGTGGCGAGTTTGTAAATCACTTCTTTAAATTAAAAACAAAAACAACTCGACAGTCACTTAAACCCAACCTAAAAATGTACGAGTTTGGTTGCTTAAGCACATAGCACGGATGGGTTGGTTGGTCGGATTCATGGCTCCAAAATTTTGGTTTAAAAAATTCAATTAACCCAATTCAACTAGAATAGCATGGATGGATGGGATGGGTTTGTTATTGATGCATATGAATATTTTTCTTTAATAATAAACGTTCTAATATTTTTTAAGAAAATATAATTATTTTAAATTATTGTCCAAAAAAAAAAATGCAAAAAATAGAAAAACAATAATAATAATAATAATAATAATAAAATCCCCACCCTAATGCCCCAGAAAGAAACAAGGATTTTTGTGGAGACAAGGATGAAATTTGGTGTTGGGGACGGGGATGGAGAAATCATTCGCCGACCCTGCCCCACCCCGTGAACATCTCTAAATTCAACTCAACCTAACTCATGTATACTCCTAATCATGATTGGTTGTTTATAAGGATTAAAATTAATCTTTATAATTTTAAAAAGTTAGAATTCGAATCCTTCTAGTTTAGAGAAATTTGATGAATTTAGTCTTTATAAATTAAGTGACAGATTGAACCAAAAAAAAAAAAAAGGTCATTTACACATGAATTATTTAATTCACGTTTGATTACAAACGATGTTCAATTTTTTCGATTTTGTAAACATAAATGATAAAAGTATAGTTTTTAAATTATAAAGAAAATTTTTTAATTAACCTTATCCAAATCATAGAGATTATATTATAATTTCTAACCGGATTCAAACCCTTATAAACAAAATTTCTCATATCTTAAAAAATAAAAAATGAATTTGAATTTTTTAGCATAATTCATTGAACCAATATATTTTTCATTCTAAATAAAAACCTTTTAAATATATATATATATAAATATATTAATCTAAGAGAAAGACTTGTCTATTCATGAACGAGCAATTATCCCAGCCTCAAATCTTCAGATAATAGTTTGTATAAAAAAAAAGTTAATTTATTTGTTAAAAAATATTTATATGCTTATTAATTAAATTTACAAACCCATTCATATTTGTAATGCAGGTTTTGCAGAAGAAAACATCCGAGCAATTAAGACAACAAAATCAGAATCGTTTTCACTGACACCAGATTCATTAAGAGCGGAAATCGAATCCGACATCAAAAAGGGGTTAATCCCATTATACCTCTGCGCCACCATCGGCACAACTCCAACAACCGCCATTGACCCACTGGGCCCACTCGGGGACATAGCCCAACAACACAAAATGTGGGTCCACGTGGACGCGGCGTACGCGGGCGGCGCGTGCATCTGCCCGGAGTTCCGACATTTCATCGACGGCGTCGAGAAGTCAAATTCGTTCAGCCTAAACGCCCACAAATGGTTCTTCTCCGCGCCGGACTGTTGCTGCCTGTGGCTGAAAGACCCGGCGGCGTTAAAGAGCTCCCTTTCTGTGAACCCGTCATATTTGGAAAACAACGCCACCGATTCTGGCCACGTGGTGGACTACAAGGACTGGCAGATCACTCTCAGCCGTCGATTTCGGGCGATTAAATTGTGGGTGGTGATGAAAAGCTTTGGAGTGGATAATTTGAGGAAGTTTATGTGTGATCACGTGAAAATGGCGGTGCTTTTTGAGAAGCTTGTGAAGGGAGACAACAGGTTTGAGGTTGTCGTTCCCAGGAATTTCGGGTTGGTTTGTTTTCGATTGTACGACGCGTCGAATGAGGTGAACTTGAAGTTGCTGGAAGGGATTAATGAGTGTGGGAGAGTTTATATGACGCATGCGGTTGTTGGGGGAATGTTTGTCATTCGATTTGCTGTTGGTGGGTCCATGACCGAGGAACGACATGTCCTTGCGGCCTGGAAGTTGGTTCAGGAAGTGGCTGACCGCCTCATGCACTCTGTTTAAAACTTGGTTTTATATAAACTAAACTAAGTCAAGAAATAAATAAAAATATTGCTTAAGAACTAAATTTGGAGATTTGAAAGTTAAGAAACCAAATTTAGACAAACAACAAAGTTGATGAACTAAAATTAGACATTTGAAACTCGAGGAACCAAAATAGAACAAACTCCAAAATCAAAAAATAATTTACTGTTGTCGTTTAGAAAAACTATCGTGTCACATGTGTTTTAAGTTCACTTCTCATCTTATGTGTAGGGAAGTTTTTTTCGAATGTGATGCCAATATACATGTGCAGCTCTACATAAGTAGTATGATATCTCAGTTTCAATTTTAGTTACGAAAACCGTCCTAAATGTGAAAATAATCAGGAAAGATCATTAATTCATGAGCATAAAGCATCATGTGATTCTCCTTCTCTTTAACCTCATAAAAGCACACTTGATCAAAAAACGCTTAGTGGTATTGTTCAACTGCCTACTTAAACGGTTCACTACACAGTAGTTGATTCAAGCAACGAACAGCCAGCAAATAGCAATAACTATATTAAAAATGGCTACAAATAATGCAAACACGAGGAAATTCTTTAGCATTATGAAAGAACAACACCCATCATCCAACATCAAAGATCACCAAAAACAAAACAATTGGAAACAAGAAAAAGGCAAGCAAAAAACCAAAAGAACAACAAACCCCATTTACGCAAAACAAACATCAAACCTTAAAATCCAACATTTGCTTAAGCCTAAGTAGCATTCGAAACGCCTTGTCTTTAGTCTGGGACAGCTCCTGCCGGAACCCAGCGTTCCGCTCAGAAACCATGATACGCGCCGCCGCCTCCTTCGCCGTGTTGAGGATTATGTCGGCGTAAGCCTTTTTGAGGGCCATCAATTTCTGAAAACAAACGAACCCCATTACAAAAATCAAACGAAACAAACAAACCAACAAATACCCATTTGAAAAAATTAAGATCAAAATCAACCCATCTCACACATTCCCCCAAAAAAGCCACAAATCCCAGAATAAAAAAAGGGCATTAGAGTCCACGAACAAAGAAAAGGCGATTTGGAACAGAAATTACCTCGGAATCTTCCATTATCCACGCTGAATCTTCTTCTTCTCGAATTTCTGGTTTTTTTTTTTCTTTTTTTGAAGAATATGGGGGGAGGTTTGTTCTGTTTTTTCCCCTCGCTTTTGCGTCAACTTGTCTGTTACGAACTGAAAGACCAGAGTCCTGCCCTAATTACTATATTGCCCTCTCTACCCTCCGTAATTACACCACCTCCCACTTCTATGCCTAACCACCGCAAACAACAACGCTGGTGTTTCCATTTCGCCGAAGCTGAGAGTGGTCCCCACACAGTGGAATGCTGACGTGGACTGGGCCTGACATTTCAACACGCATTTTAGTGCATGTTGTGCCTGCGTCTGATGGGCACCTGGACGGACGGTTGTGATTTCGAGTCTATTTGTGTGTAGCGAATAGAGTAGTGAATTTTTTAATTACGTTTTTAGTTCTTAAATTTAGATTTTAATTTTGATTTCGTTTCCATGTTTTAAACTTCAACATTTTAATTAAACTAAAACTTTGGAACGTGATTGCAAATATTTATAAATTCTTTTTCTCGCATGTCAGATTATATTTTTATTTATTCAAATATTTATAAATAATATATATATATATATATTAAATGAGTAAGTTAAATGTTTATTGTCTACTTTATTTAAAAATCTCATACGGCGTATTTCAAGATAAAAGTGAAAAAAATATATGTATAAATATCATAATATTTAAAGAAAATTATGAAATAATTTAAACTCTTTAAAAAATAAGTTTCTAAAATTTTACTTTGTACACAATATTTTTTTTTCATTCATTTATTATTTTAGTTTAATCTACCAACATCGAAACCATCTTTTCAAAAAAAAAACTTTGAAACCATCTCCTCTGTAAAATCTTAAAAATCATATTTGTGCTTTCTTATTTCATCTTATATCACTTTGTATTTTATAAATAATAAAAAATATTGAAAAAAAGATTAAAAAACTGATAAAATCTATTATCTACCTCTTCTATTAATTTTGAGGAAACATAAGTTTTTTAAATATTAATTTAAAACATAATATTATATTAAATCTATTGTTCTCTACAAAAACAATAATGGTGTATAGATGTAGATTTAAATTTTAAATATATATATATATAATTAGTAAAATTGATAAAATTTAAGTAGTTTCGTATGTCAAGATATGAGTAGTACTTGAATGACATCAAGTATCACAGAATAAGCAACAAATTACATGTTAAGTATATCTACTATAATAACAAATTATAATAATAATATGAAAAAATAATAATTATAAAAAAAATTACATTTCATTAATGGAAGAATGTGATAAACACTTCTTCAAAATTTTAAATACTCCATAAATTTAAAAGAAAATTATAAATTAAAGTTGAAGCATAAAATAAATAGAATTATACAAAGAAAACATAATAAAAATAAAAATAAATAAATAAGAAGAAAATGTTATGTACAACGAATTAAATACATATTGAAATTTTTTTTCTTTACCTTCGACGACAACGGCTCCCACGAACACAACTTACTGCACCAATGCTAAGACTCCCAACTTGAACAAAATTTGTACATCTGTACAACATCAAAAAAAGAATTATTAGTAATTTGAATTTTGAATAACAATAAATTTGTGATATTTATAGAAAAATTTGGAACCCAAGATCTTTAAATTTTGAAAAAAAAAATCAATATCTTCATTTGATTTTATACTTATTTAGTTTGAAGATACTAAATTTTAATGATTAATAATAAGTACACGTAAAAATAAAGATTACATGGATTCTCATATCTTCTAACTTAATTTATGAGATTTGCTAAAAATATATTATCTTCTACGTTATAAAGATGATGAAAATCTAAATATTTAAATAATATTGTAAATATCTTTGCATTTTTTTAATATTTTAATAGAAGATTATGACATGTTTGTTATTTAGGGTTGACTTAAGGGGTAAAATCGTCCAAAAATAATTTTCTCCCCAAACCACACAGTATGATATATCAATATTACTCGCTTTTAATTTCTTAAATAACAAAATTGTTAGTTATATGATAAAATATTAACAAAAATAAGATTAGACTAATTTTAAATTTCAATACATTAATAAAATCATTATTTTAATTTACAAGTGAATTTAATTTAATTTACACTTTTCATAGTTAAAGGATATTACTTGACGTTTTTTTTTATAAACGTCAATTATTTAAAAATGTCAAGCGTCAACTTTACTATTTTTTGTAGTAGTGGATTGTGATATTTCATATAGGAACTTTACCATTTTCCATTTTCCATTTTCCACATTGTGCATGTATGAACTTACTAACTGTAACAGCCCGGATTTTAGTTAAATTAAAATAAGGATTAGAAGATGATTTTGGAGGACTCGAACCCTCGGCCTCAAAGAGAGATGGGAGTTTGGAATTAATTAAGGAAAATAAATGAGTCAACTTGGGTTTGAAGGAGGGAAGCCTAGGGAAGGGAATTTAGGATTTCCAAGCTTATTTAATTTGAGGAAGAAAAAAAAAAAAAAAAACACTCTCTCTCGCAAAAAACCCTAACCCTCTCGCCAACACCCACGCCGCACAAAGCCGGCCCAACAACACCCACGCCGCACCAAGCCGCGGCCACCAACACCCACCGCCGCACGCCACGCACGCGCCTCTGTCGCACCGCACCGAAGCGCCTCGCAGCCAGCCCGACCTTCACGCCGCACTGCACCGTTGCACCGTAAAGCCACACCAAAGTCGCACGACCTACACCACCACCGCCGCCGCCGCGCTGCAGACGTCAAGACCTGGTTGCGTCACGCTCAGATCGCCGCGCCCAGCGCAAGATAGGCCGAGCCGCCGTCCGCATCGCTCCGCTCGCCGCGCTACGCCTCTCAGCCGAGATCGCGACGCTTCGCGCGCGCCCGCCCGCCCAGTCGCCGCCAGTCGCCGCCGCTGCCCCCCGACGCCTTGATAGCGCGCCCGCCCCAGTGTCGGCTTGCCTGCCGCGCGCGCGCGCGCCGCCAGTCCAGCCAGCCGCCGCGCTACCTACTAGCAAGCGGCGCCCGTCCTTGTTGCTTGCTGCCGAGGCGTGTGCCTTCTCGGTTGTCGGTGCGCTTAGAAGCTCGAGAGTCATCCGTGGATCGTTGGTTCTATTCACTTCCGGTAAGGATTTCTTCACCGGGGTTGTGTGGGACCTGCGAATACTTTGATAGCATGCCATGTGTTGTGTTTGTATGGAATATCTAGTGGATAGGTTGCTTGCTCTTTCTTGTTTCGTGTGATTTCGTGCTTGAGATTCCCGATATATCCTGTTAGTTATCATGCTAGGAGTTAAATTGTCTCGGCATAACCGTGACCTTGTTATCTGTTAGTGCCATGCTAGGAATTGGCGGATGATGTATAGTGTAAGAGATTGTAGAGGTAACTAGTGCGTCCCGCTCGGGAAGGCCCCGATGGACATCCGAGGTGTAAGACCCGATGGGCATCCTAGGTGTATAAGTCCCGATGGGCATCACCGAGTTGGAGGTGTAAGACTTCCGATGGGCATCCTAGGTGTATAAGTCCCGATGGGCATCACCGAGTTGGAGGTGTAAGACCCGATGGGCATCCTAGGTGTATAAGTCCCCGATGGGCATCACCGAGTTGGAGGTGTAAGACCCGATGGGCATCCTAGGTGTATAAGTCCCCGATGGGCATCACCGAGTTGGAGGTGTAAGACCCGATGGGCATCCTAGGTGTATAAGTCCTCGATGGGCATCACCGAGTTGGAGGTGTAAGACCCGATGGGCATCCTAGGTGTATAAGTCCCCGATGGGCATCACTGAGTTGGAGGTGTAAGACCCCGATGGGCATCCTAGGTGTATAAGTCCCCAAAGGGCAACACTGAGTTCTAGGTTGTGTAAGCCTCGAATAGGCAAGCCCAAGAGTGACGTTCATTAACCCATCCTGCTTGCTCTCGAGTCTTTGCATGGTTGCATGTCCGTGTGCTAAATGATATGTTTTCGTGATTGTACCCCTGGTTGGGGATTCTTCTTGAGTAACTCGTTGCTCACCCTTATTTTCTCGTGGTTTTCCACCGTGTAACTTGGGACATCGGCAGGATGGCTAGGAGGAGGTCATTGCTTTGGATGATCATGGATAGTCGACTGGGATGCATATTCTTTTATTGTTTTCTTATGATTTAGCATGTAGTGGGACTTGAGTCCCTAGGAAAAATACTCAAAAACCTATTTTATGTTTCTCGTACCATTTCCCTTGATTTATTTTTAAAAAGAATCGATCACCATCTACTGTCTATTTTTAAATGGAATTATATTTTCTTTGTTTTGAATGTACTTACCTCAAGGATTTAAATTTCAAACTCAATGACGTTTTACATTCCTAGACATGCATGCTAAGTAAGGACCTAGGTTAGAGACCGTTTCTTTTGGGTCGGGTCCTTACGGTTGGTATCGAGCCCGAGTTATAGGTTCTCGTAGACTCGACTGCAGCTTGTAGGTTGTTTTCCATGATCATCAGCCTCCGCCACCATCGTATGTCCGAAAGTTTAAGGTTAAGGGTTAAGAATTACAATACCATTTGCACCTTGCATGTATATGACTTGTTGTTGAGGAGCAGGGAAAGCGAGTTCGACTCATTGTTCGTTTGAGTGTAGATTGTCGTTATGCGATCCACTCGTAGAGGGCGGGAGGCTCAAGGCCGACCACCAGGCATTCGTATTGATTCCGACACGGGAGGGACGTCGTCCCAAGCCGATGCCGATGTTAGGCCGCCTACAGCCCTTCTTCTGGCTGTGTTGCCCTGAGGGCGTGGAGCAACTCACCTCGAGAGGCTGCACCGGAGTTGCTTTTGTGGAGTCCATGAGGGCTCTTATGGTTGGGTTGTTTGTCGACTGCAGAGCCGAGCAGAGGGCGAGACGCAGCTCTGTTAGGCCGCACTGCAGGGAGGAGTCTCGGATTGAGATAGAGCAAATGACCGAGTTAGTTCAAAGAGAGGACTGGCCAAGCCAAGATCGCCGCCAGGCTCGAGCAGAGCCAATTGTGAACGAGGCCGTTGTGGCGGAAGGTGCTTTGGATTTGGGCAAGTGGCTAAAAGATTTCGTCAAATGGAAGCCGAGAAGTTTAGTGCCCACTGGGAACCACTGGTGGCAGCCAGGTGGATTGCCGAACTAGAGTATACTTTTATGGTAATGGCTTGTCCTGAGGTGCAGCGAGCTCGATGTGCAGCTCATGCGTTAGCCGGAATAACTAAGTGGTGGTGGGATTCCACCTTGAGTGAGAGACCTACTGGGTCTCCCCACCACCGGGAATTCTTCAAGGCCGAGTTCAAGGCAAAATTTATTAGTGAAGAAGCCCAAGAAAAGATGATCGAGCTGTTTTCAACCTTAAGCGGTCCACCCAATCGAGGTGTATGAGAGGAAGTTTTGAATATGGGTACTTCGCACCGCAGCTTGATTGCTACTCCTGAGCTGAAGATCAGGAAGTTTATTGCGGGTCTGAGGCAGGGAGTGTCTCAGGATGTTAGGGCACAGGCCCCAGAGACTTTTGCCAAGGCAGTGCAGTTGGCAACCATATATGATGGAAAGTATCCTCCAGAGCAGGTTGTTAGTACTGTGGTGCAGAAGGCCCCAGTGTACTCGGGTCAGAAGCGTAAGTTTGACGCAGGTGGTAATGGTCATGGAGGCGGTCGGTGCCGTCGAGTACTTATCATGGCGAGACCAAAGACCGGATCGTAACCGCGATCAGCCTCGCCAACAGGGCGTAGGGAGGCCGCCACCGTATTGTAGACCCTGTGGTAAACAACATTGGGGGCCTTGTGGTGGTAACCCTAGAGCTTGCTATAACTGTGGTAAGGAGGGACATCAGGCCCGGCATTGCAAACTGTAGCGGTGGTGGCACAAACAAAGACAAAGCAGCGAGGAAGAGAGTATATGCTACGACCCGCCAGGAGGCTGAGAGAGCCGGACCCGCAGTGGCAGGTACGCTCCTAGTTCTTGATCACCTCGCCTTTGTGTTGTTTGATTCGGGTTCCACCCATTCTTTTGTTTCTGCTGTTTTTGCTGAGCATGCTTGCATGAATTTAGAGCCTCTAGGTTTTGAGTTATCTGTCGCTACTCCTCTGAACTAGTATCTTTGGCTAGCCAGAAGGTAAGGGATGGTCGGATACAGGTGTCCGACCAGACTCTGCGGGTTACCCTCATAGTGTTAGTTATGAGCGGTTTCGATGTGATCCTCGGCATGGATTGGTTAGCTGATAACCACGCTATGATTGACTGTCGTTGTAAGGAGGTGGTGTTCAGGCCGCCAGGTAGGCCTAGCTTTAAATTTCGGGGCACCCAGAGTGGGGTGTGTCCGCCGTGATTTCGGCAGATTAAAGCTCACCGTTTGTTAGCTCGAGGAGCTTGGGGTTTCTTAGCTAAGTTGACCGGCGAGAACCGTGACCAGATATCTGTCGAGCAGGTGCCCATAGTGCAAGAGTTTGCAGATGTTTTTCCTGAGGAGTTGCCTGGCCTGCCGCCGAAGAGAGAGGTGGATTTCTCAATAGAGCTTGAGCCGGGGACTCGCCCTATCTCGAAAGCTCCTTATCGCATGGCGCCAGCAGAGTGAAAAGAGTTAAAAGAACAAATGCAGGAGTTGCTTGACAGAGGATTTATTAGGCCGAGTGTGTCCTCGTGGGAGCACCCCGTCTTTGTTTGTTAAGAAAAAGGATGGCTCGATGCGTCTATGCATCGATTACGAGGAACCGAACAAGGTAACCATTAAGAACAAGTATCCGCCGCCTCGTATCGATGACTGTTTGACCACGGCCGTGGAGCTTGTGTGTTTTCGAAGATTGACTTGAGGTCGGGCTACCACCAGCTTGAGAATTCGGGATGCGAGATATTCCCAAGACAAATGTTCGTGTCGAGGTATGGGCATTATGAGTTCGTAGTCATGTCTTTCGGACTGACGAACGCCCCAGCTGCATTCATGGACATGATGGACAGAGTGTTCAAGGCGTTCTTGGACCGCTTTGTCATCGTGTTCATAGACGACATTCTTGTGTACTCCAAGTCTAAGGAGGACCATGCCTCGCACCTAAGACAGATTTTGGCAGCCTTGCGCGAGAACAAGCTCTATGCGAAGTTCTCAAAGTGTGACTTTTGGCTCGAGGAGGTAGCTTTTCTGGGACACGTTGTGTCTAAGGAGGGAGTGGCGGTGGACCCTTCGAAGGTAGAGGCCGTTAGTTCGTGGGCCAGACCGACGACTGTGTCGGAGATTCGTAGCTTTCTGGGTTTGGCCGGATATTACCGACGCTTCGTTCAAAATTTTTCCGCTATAGCCGCCCCGCTTACTCGATTGACGAGGAAGGGTGTTGATTTCGTTTGGGATAGGAAGTGCGATGAGAGTTTTGCTAAGCTAAAGAGCAGTTTGACGTCTGCCCCGGTGTTGGCAGTTCCGGAGGGAACTGGGGGTTTCATGGTGTACAGTGATGCCAGCAAGTTTGGGTTGGGTTGCGTTTTGATGCAACACGGTAAGGTGATAGCATACGCTTCCAGGCAGTTGAAACCGCACGAGCAGAATTACCCGACTCATGACATGGAGTTGGCAGCGGTCGTCTTTGCACTTAAGATTTGGAGGCACTACTTGTATGGGGAAAAGATTCAGATTTTCTCGGATCACCAAAGCCTCAAGTATTTCTTCACTCAGAAGGACCTGAACATGAGGCAGAGGAGGTGGTGGAACTCGTGAAGGATTACGATCGTGAGATATTGTATCACCCTGGAAAGGCAAATGTTGTGGCAGATGCACTAAGTAGGAAGACCTCGCATCTAGCGACGTTGGCAAATCCCAAGAGTATCATAAGGAAAGACCTCGAGAGAGCAGAAATAGCAGTGTTGTTAGGGGATGTTACGGCCAGGGTAGCTCAGTTGACCATCCACCTTGGTAAGGCAAAGGATTATTGACGGCCAATCGAATGATCCTAAGTTGAAAAAGTTGTATGAGAGGGTCCAGGCTGATGGTGACTTCGATTTTGAGATATTTGCAGATGGTGGCTTAAGATATAAGGGTCGGCTATGTGTCCCAGCCGATGCCGGTATTCGTTCGGAACTGTTGACCGAGGCTCACACCTCGCCTTTTGCATGGCACCCAGGGGGTAACAAGATGTACCAAGATCTTAAGCAGACTTTTTGGTGGATGGGAATGAAGAGGGAGATTGCCCAGTTTGTCAGTCGGTGTCTCACTTGTCAGCAAGTGAAGGCGCCTAGGCGGCTCCAGCGGGGTTGCTTTGCAGATCGCTCGGTGCCACAGGTGGAAGTGGGAGGAAATTACCATGGATTTTATTTCAGGATTGCCCAGAACCCCTAGAGGATATGCACAGATTTGGGTGGTCGTTGATAGGTTGACTAAGTGTGCCCACTTCATTCCAGGCAGGATAAATTACACCGTAGAGCAGTGGGCACAGCTGTTCCTTGAGCAGATAGTGAGGTATCACGGAGTGCCAGTTAAAATTATCTCCGACCGGGATTCCCGGTTTACATCACGGTTTTGGAAGGCCCTTCAGGCAGGCTTGGGCACAGAGTGCAGCTACAGCACAGCCTTCCACCCACAGACCGATGGCCAGACTGAGCGGGTAAATCAGATCTTAGAGGATATGTTGCGAGCCTTGTGTGTTGGATTTCCACGGCGCTGGGACCAATGCTTGTATTTGATGGAGTTTGCCTACAACAATAGTTTCCATCAACCATTCGATCTGGGCACCGTTTGAAGCGTTGTATGGTAGCGCTACAGATCCCCAGATTCAGGAAGAGGTTGAAGACAGCGGTATTGGGTCCAGAGTTGCTTCATTGACCAACGAGGCTGTCCCGTAAGATCGTGGCTCAGATCTTCGACCGCCCGCAGCAGCAGTAAGAGCTACGCCGATGTCGGGCGTAGAGAGTTGGAGTTTGAGATTGGCCAAAGACGTGTTCCTTAAGGTTGCTCCGATCGCGTGGAGTTCTGAGGTTTGGTAGGAAGGGAAGCCGAGCCCCGTGTTTGTCGGACCATTCGAGATCCTCGAGAGGATCGGAGCCGTAGCTGCGGTTAGCATTGCCGCCACCTTGGGCTGCAGCAGCATAGTGTGTTCCATGTTTCGATGCTCCGCCAAGATGTGGCGGACCCTTTCGCATGTCATCGATTTCGAGCCTTTGCAAACTAAACCATGACTCGAGCTTTGAGGAAAAACCCATAAAGATCTTAGCATTTGAGAAAAAGATTTTGAGGAACCAGGGCAATTGACCTAGTGAAAGTGCGATGGCGGAATCAAGGAGTTGAGGAAGCTACACGGGAGTTGGAAGGAGATGAGGAGATGTTACCCAGAGTTGTTTTAGGAATGAGCGACTTCCGGGACGGAAGTCTTCTAAGGAGGAGTATTGTAACAAACCGGATTTTAGTTAAATTAAAATAAGGATTAGAAGATGATTTTGGAGGACTCGAACCCTCGGCCTCAAAGAGAGATGGGAGTTTGGAATTAATTAAGGAAAATAAATGAGTCAACTTGGGTTTGAAGGAGGGAAGCCTAGGGAAGGGAATTTAGGATTTCCAAGCTTATTTAATTTGAGGAAGAAAGAAAAAAAAAAAAAAAGAAAACACTCTCTCTCTCGCAAAAACCCTAACCCTCTCGCCAACACCCACGCCGCACCAAGCCGCCGGCCAGCCAACACCCACGCCGCACCAAGCCGCCGGCCAGCCAACACCCACCGCCGCACGCCCTGCACGCCTCTGTCGCACCGCACCGAGCCGCCTCGCGCCCAGCACGCCCAGCGCGCGCCGCACTGCACCGTTGCACCGTAAAGCCACACCAGTCGCACGACCTACACCACCCACCGCCGCCGCGCGTTCGCGCGTCGGCACCCGGTTGCGTCACGTCTCAGCATCGCCGCGCGCCAGCGCATAGGCCGGCCGCCCGCCCCGCGCTCGCTCGCTCGCTACGCTTGCCCGCCCGGCCGATCGCGACGTTCGCGCGCCCACCTCGCCGCCCGTGTCGCCCGCGCGCTTGCCGCTGTCCCGACGCTTTGACAATGCGCGCCGCCCAGCGTGTCGGCTTGCCTCGCCGCGCACGCGCGCAGCGCCAGTGCGGCGCCACGGCGCCACTACCAAAGGCGCCGTCCTTTGTTGCTTGCTGCCGAGACGCGTGTGCCTTCTCGGTTGTCGAATGCACGCTTTAGAAGCTCGAGAGTCATCCGTGGATCGTTGGTTCTATTCACTTCCGGTGTAGGATTTCTTACCGGGTTGTGTGGACCTGCGAATACTTTGATAGCATGCCATGTGTTGTGTTTGTATGGAATATCTAGTGGATAGGTTGCTTGCTCTTTCTTGTTTCCAGGTGATTTCGTGCTTGAGATTCCTGATATATCCTGTTAGTTATCATGCTAGGAGTTAAATTGTCTCGGCATAACCGTGACCTTGTTATCCTGTTAGTGCCATGCTAGGAATTGGCGGATGATGTATAGTGTAAGAGATTGTAGAGGTAACTAGTGCGTCCCGCTCTGGGGAAGGCCCCGATGGACATCTGGAGGTGTAAGACCCGATGGGCATCCTAGGTGTATAAGTCCCGATGGGCATCACCGAGTTGGAGGTGTAAGACCCGATGGGCATCCTAGGTGTATAAGTCCCGATGGGCATCACCGAGTTGGAGGTGTAAGACCCGATGGGCATCCTAGGTGTATAAGTCCCGATGGGCATCACCGAGTTGGAGGTGTAAGACCCCGATGGGCATCCTAGGTGTATAAGTCCCCGATGGGCATCACTGAGTTGGAGGTGTAAGACCCTGATGGGCATCCTAGGTGTATAAGTCCCCGATGGGCATCACTGAGTTGGAGGTGTAAGACCCGATGGGCATCCTAGGTGTATAAGTCCCGATGGGCATCACCGAGTTGGAGGTGTAAGACCCGATGGGCATCCTAGGTGTATAAGTCCCCAAGGGCAACACTGAGTTCTAGGTTGTGTAAGCCTCGAATAGGCAAGCCCAAGAGTGACGTTCTGTTAACCCATCTGCTTTGCTCAGAGTCTTTGCATGGTTGCATGTCCGTGTGCTAAATGATATGTTTTCGTATTGTACCCCCTGTTGGGGATTCTTCTTGAGTAACTCGTTGCTCACCCTTATTTTCTCGTGGTTTTCCACCGGGTAACTTGGGACATCGGCAGGATGGCTAGGAGGAGTCTCATTTGGATGATCATGGATAGTGACTGGGGATGCATATTCTTTTATTGTTTTCTTATGATTTAGCATGTAGTGGGACTTGAGTCCCTAGGAAAAATACTCAAAAACCTATTTTATGTTTCTCGTACCATTTCCCTTGATTTATTTTTAAAAAGAACTGATCAGTCATCTACCTGTCTATTTTTAAATGGAATTATATTTTCTTTGTTTTGAATGTACTTACCTCAAGGATTTAAATTTCAAACTCTGAATGACGTTTTACATTCCTAGACATGCATGCTAAGTAAGGACCTAGGTTAGAGACCGTTTCTTTTGGGTCGGGTCCTTACACTAACTTTCCCAACAAGGGCTCGGTGATTAAATCTCTTGCCAATAAACCACTTATAAAGTACTACCGTATATCAAAATAATTAACGCCTTTTGCATATTTGCAACAAGGTTACATGCAAACACTCACTTTGTGTGTTTTATCTATCCAATGTACCATAAATAATATACTTGTTGCCACATACTAGCTCATGGTTAACATTAAAATAAAGATACTTTACCATGTTTTAAACTTTCAGTAGTATCTAGAAACAATAATATTATTTATCATTCAATTAGACTAGCTAGTGTGTGTACATATATATATATATATATATATATTATAAGCTTGGGATAAACAAAGTTTTTTATGGTCTGGAAATTAGAGTAGTTTACCTATAAATCACCATTTAGTTTAATAGTTTACTCCACTATAAATTACTGCTATAAATTACTTAATATCAAGGTTTTTGAACACTTATTGCTACGTTTGATGTTGATTACGGGAAATAGTTTTCGATCTTGGAAGTAGTCTAGATAATAAGTAAACGGTGGTTACCTAAACTTGTGTGCTCGTTTATTTATATCTTAAATATATTACTTTTTTTTACATAACCAGTGTCTCAAACACAGTTTATTATAATCTTCATTAACCTACAAAGGCTAATGGAAACTTTTCTTGCCATAGAAATTTATTTACCAAAATCTGATCAACATGTGCATTATGAATGTTTTTCTCTTTTTCTCTGGCAGGTAACTATTTTCACTTGACAAGGAAGAAACATATAATATTGATACCTTGATTCCTTCTTTGAATACTTAATTGAAGGTTAATTAGTTGTGATTGTGAATTGGGTAC
Source organism: Sicyos edulis (assembly GCA_036507275.1). Lineage (NCBI taxonomy): Eukaryota > Viridiplantae > Streptophyta > Magnoliopsida > Cucurbitales > Cucurbitaceae > Sicyos > Sicyos edulis. The sequence continues at coordinate 19,598,424 of CM071856.1, read as the reverse complement.
ACAATGGTATTATGCACACTTTCTGTTGGTCATGCTCATGTTAAAGTTGGACTGGTATCCATGGGTTTGAGAAACATAGAAAAATTGATATTGCTCATGTTGTTTTTTATTAAAAGTTCAACCCTTAGCTTAATATGTGTAAGCATTATTTAAGAAACTTTTGATGTTCCGTAAATGATTCAAACTATAAATATACCAATGATTATTACACTTACAATCTAACCCTTCACACGAGTGAAGCAAAGGAACAAAAACACTTGTAGGGAAATTAGAATAGAGAAATTTTAGTTTCCTTGCATACACGAATTGTACTTTTCCTTGAGTTTGTCTTTTGTGATCAATTGATATGTTGACTCTTGAACATTGTGTATTTTCATTATATTGCCGATTCAAGGAACATCGCTCACGCACCCTTAACCACGGGGGTTCCGCTTCATCGGCTGCAAAAAAACACTTTACAGGAGCACAAAGATGCCTCATCAATCTCCTCGAAGGCTACCAACTCTGCAGCCACTCACTGGGCAATCAACAATCTGCTAAGGCTCAAGATCAACACTTGAGCTACCCAAGCTAGCCCACATTGGAACCTGCTCCACAAGCATCAACATAAGCAAACCATAGTTGTAACGGCCCAGTTTTCTATTTCGGTTACCCAGGTGATTTCGGGTCATTATTCGGATGTTCGGATGGGCCGTTAGAGCTGTTTTAACCCTTAGGGGTATTTTGGTCTTTTTGCCCCCGGTCAGGGTTTTGAGGATTTTCAAGATTTCAGGGCCTTTCCTGCCTTCGTTGAGGCTTGATTGATGTTGGTTGCAAGACCCAAGGAGTTTGGGTTAGTTGATTAGAAGTTTGGAGACATTCCGGTTAATAGCAAAATTAATTGGAAATTAGTTGGTCCATTGGGGTTTGAACCCTTGCCCTAAAATGGTGAATTTGGAGTTTTAGAAAAGAGTTTTAGTTAAAAAGAAAAGAATTTCTTTAGCCGGGACCCGCAAGAGAAAGCCTTGGGAAGGGAATTTTAGGTCTCCTAACCCTTTTAAAATAGGAAAAAGAAGACAATTAGGGAAAACCCTCTTTGTTCCCTTGTTAGCCGCACTCTCTCTCTCTCTCTCTCTCTCTCTCTCTCTCTCTCTCTCTCTAAAAACCGAGCCACCCAGCCGCACCACCCAGCCGAGCCACCCCAGCCACACCGCACCGCACCTGCCCGCTCAGCCTGCCACTGTGCCGCCCAGACCGCACCAGGCCGCTCAGCCAGTTGCCTAGCCCAGCCGCCGCTCGTCTGCAGCCCAGACACCCCGCCGTCGCACGCCCAGCACCGCCCGACGTCGCTCGCGGCCGCTTGAGTGCCGCGATCGCACCGAGCCCTCGCCAGCCAGACCGGCCTCGCCACGCACCTTCCCAGCGAGCCCGCTCGCTCGCGCGTCGCCTCCGCAGCCCGATCGCTCCAGGCAGGTCCGCACTTTGCCTTGCCGCGGCGCCAGCGCGCAGCGCCCTCGCCACACCAAAGCAGCGCCCAAACTCGCCCCTTCTGTGCTGAGAGCCGTGTCCTCTCGGTTGGTAATTCTCGAGCCTTTTCCCTTTTAGATTTTTTAAGCTGCTGGCCGCTGTATATTTATTTAGGATGCTTTTATTATGCCTAGGTTGCTCGGGTTCGTTATAAAGCTCGAGGGTCTTATTTGATTCGTGATAGCTATCTTCCACTTGTTTCCAGGTAAGGATTTCTTACCGTGGTTGTGTGGACCCTGCGATGCTTTCTTGATTGTGCCTTATATGCATGTTTACTTCTATGAACATGATTAGTGGATAGGACAGCTTGTGATTGCATTCTTGCTAGCATGTTTGCTGTTTGTACATGTTAGTGCCATGCTAGGATTGTTCTTCTTCGGATGCTTGAGATTCTGTTTTAAGTTCGTAGTATCATGCTAGGTTATGTGTGATTGATATTGATATGTATGTCTAGCCAGGAATCAGTTATTTTGTACTCCTAGCTAGTATAGTAGGGTTTGTCATCATCCAGAGGCTGAGAGCGGACATAACGTACTTTGTCCCCACCGGTCGGTGTGTAGAGCGAAGCATAACGTACACTCGCTTCCCCGTAGCCGATGTGGATTTAGCTACCACATCGGCATAAGCCTAGTTTGTAGCTCGCTAGAGCGTAACCCTTGCCAACGGTGGAAGCTTTGCCTTGGCCGGTTCTTAGCTTCGTGTCGGTGGGTACAGCCGCATGATGAGTGTCGAGGGCCTCGCACTCACCGTGTTCGATGACACCGTTTCCGAGTCTTTAGGCATGCGTACCTGGCCAGCGTAGTTTGTACTTAGGCCCCCACATTTACGCCGGTTCGGAGAGCTTCCCCGGGCTAATGTTCGTGAGTTCACCCGTTCTTTCCAGTTTAGAGCCAGACTTCGGGTACTCTCCCGATAGTCCAGATTTGTTAGCGAGGGTAAGAGGCCCTTGAGGACACCCATTGGGATTAGCTTTTGAGCTGATCATATGGTCGAGGGAGAAAGACCCTCGAGGGTGTCGGACATCTTTGGGATCGGTTTTTAAGCTGATCAATTGGCCGAGGGAGAAAGACCCTCGGAGATGTCCCGGGATTGGTTATGAGAGCCAATCATTAGGCCGGAAGTAGGAGACTTCCGAGGATTCCAGATTCTGCCTTGTAAGCTCGTTGAGCTATGATCCGTGTTGGTGCTTCGTTTGCATGTATACTAGGGTGCGGATGATTGATGTATCGTATTGTACCCGGTTGGGGATTCTTACCGAGTATGTTTATACTCACCCTTATTTCTCGTGGTTTTCCACTGGTAACTTGGGGACAAAGACCGGACGGCTAGCGGAGGGAGCTGATTGATCATGGGAGCCGCCGGCACTCTGTCTTTTATTGTTTGCATAACTTGTTCAGCATGTAGTCGGACAGGAGTCCTAGGGGGACGTTTTTAAAAGTTGTTTAAATTGTATTGTATGATTTTATAAACACTGGCCAGGCTTGTTTTACTTTGTTGGCTTTGCTTAAATAAAGGTTGTTGTTTATGTTTTAAGTGTCCCCGCTTTTAAATGTTTTGAAAGGTTTTAAATATGAGCATTAAACCGCTTGATGAAGTATTTAACTTGCATGCTGAGTGAGAACCTAGGTTTAGGACCGCCTTTTGGGTCGGGTTCTTACAATAGCTAACTCCTCTCTTGGAGTGGTACTCCAAGGCAAATCACCTCCACCCTCTCACAAGGGGAAACCAACAACTGGGCCACACGTGGCCTACGGGAGTCTAATCTCTACCTCCCTCTGGAACGATGTCCCAGCGGCATCCGAATCTATCTGGATACCTCAACAAGCCACAACATACTGCTCACACTGCGGGAAGTTGTCATGATGGCGCTCTAAACCCAAACCAACAACGAGTCAGAACCTGCTCGTCCCCGCTCCACAACACTACACAAGGCATACACTAGATGAAAAGTATTGTAAATTCTTAACCCTTTTCTTAAAACAGTAAACTTAGGCGTACCTGATGACTGCTCGCGAGTCTTGATGATCATGCAAAACGACCTACAACAAAAGGTCGACTCTCTGAGAATCTATGACTCGAGCTCGATACCAATCAGAAAGACCCGACCCAAAAAGGGTTCTAAAATAGGTCGTTACCTCAATGCATGCATTCAAATCTACAAAAAATTTGCAATATGGTGTTCAGATTCTAGGTAAAAACTAAAACATAAAACATCCATTTAAAAAGTCAACATAAAATTCCTGAAACCTGTCCCTGTTTCCAAGCACCTGTTCCAAGACAAATACATTTACAAAACTTGCTCTGATCAGAGATTTATTTAAAACTTACAAGCTTTGCAATAGTTACAACAATGCTAGAATCCGGAAATACAGTCAGCAAACACCCTAGGGCTCCGTGCCCAACTACATGCATTTAGAGGACATTTAAAACATAAACATAAACAAGACTCAGAGTTGAACAACGGGTTCCCATGATCACAGCTCCTCCTCCAGCCATCCTATCTCGCACCGTGGTTACTTGTGGAAAAACCACAGAAATAAGGGTGAGTAACGAATTACTCAGTAAGAATCCCCAACTCGGGTACAATACGAAAACATCTCATTTAGCACACCGACATGCAACCAAATAATGACTTAGAGCAAAATGGTAGGTTTAGGCTATGTGCTAACACTAAAGCTAGCCTATCAAGGGCTTTCAACTACAGCCTATCCTAGGTTCTACACCTGGATGCCCATCGGGGTTTACACAACCTAGGATACAATGACACAATGATGCCCATCGGGGACTTACACACAAGGATGCCCATCGGGGTCTTACACCTCTAAACAATGATGCCCATCAGGGTCTTACACATACGGATGCCCATCGGGGTCTTACACCTCTAGCTATCAATGCTTTGCCAACGGGTCTTACACATCTAGGATGCCCATCGGGTCTTACCCCAGCTAAACAATGATGCCCATCGGGTCTTACACATACGGATGCCCATCGGGTCTTACACCTCTAAACAATGATGCCCATCGGGTCTTACACATACGGATGCCCATCGGGTCTTACACCTCTAGCTATCAATGCTTTGCCCAACGGTCTTACACACCTAGGATGCCCATCGGTCTTACTCCAGCTAGGATCACCGAGATGCCCATCGGGTCTTACACTCTTAAGCGACCTCATGATGCCCATCGAGGGCTTACACACCGAGGAACAAAGCAAAGGCGCATCGTGACTTACCTACATTATGGATCACCCGCCTAGCACTAACATGGAACTCTCGAATATAACAAGAACCAGAATATGCCAAGATAAAAGACCCTAGCCTGTAACTAATATAACAGAAACACCAGTACAACACAAACCTGGAAGCAAGAGAAAACATGTAACCTATCCACTAGAATTTCATACAATCACAAGATTTGGCATACTATCAATTATTCGCAGGGTCCACACAACCTCGGTAAGAAACCCTTACAGCGGCCAAGGCAACAACACACAAGAAACCTAAGCTGCGATCAAACCCGAGCAACCTAAAGCGAACGTAACAAACACATCAAAAATCACAATCCATAGGCCTAAATATAATAAAATAACAGGGCACGGCTCGGGAGCAACTCACGAGGCGCGGCTGACACGCGAACGAGCCGGCTGCACGGGCGAGGCAGTTGCTGGGCGCTGAGGGGCGCAGATAGGCGCAGGGGCTGGCCGGCGTGGCGCTGCTCTGAGGACACGGGCGCTGGCGCCTGAGCCGCAGAACACGGCTGGTGAGCAGGGCGCTCAGCGCGCGACGCGAACGCGCGGCGCGAAGCCGCAGGCTGCGCGGGGCGGCAGCTGGCGCGAGCTCGGCTGGGCGAGGGCGTGCGGCACGGCTCGGCACAAAGACGGCGCGCGGGCGCAACGCGATGCGACGGCTACAAGACGCTCGATCTGGCACGACGAGCTACAGGGGACGCTCGATCTGGCACGAGGCAGCTCAAATTTGTGCGCAGCATGCGCGCGACGGACGAGCGGCAGACGTGCGTGGCTCGGGCCGGGCGACGCGACTGGCCGTGTCGCGGGCTCGGCCGGGCGACCCGACTGGGCTGGCGGGCGCGGCCGCCGACGCGACTGGCTGGGGAAATGGGCGAGCGTGCTCGGGTTGGGGCGACTGGCGAGCTGGGCTCGGGCCAGCTAGGCTCTGGCTCGGAGAGAGAGAGAGAGAGAGAGAGAGAGAGAGAGAGAGAGAGAGAGAGAGAGAGAGAGAGAGAGAGAGAGAAAGGGGATTTTTTTGAAAAAAAAGAAAAGGGAAAATGGGAAAATAAAAGGAAAATGGGGATTTAATCTCTTTTTCCATCCTTATCCAAATTAAAACCTTAAAATCCCATTTCCCGGCTTCCTCCTTCGAGACCCGACTGAAGCAACCTCTTCCAAAAATAAAACTCACTTAAATTCAACTCCCAAATCGACACCAAGGGCCCGGGCTCGAATCCCAAAGGAAGCACACAACCAACCATCACTTTGCCAAAAACCCAAACCACAACCAAACTTCCAAACGACTGGCCCAAACATCTCGGGACTCGCAACCAACAACAATCAAGCCTCGACAAAGGCAGGAGCGACCTCGAAGCCCTAAAAATCCACAAAATCCTGCCCGGGGAGCCAAAATACCAAAATACCCCCAAGGGTCAAAACCGTTCTAACGACCCAACCAAACAACCGAATCTTGACCTGAAGGCACCTAAAAAACTAGAGTAGAAAACTGGGCTGTTACATGTTAGCAAGCGAAAAGTTGTTTATCCCCGCAAGGGCGGTGGCCAGCCGGTTTAAGAGTTGAGTTTTTGCTGGAAAGTTGTTGGTTCTTTGGGGTTTGAGGAACCCCTAGTTTCTATGGTGGTTGAGTTGCACCATGGATGCCAGCCTCGAGTATTATCTTTAGAGATAGCCTTGTCTTCCGTATTCCTTGCGATGTTTCGAGTGTGGAGTTTCTAGTCGCAAGATGAGTTAGGTCTTGGCTAAAAGGAGGAAGTCCTTTGAGTAGCCAGTTGGACTTAAGAATTGAGTGGTAGCTTGGAGGCGAGCTTTGCTCGTTATGAGCTTGGTTTGAGTTTCTGCTGAGCAAGCCTTTCTCGGGCTTTGCCCTTGTTGTTGTGCATTCGCAGTTGGCATTTTGGCTGAGCCACAGTTGAGTGAGTTGGCACAGAGGTGTCGTGGCATTGGTTGGTTAAACCCTTGAGTTGCTATCCTCAAGGTGTTGTGTTGCTAGTGGCTGCGTGATGGTTTGGTCCTTGCAGCCCGAGTTTTCCTTGAGAGGAATGTTGGTTGTTTCCTTGCCTGGCAATGTTCTCTTTGGCCAGTTGCTGGTGGGTTTGCATGGAAAAGTTTGCGTTCGGCCGTTGAGAGGCTCCAGTTTGTTGGCTTGGCCGAGTGGAGCCTGTGCCTGGAGTTTGCCTTTTGGATCAATCGCCAGTTGGTGGTTCGATTGTTTTTCGTTAAGGCTGTAGGCAAGCTTGTGGTTCGCTGGTCTCTTGTGAAGTAAGAGTAAGCCGTTTGTTTCTCGAACCTGAAAGGTTCAGTTGTTTGGCCAGCATGGTGTAGAGTTGAGGTTGTTTGTTAACAGCTGTGGGCATTCAGAGAAGTTACGCCAGTGCATGGCGTTGAGTTTTGGAGCTTGTGCCCAGTCTGCGAGTTTTCTGAGAGTAACACCATAGAGAGGTGTCCCGTGTTGGATTAGCAGGGTTTTGATTGAGCCCCTGGTTTGTAGGGCCTTCTGAGATCCTTGAGCGGATCGGAGCAGTGGCCTTTCGGTTAGCTTTGCCCAGTCTTTGTTGAGATAGTTATGGCATACTGGATAGCATTGTGGCTTTGAGCCTTTGAGAACCCAAGAGGGTTTGGTTCTCGAAGAAGGTTGGTGTTGTTTTAGTTGAGAAGTTCAGTTGGCTAGGAAACAGTGGAGTTTTCCTGGAGCTGTTTCGTCTTAGGACTTTCGAGGACGAAAGTCTTATAAGGAGGGAGTATTGTAACAGCCCAGTTTTCTATTCCGGTTCTCGAGGAGCTTCTGGTTCAGATTCAGTTGTTCGGTTGGGCCGTTAGAGCTATTTTGACCCTTAGGGGTATTTTGGTCTTTTTGATCCCCGGGCAGGATTTGTGGATTTTCAGGGCTTCGAGGCAGCTCCTGCCTTTTTTGAGGCTTGTTTGTTGGTGGCTGCGAGTCCCGAGATGTTTGGGCTATTCGTTTGGGAGTTCGGTTGTGATTTGGGAAAAGTGATGGTTGTTTGGGTGTTTCCTTTGGGATTCGAGCCCAGGCCCTTAGCGTTGATTTGGGAGGTTGATTTAAGTGAGGTTTATTGATTGGAAAAGGTTGCTTCAGTCGGGTCTCGAAGGAGGAAGCCGGGAAATGGGATTTAAGGATTTTAAGGATTTTTAGAATTTGGATAAAAGTGGATAAGGTTGGAAAATGAAGATTAAATCCACATTTCCCCTTTTTATTTTTAAAATCCCATTTTTCCTTTTTATTTCCCAAATTCCTTTTTTTTTCCATTTTCCCTTTTTCCATTTTTTTCCCCTTTCTCTCCCCTCCAGCCCAACCCCAGCCCCCTGCTCACCCCTCCCAGCCCGAGCCAGCCCTAGCTAGCCCAACCCTGGCCGCCCAGCTTGCCCATGCCCGAGCCAGCCCGAGCCCAGCCGCGCACAGTGCCAGCCCGCGTCGCCTAGCCTCGCCCAGGCCATCCCCGCGCCAGATCAGTGTCGCCCAGACCCAGCCGCGTCGCACAGCCCTCGCCCAGGCCCCGCGTCGCCCAGGTCCAAGCGCCTTGCACTATGCCGAGCCGCACCGAGTCGCACGCCCCTGTAGCTCGTCGTGCCATCCCGAGCGCCCTGAGCCCGTCGCGTCGCCTCGCCCGCACGCGCGTCCCTATAGCGCTTCGTGTCGCTCGCACCCGCGCGCGCCGTCTTCTGTGCCGAGCCGCCCCGCACGCCATAGCCCAGCCGAGCTCGAGCCCGCGCCCTAGTGCCCCAGCGCCCGTGCCCTGTGCCCAGCCAGCACAGCCCCTACACCCAGCCTGCCTGTTGTGTGTTGGTTGGCCCGAGCCTTGTGGCTTCTTGGATGGTATTTCCCGAGTCTTTTCTTCGTTCCCCCTTCTCATATGTTTTGAGAGGTTTTTAAATATGAGCACTAAACCGCTTGTTATCATATTTAACTTGCATGCTGTGTGAGAACCCAGGTTTAGGGCCATGTTTTGGGTCGGGTTCGTCACAGTTGGTATCACAGCACAGAGTCATAGATTCTGTAGACTAACCTGCTTTGTAGGTTCGTCACAGTTGGTATCAGAGCACAGAGTCATAGATTCTGTAGACTAACCTGCACAGGAGTCCTAGGGGAACATTGTTTAAAAGTTGTTTAAATTGTATTTTATATTTTTATAAATACTGGCCAGGTTGTTTTACTTCGTTGGATTGTTTAAATGAAAACTGTTGGTTATGTTTTAAGGGTTCCCCCTTCTCATATGTTTTGAAAGGTTTTTAAATATGAGCACTAAACCGCTTGTTATCATATTTAACTTGCATGCTGAGTGAGAACCCAGGTTTAGGGCCATGTTTTAGGCCGGGTTCGTCACAGTTGGTATCAGAGCACAGAGTCATAGATTCTGTAGACTAACCCGCGCGCGCGTCCTTGTAGCGCTTCGTGTCGCACGCGCCGCACGCCGTCGCCGACCCGAGCTCGAGCCCGCGCCCCCGCGCACCCTCAGCGCCCGTGCCCTGCGCCTGCGCCCAGCCAGCCCAGCCCCTACGCCCAGCCTACCTGTTGTGTGTTGGTTGGCCCGAGCCTTGTGGCTTCTCAGATGGTATTTCCCGAGTCTTTTCTTCGTTGGGCCTTGATTTGTTGGCTGCTGTTTATGGATTTAATTGGGCTGTTTTATGTATTTGATTTGGGTACTTTATTTGATGTTTAGGCTGTTCGAGTTCGATTAGAGGCTCGAGGGTCGTTGGTTGATTTATGATTAATTATTTGCTGCTTGTTCCAGGTAAGTATTTCTTACCGTGGTTGTGTTGACCCTGCGATATTATCACGATTATGCCTTGTATGCTTGCTGATTGTTATGAGCATGATAGTGATAGGCAGCTTTGTTTGATCTCTTGCTAGCATGTTTGCTTGATTTTACATGTTAGGGCCATGCTAGGTTTGTTCTTCCAGCATGCTTATGATTCCTGCTTAAGTTTGTAGTATCATGCTAGGTAAGCGTCTTTGATGTCGGTTATTGCTTGCTAGCCAGGAATCATTTATTTGCTCTGTACTCTTAGATAGAGTTGTAGGGTTTGTCATCATCTAGAGGTTGAGCGGACATAACGTACCTTGTCCCCACTGATCGGGAGTAAAGTGTGCGCAGCATAACGTATCTTGCTTCCCCCCCCCCCGACCCGCTGATGTAGATTTAGCTACTCACATCGGCATAAGCCTAGTTTGTAGCCTGCTAGAGCGGAACCCTGCCAACGGTGTAAGCCTACCTTGGCCGGTTCTTAGCTTCAGGTCAGTGGTTCAAGCTGCACAGATGAGCGCCGAGGGCCTCGCGCTACTGTGATCAGTGACACCGCTTCCGAGTCTTAGGCATGCGTACCTGGCCCGCGTAGTTTGCCCTTAGGCCCCTGCATTTACGCCGATTGCAGCAGCATGCGGTGTGCGCGCACACGCGTTAGTTTCCGGTTTGGAGAGCTCCCCCGGGCTAATGTTCGTGAGTACACCATTCCTTCCAGTTTAGAGCCAGACTTCGGGTACTCTCCCGTAAGTCCAGATTAGTAGCAAGGGCAAGGAGGCCCTTGAGTACATCCTTGGGATCAGTTTTTGAGCTGAGCAATCCCCCGAGTGAAAGATACCTCGGTGATGTCCCAGGATTGGTCAGGATAACCAATCATTAGGCCGGAAGTAGGAGACTTTTGATGGCTCCAGATCTTGCATTATGAGCTCCTTGAGCTATGATCTGTGTTGATAGCTGTTTGCTTGCATGTTGAGGTGCTAGATGACTGATGTATCGTATTGTACCCCCTGTTGATTCTTCACCGAGTATGTTTATACTCACCCTTATTTATCTTTCAGGTAACTTGGGACAACACCAGGATGGCTAGCGGAGGGAGCTGATTGATCATGGGGAGGTGCCGACACTCTGTCATTTATTATTGCATTGGTTTTTCAGCATGTAGATGGACAGGAGTCCTAGAGGAACATTGTTTAAAAGTTGTTTAAATTGTATTGTATATTTTTATAAATACTGGCCAGGTTGTTTTACTTCGTTGGATTGTTTAAATGAAAACTGTTGGTTATGTTTTAAGGGTTCCCCCTTCTCATATGTTTTGAAAGGTTTTTAAATATGAGCACTAAACCGCTTGTTATCATATTTAACTTGCATGCTGAGTGAGAACCCAGGTTTAGGGCCATGTTTTGGGTCGGGTTCGTCACAGTTGGTATCAGAGCATAGAGTCATAGATTCTGTAGACTAACCTGCTTTGTAGGTTGTTGTTCCCATGATCATCAGCACTCCACGGTCGCCAGGTTTGTCTGAGTTCATTAAGCTAAGGGTTAATAATTTACAATACTTTTCATCTAGCTTTTATGCCTTGTGTAGAGTTATGGAGCGGAGACGAGCAGGTTCTGACTCGTTGTTGGTTTGGGCTTAGAGCGCCATCATGCCAACTTTCCGCAGCGATGCGGCGATTTGATGAGCGGTGAGAGCCCCAGTGTGGGCGAGCTTTTAATCTTTGTGCAGATCGCCAGTATGTTGATAGCACTCAGAGGGAGGCAGAGTTTAGACTCCCGTAGGCCATTTGTGGCCCAGTTGTTGGTTTTCCCCTAGTGAGAGGGTGGTGGTGCTTTGTGCAGATCGCCCAGTGGGGTCTTACACATACGGAAGCCCATCGGGGTCTTACACCTCTAGCCGTCAATGCTACCCAACGGGGTCTTACACATCTAGGATGCCCATCGGGGTCTTGCTCCAGCTAGAATCACAGAGACGCCCATCGGGGTCTTACACTCTCCAGCAACCTTATGATGCCCATAGGAAGCTTACACATAAGGGAACAGTGCAGTGCCCATCGGAGACTTACCTACACTGGCACCGCATTGGTGCCCATCGGGGGCTTACCCAAGCGGGACCTAAACAAATTACCCCTACAGTCTTCTACACTATAAATCTTCTGCCTATCCCTAGCATGGAACTAACAGAATATAACAGGACAAGGATATGCCAGAATAGGAAAACCCGAACATGGTACTAATAGAATACATCAGGAAACATAGATATGCCAGGATAGGAAAACCCTAGCATGGAACTAACAGAACATAAGCATAACACAAACATGAAATCAAGAGTAGGCATGAATCCTATCCACTAGAAACTCATACAGTGTAACGGCCCAGGTTTTCATTCCAGACTTCCAAGTATGCCCTAGGGGTATTTTGGTAATTTGGTCTGGCCGTCAGGGCCGTTTATGTCTTTTTCAGTTGTTAAAATTATTGGATGTACTCATGTAGGATTTTGATGCTTTGTGGATGTATTTGGGCATGGTGAGATGCAAAAGAAAAATTGAGAATTAAAGTGTAGCAGTTGGGTTTCGAACCCAGGTGGTCTAGGAGGTTAGTTGTGTGTCCTTGCCAGTTGAGCCACAAGGTGATCTTGTTACTCTTTCCGCAGCATATCTTGGTCAGCCTTGGATCTTTGGAGTTTTGGTGCTTTTGATTAAAAGAAAAGAAAATAGGGTTTTGTCTTCTTCTCCAAAAAGCTCCTTGGCCGCCCAAGCCTCTTTCTCCCTAGCTCCCAAGCCAAGTTCTTTCTCCTTAGCAGCCCGTGGTTCGATCGGCATTCCGGGTAAGTCTTCATCCTCTTCATCTTCTCCAATGGGTGTCCTTGCTGGCCGAGGGTAAAGGAAGAGGTTGTGTGTGTGTGTGTTTTTTTGCAGCCGGCCGAGGAAAGCCCAGCAACCGAGCCAGATCGCCCAGCACGCCCAGATTGCCCCTGTCCCACGCCCAGACGCCCATCCCCTGCCGTCGCACCAGCAGCCCCATCGCCCAGGCCCCCAGACGCCGAGCAGCGCGTCGCACAACCATCGCACGCCCAGTCCGCGTCGCAGCCCCAGCGCCCGCTCGCCCATTGCCGTTCCAGCGTCTGCATCGCAGCCCCAGCGCTTGTCGCCGTGTCGCCGCTCACGTCTAGCCATCGCGTCTGCTTGTCCACGCCCGTGCGCCTCTGCCCAGCCAGCCCGTCCGCTGCGCGCGCAAAGCGCAGCGAGCCCGACGATCGCATGCGGCCTGTCTATCCGCTACGTCGGCCGTCTTTGTGAGTTGCTCCCAAGCTGAGCCCTGTTTATTTTATTATATTTAGGCCTATGGATTGTGATAACTATTGTGCTTGTTAGGTTTGCTTTAGCTAGCTCGGGATCGATCGTAGCTTAGAATTCTTGTGTGTAGTTTACTTCCGACCAGGTAAGGATTTCTTACCGGTGTTGTGTGGGCCCTGCGATATTATATGTGATTGCTGTTTGTATGCTTGTTTGTGTTTATCAACATGTTTAGTGATAGGTGCTCTGTTCTGAATTCCCGACTGGCATGATTTCTTATGTTGTTTCTCATGTTAGTCCATGCTAGGTTGTTCCATTCTAGCATGCTCGTTATTTGTTCTTGCTTCGTAGTATCATGCTAGGTTCGTTGTATCTGTTGAGCACGTATTGGATTTTTTGCTGTTGATGTTATAGTTTAGCGTTCAGATAGATAGCATCATCCGCGCCAGGATGCATAAAGTACCTTGCATCCACGGCAGGGACGTACGAGGCAGTACTCCATCCCTGGACCCCGTTAGGGTTTAGCTAACCCTAACGGTGGCCCTACAATCTTGGGTGAGGGTGGCAGACTGTTAAATGCCCCAACGGTCGGGATGATGACATGGCATTGCCTTGTCCCCGGCAGTCGGCACGTCCTCAGCGTGTTCGGCAGTAGCCCTTGATTGCCACCGTTAGGGCAAGGACGGCTTCTGGTGTAAGCCTACCACGATCGGCTCCTTAGCCTCAAAGTGCGGTGGTTCAGTGACATAGTTCACGTGTCCAGTCTCACACCCCTATGTCGGTGACACCGATCCGAGATTTAGTTAGGCATGGTGATGGACTGGGCGACTTGCCACTAGACCCGGCACCCCCGCGGTTTGCGGTAGCATGCGGTGCGCGCATACGCTCATTATAGCGCCCGATCGGGAGCTCCTCGGGATTGTGAGCGGTGAACCTTTCGTGTCGATGTGAGATGATGCAGCCGAGGCCGAGACTTGTTTCTCGTATAGGATCGTATCGTGTGGTGGATGTTTCGGAGTAAGACCCTGAGTTGGCATCCGAAGTTTATGTGTGGATTTAAACTATGTGCTCTCTTCTGTGTTTATATTCATAGCTTGCATACATTTCTGCTAGATGACCATGTATATCGTATTGTACCCCGGTTGGGGATTCTTACTGAGTAATTCGTTACTCACCCTTATTTTGTGGTTTTCCACAGTGACCATGGTGCGGGACGATGATCGAGGAGGAGGAGCGTGATCATGGAAACTCGTTGTTTCAACTCTCACCTTGTATTTATGTTTTTATGTTTTAAATGTCCTCTGAATGCATGTAGTTGGGCACGGAGCCCTTAGGTTGTTTTCTGGTTGTTGCCTGGATTCTGACACTGATGTAAACCATTTTTGGATTTGAATGTGAATTAAATCTCTGATCAGAGTACGTTTTAAATTGTATTTAGCTTGGAACGGGTACTTGGAAACAGGGACAGGTTCCAGGACGTTTTGTTCTTGTTTTGAATGGATGTTTTATTGTATTTTGTTTTAATTAGAATCTGGCATTCAACCTTGCATATTATCCTATAAGTTTTAAAGCATGCATTGAGGTAAAAGCCTATTTTAGGACCTCATTCGGGTCGGGTCTTTACATACAGTTACAAAGATCAACATGCTATCAAGTATTCGCAGGGTCCACACAACCCCAGTAAGGAATCCTTACCTGGAAGTAAGCAGAACAACAATCAACAGGTGACCCTCGAGCTTCTAAGAGAACCCGAGCAACCTAAGCAAGTAATTAAAATCATCCTAATTAACCAAACAACAGCTAAAATCTTAAGGTCCAAAGAGTGGAGGCTCGGGAATTATCAACAGAGAAGACACCAGGCTCGGCTCCAAGCTAGTTCGGCCAGGCAGGCTCACGGCAAGGCTGCGGGCGGCAGAGGCGAGCAGACGGGGCTCTGCGGGGCGCTGAGGCGCTGGCGCGATTGAGCAGACACGACGGCGCAGGGGCGCTGTAGTGCGGACGCGGATAGACGGAGCGACGCGGACGGTGCGCTAGGGCGCGGGTGGCGCTGGGCGCGCGGCGCAGTGCGGCGACGGACGGGCGCTGGGCGCGCATCAGCGCGCAGACAGACGGCTGCTCTGCGCGGCTGGGCTGCGGCCGCGCGGTGGCTGCTGTTGGGGCTGCTCGGTGCGGCTCGACCGGCAATGCGCGCGTGGCAAGCGGTGGGTGACGGTCGGTGATGGGCGGCGAGGGTGAGGGCTAGCGACGACGGCGAGGGTGAGGGGGAGAGGGTTTGCGTGAGACTGAGGTTCTTTCCTTTTTCTTTTCTTTTTCCTTTTTCCCTAAATTAAATAGGCTTGGTGATCCAAAATCCCTTCCCAAGGCTTTCCTCCTTCAAACCCTAGCTGACGCATTTATTTTCCTTAATTAATTCCAAACTCCCAACTCTCTTTGAGGCCAAGGGTTCGAGTCCTCCAAATAACACCTTTTAAACCTTATTTTATTTTTAACTGAAATCTGAGCTGTTACATTGAGTCCCCATTTTGTTGGTTCGTGTAACAGCCCAGTTTTCTATTCCAGTTTTCGAGGTGCCTTCGGGTCAAGATTCGGTTGTTTGGTTGGGTTTTAGAGCCGTTTGGCCCCTTGGGGGTATTTTGGTCTTTTGGCTCCCAGGGCAGGATTTGTGGTTTTCTGGGCTTCGAGGTAGCTCCTGCCTTTGTCGAGGCTTGTTTGTTGGTGGCTGCGAGTCCCGAGGTGTTTGGGCTAGTCGGTTGGATGCTCGGTTGTGGTTTGGGCTTTGGTAAAGTGTTGGTTGTTGTGTGTTTCCTTTGGGATTCGAGCCCGGGCCCTTAGTGTTGCTTTGGGAGTTGGATTTAAGTGAGATTTGTTGATTGGAAAAGATTGCTTCGGTCGGGTCTCGAAGGAGGAAGCCGGGAAATGGGATTTTGAGGTTTTAAGTGGATAAGGATGGAAAATAGAATTAAAAATCCCATTTTTCCCTTTTTTCCCATTTACCTTTTTATTTCCCATTTTTCTTTTCTTTTTTTCCCAAAATTCATTTTTCTCTCTCTCTCTCACTCTCTCTCCCCGACCTAGCCCCCCAGCCAGCCCGAGCAGCCCCTTGGCTCGCCTAAGCCCAGCCAGCCCGAGCCCCTGCTCGCCCGTGCTAGCCCAGCCCCGCGCGCCCTCGCCCTCGCCAGCCCCAGTTCGCCCGAGCGTCACCCAGCCCTCGCGCGCTTTCGCCCAGGCTGTCGCGTCGCCAGCCCGAGCTCGCCCTGCCCTGGTTCGCGTCGCCCAGCTCGTGTCGCCCAAGCCCCTACCTCGCACAGTGTCGCCCAGGTCGCGTCGCACAGTCTCGAGCCCAGCGCTAGATCGCGCGTCCCCGCGCCCGTGTCGCGTGCCCTCGCCCTATAGCTTGCCGAGCCGCGCCGCACGCCAGGGCCCAGCCGAGCCAGCACCAGCGCCCGCGCGCCCCTGTATTGCTCGCGTGCCGTCCGCGCGCAGCCCACCGCTCCTCCGCGCGCAGCTCGGGCCCAATGCCCCAGCGAGCCACCCTGCGCCCAGCCAGCCCCAGCTGCTGCCTAGCCCGTGCAGCCGGCTCGTTCGCGTGTCAGCCGCGCCTCGTGAGTTGCTCCCGAGCTGAGCCCTATTTATTTTAGTGTATTTAGGGCTATTTTATGATTATTGATGTGTTTGCTTCGCTCGTTATAGGTTGCTCGGGTTCGGTCGCAGTTATTTTATTGTGTGTTGTTGCCTTCCGACCAGGTAAGGATTTCTTACCGGAGTTGTGTGGGCCCTGCGATATTCTCATGATTATGCCTTGCTTGTTTGGCCGATTTGTTATGAGCATGATAATAATAGAGCGGCTTTGATTGATTTCTGCTAGCATGTTTGCTTGATATTACATGTTAGTGCCATGCTAGGTTTGCTCTGCCCGGCATGCTTGTGATTCTGCTAAGCTCGTAGTATCATGCTAGGTAGTTTGATTGATGTCGGTCTTTGCTTGCTAGCCGTGAATCATTGCTTTTACTCTGTACTCTTAGATAGAGTTGTAGGGTTTGTCATCATCCGTGAGCGGACATAACTTACTTTGTCCCCGATGGCTCGGTCGGGAGTAAAGTGTGCGGCATAACGTATCTTGCTACCCCCGACCCGCGGTTGTGGAATTAGCTACCCACTTGGCATAGCCTAGTTTGTAGCTGCTAGAGCGGAACCCTGCCATCGGTGTAAGCCTGCCCTGGCCGGTTCTTAGCTTCAGGTTGGTGGATCATGCTGCAAAGATGAGCGCCGAGGGCCTTGCGCTACTGTGATCAGTGACACCACTTCCGAGTCATAGGCATGTGCACTTGGCCCGCGTAGTTTGCCCTTAGGCCCCGCATTTACGCCGGTTGCGAGAGGAGCATGCGGTGTGCGCTCACGCGTTAGTTGCCGATTCGGAGAGCTCCCGGGCTAATGTCGTGAGTACACCATTCCTTTCGTTAGAGCTCGACTTCGGTACTCTCCGTAAGTCCAGATTAGTGCAAGGGCAAGAAGGCCTTTGAGGACATTCTAGGGATCGATGTATTCCCCGAGTGTGACGAGATACCTCGGTGATGTCCGGATTGGTCGATGTATCCAATCCCAGTTAGGCCGGAAGAAAGAGACTTCCGATGACTCCAGATCTTGTTTTATGAGCTCGTTGAGCCATGATCTGTGTTGGTAGCTGTTTGCTTGCATGCTTTGGTACTAGATGACTGATTATATCGTATTGTACCCCGGTTGGGGATTCTTCTTGAGTAATTCGTTACTCACCCTTATTTCTGTGGTTTTTCCACAGGTAACCATGGTGCGAGACAGGATGGCTGGAGGAGGAGCTGTGATCATGGAAAACCCGTTGTTCAACTCTGAGTTTTATGTTTATGATTTAAATGTTCTCTGAATACATGTAGTTGGGCACGGAGCCCTAGGGTGTTTTCTGAATGTATTTCCGGATTCTAGCATTGTTGTAAAGTTTGTATGATTTAAATAAATCTTTGATCAGAGTAGGTTTTGTAAATGTATTTGTCTAGGAACAGGTGCTTGGAAACAGGGACAGGTTTGAGGAAATTAAATGGATGTTTTATGTTTTAGTTTTTACTTAGAATCCGAACACCATCTTGCAAATTTTTTGTAGATTTGTATGATGCATTGAGGTAACGGCCTATTTAGAACCCCATTCGGGTCGGGTCGTTACAGGTTGGTATCAGAGCTTAGAGTCATAGATTATATAGACTGACCTTTGTTGTAGGTCGTTTTTCCATGATCATCAGCACTCCGACAGTCATCAGGTACGCCTAAGTTTACTGTTTTAAAGAAAGGGGTAAGAATTTACAATACTTTTCATCTAGTGTATGCCTTGTGTAGAGTTGTGGAGCGGAGACGAGCAGGTTCTGACTCGTTGTTGGTTTGGGCTTAGAGAGCCATCATGCCAACTTTCCCGCAGTGCGAGCATGATTTAGCAGCTTGTTGAGGTATCCAGATAGATTCGGATGCCCTGGGACGTCGTCCCCGAGGGAGGTAGAGCTTAGACTCCCATTGGCCATTTGTGGCCCAGTTGCTGATTTTCCCCTAGTGAGAGGGTGAAGGTGCTTTGTGCAGATCGCCAGTATGTGGATCGCACCCAGAGGAGCAGGACGCTTGGCATGTCCGACCGAGGATTTGGACTGATCTTGATGATGTTGAGGCCGCGTCCAGGGTCGTTTAGACCCGTTGGCCAGAGTTGGCCCTGGCAGTTGAGTTGCCTAGAGGAGGGGGTAGAGGCTAGCAGCGCCTCTGAGTGAGACTCCTTGAGCGAGTGTGCTCCACCATGAGAGATTGGATGGCGGTGTCTTTAGCTATCGAGAGCGGAGACCAGCGCAGATTTGTAGCGCGTAGTGAGGAGTCCCGGGCACAGATAGCCCAGCTGACAGAGTTTGTTTCAGCATTTCCCCCTAGTAGCTCTTGTAGCCCCGAAGGTTCCCGGGAGGGCATGATCAGCAGGTTTATGCCGATGAGGATGCTTGTGGAGCAGGTCCCCGTGTGGACTAGCCTGGGTAGCTCAAGTGTTGATCTTGAGCCTTAGCAGATTGTTGATTGCCCAGTGAGTAGCTGCAGAGTTGGCAGCCTTCGAGGAGATTGTTGAGGCATCTTTGTGCTCCCATAAAGTGTTGTTTGTTTTAGTAAGTCCTGCTGATAGTAGTAAAGCAGTTGGCTAGGTTTGAGTTTAGCATCCGTGTGTGGGATGCCCTGCTGTTCAGAGGCCGAGGTGTGCCGTTCCTGTGCTGTTTGGTACAACAGTGGTGGTGGTAGTCCCTTGTTAGAGGTGGACTAGCAGAGTCTCCACCAGTCGCCCGATTGATTGGCAAGTTGCCGTGTTAGTGGCTTGAGGCATATGTAGAGACATCTTTGCCCCCTTGCAAGCTGCTCGCCGTTGTTTAATGACCCCATTTCTCGGATGTTTGGTAGAG
The DNA here is from genome assembly GCA_036507275.1 of Sicyos edulis. NCBI lineage: Eukaryota > Viridiplantae > Streptophyta > Magnoliopsida > Cucurbitales > Cucurbitaceae > Sicyos > Sicyos edulis. The sequence continues at coordinate 19,579,180 of CM071856.1, read as the reverse complement.
TTGAGCACTCTTCGTTGGTGAGCTCCTAGAGTGGAGCTAGCTGCTGCTTGTTGCGAGATCCGGCCAGAGTTTTGTTGAGCATCATGTGGAGATGCTAGTGTAGGCCGTGAGCCTTTGGTTTGATGAGATGCCATAGGCATGGCTGTTTGAGTTGAGCCCTCGTATGCCTAGCCAGAGTTGTTGTCACTTGAGGTAGTGACCTTGTTGGCCCCATCTGTAGTATGATGTGGATTGGGTAGTAGTAGCACTTGAGGTGCATTGGTTGGTGTGCCACTTTGGCACTAAGTCTGGTTCAGGCTTGAGTTTGGCTTGGGCATAGCAGATGGTTCTATGCCGTTCGGAGTTCAGCGCACTCCTTTAGCCTTGGATCTGTTTATGGAAATTGCACCTGTTTAGGTCGTGCCAGAGGGCTAGTTCAGTGGTAGTCGATGGACTACAAGCGAAAGGATGCTCGAGAGGAGCCGAAGCCTCTTCCCAGTGTTTCTGGAGGTTGAGTAAGTCAGGAGGTTGCCGGTTGGCAAGTGTTGGTGCGCGTGAGTCTCGCGCTAGAGTTAAGGCCAAGAGTTTCTTTGTGGTTGGTAGTGCGGTTAACTACCTTCGAGGGCCTTATCTGAGGAGAGTTGAGCATCGTTGATGCGAGTTTGGTCCAGTAGAGGGACCCTGAGTTGGATGCTCATGAGATGAGTTGGATGCCTATGAGGCGAGTTGGATGCCATGAGGCGAGTTGGATGCTTTTGAGGCGAGATGAGCTGATGCCTTGCGAGAGGATTTGGATGCCTTATGGGTAAGCACCCTTGGTAGAGGCTTGGTATAAAGTGAGTTCGGTGTGGCATGGTTATGCCTTGGTAGAGCAAGGTTGCCTCAGCATTTAGCATCGTGTGGAGATGGAACTTTTGGTGTTCCATCGGTTGGAGTTCAGTTGGAAACTGAACAAGAGCGGTGGTAGCAAAGCCGCTCAGTTTCTGATCGCCTTGGCTAAGAGAGTTGTTTGGTTCCTTTCCTTGGGTAGAAGCCTTGTTGAGGCTGATGCTTGAGTAGGAGGACGACGCATTCGGTAGCGTTTCGGGTCGTCTTGGTTCCCAAGGAGTTGGAGTTGGCCAGCATGGTTGAGATGCTGGAGAGAGTTGTGCTGTTCGAGCGGTTGGTCATTAGCTCTTTAGTCGACCGTGTGTGTCGGAGGGTGATCGGAGGATCCCTAGGTTGAGGAGAGCCTCTTCAGAGCTCAGTCAGGCCCAGCTAGTGAGTTTCAGTTGGCTAGCTGGAGGCGTGTAGTTTGTAGCCTCGGTTGAGTTGCTAGCAGTCTTGGTAGACTAGCAAGCCAGTGTTTGTTTGGAGTAGAGTCCGGATTGGTTCCGGTGCGGTGGCAAGTTGATGCTTGGTGTTGACCAAGGTGTGGTTTGGAGCTGCTAGAGATAGCTTTGCTCGTGGGGCGAGTGGTTCGGGCCCTGTTGGTGGCTTTCCTGTTTTCAGGATGTTGAGTTGCCCCGTTTGGCAATTGGAGGTTCAGTCTGAGATGGACCCCTGTTGTTGCCCCGTGAGGTTTAGATGTTGTTGCTCTAGTGGAGCAAGACAGTGAGCGTATGTGGAGCTCTCTGTCCTTTGGTTGTCTGCTTGTTAGAGCCATTTCCTTCTGGGAGTTGTCAGATTCCTCCCGTAGCCATGAGTTGATGGTAGAGGTGCTAGCTTGAAGGAAAAGTTTGTTGGTTGCTGTCGCCTTGGGTTTGAGCTAGTCAGCGAGCGTGTGTGAGTTCGCTGCCCTTCTGGAGTTTGCTTGCTAGGAAAGTCGTTTCTCGTTTGGCAGGAGTCAGCTTAGCTCCTGAGTTGTGTAGTTGGTCGAGAGTAAGCGCGATCACCCCAATGAGAGGGTCCCTGCTTTGTGTTGTTAGCAAGCAAGAGTTGTTTGTCCCCGCAAGGGAGGTGGCCAGCCAGTAAGAGTTGTTTCTGGCAAGTTGTTGGTCCTTTGGGGATTGAAGATTTCCCTTTCCCCTAGTCTCTGTGGTGGTTGAGTTGCTCCCCGGATGTCAGCCTCGAGTGTTAGCTTCCGAGGTAGTCTTGCGGATTCGTGTGGCTCAGGATCCGTAAGCTTTGAGGTTGTCGATTTTCGTTTTCCTCGTGAGGTTTCGGGAGTGGAGCTTCTGGTTGGGAGTTGAGTAGTAGCTTCGAGGCGAGCGTTGCTCGTTATAAGCTTGGGTTGAGTTCTGCTGAGCAAGCCCTTCTCGGGCTTTGCTCCTTGTTGTTGTGCGCTCGCAGTTGGCATAGCAGAGCCTTGTTTGTGTGAGTTGGCACAGAGGTGCCTTGGCTTTGGTTGGTAAAGCCGTTGAGCTGCGTGATGGTTTAGTCCTTGCAGCCCGAGTTTTCCTTGAGAGGAATTTTGGTGGTTTCCTGGCCTGGCAGTATTTTCTTTGGCCAGTTGCTGGTAGGTTTGCTCTGGAAAGTTTGCGTTCGGGCGATGAGAGGCTGCAGTTTGTTGGCTTGGCCGAGTTGAGCCTGTGCCTGGCCCTTGTCTTTTAGAGGTGGCCGTAGCTGAAGTTTCAGATGGTGTGAGTGTTGTTGGTCGTTTGGTTTTCTGGAACCTGGGAGGTTCAGTTGTTTGGCCAGTTTGTTGTTGGGTTGAGGCTGTTTGTTAACAGCTGTGAGCTTCCAGAAGAGTTCGCCAGTGCGTGGCGTTGAGTTTCAGAGCTTGTGGCCCGTCCTCGAGTTTGCTGGGAATAGCACCCTTTGAAAGTTGGTGCGAGTTGAGGACGTGGTTTGCCGTCTTTTCCTTTGGAGTTCAGTGTATGCCCAGTCTGGATGGCATTGTGGCTTTGAGCCTTTGAGAACCCAAGAGGGTTTGGTTCTCGAGGAACGGCTAGTGTTGTCTTGGCCGAGAAGTTCAGTTGGCTGGATCAGTGGAGTTTTCCTGGAGCTGTTTCGTCTTAGGACTTCCGAGGACGAAAGTCTTAAAAGGAGGGAGTATTGTAACAGCCCAGTTTCCTATTCCAGTTTTCGAGGTGCCTTCGGGTCAAGATTCGGTTGTTTGGTTGGGTTTTAGAGCCGTTTGGCCCCTTCGGGGTATTTTGGTCTTTTGGCTCCCCGGGCAGGATTTGTGGTTTTCTGGGCTTCGAGGTAGCTCCTGCCTTTGTCGAGGCTTGTTTGTTGGTGGCTGCGAGTCGGTTGGATGCTCGGTTGTGGTTTGGGCTTTGGTAAAGTGTTGGTTGTTGTGTGTTTCCTTTGGGATTCGAGCTCGGGCCCTTAGTGTTGCTTTGGGAGTTGGATTTAAGTGAGATTTGTTAATTGGAAAAGATTGCTTCGGTCGGGTCTCGAAGGAGGAAGCCGGGAAATGGGATTTTGAGGTTTTAAGTGGATAAGGATGGAAAATGGAATTAAAAATCCCATTTTTCCCTTTTTTCCCATTTTCCTTTTTATTTCCCATTTTTCTTTTCTTTTTTTCCCAAAATTCATTTTTTTCTCTCTCTCTCTCTCCCCGACCTAGCCCCCCAGCCAGCCCGAGCAGCCTCTTGGCTCGCCCAAGCCCAGCCAGCTCGAGCCCTTGCTCGCCCGAGCTAGCCCAGCTCCGCGCGCCCTCGCCCTCGCCAGCCTCAGCTCGCCCGAGCGTCGCCCAGCCCTCGCGCGCCCTCGCCCCGAGCGATCGCGTCGCCACCCGAGCTCGCCACGAATCGTTCACGCGTCGCCCGGCTCGTGTCGCCCGAGCCCTGCCTCGCATGAGTGTCGCCCGGTCGCGTCGCCGCGATCGAGAGCCCCAGCGCCCGGATCGCGCGTCCCCGCGCCCAGGTCACGTGTCCCCACGCCCGTGTCACGGGCCCTCGCCCTGTAGCTTGCCGAGCCGCGCCGCGCGCCAGCGCCCAGCCGAGCCAGCGCCCGCGCCCGCGCGCCCCTGTGTCGCTCGCGTGTCGTCCGCACACAGCCCAGCGCCCCTCTGCGCGCCCAGCGCCGAGCCAGCGCCCTAGCGAGCCCCCTCATACCCAGCGTGCCTAGCCAGACCCAATTTCTTTGCCTAGCCCGTCTGTGGCTCGTTTATAGTGTCACCGCACCTCGTGAGTTGCTCCCGAGCTGAGCCCTGTTTATTTTAGTGTATTTAGGGCTATTTTATGATTATTGATGTGTTTGCTTCGCTCGTTATAGGTTGCTCGGGTTTGATCGCAGTTATTTTATTGTATGTTGTTGCCTTCCGACCAGGTAAGGATTTCTTACCGGAGTTGTGTGGGCCCTGCGATATTTTCATGATTATGCCTTGCTTGTTTGCTGACTGTTATGAGCATGATAATAATAGAGCAGCTTTGATTGATTTCTGCTAGCATGTTTGCTTGATATTACATGTTAGTTCCATGTTAGGTTTGTTCTGCCAGCATGCTTGTGATTCCTGCCTAAGCTCGTAGTATCATGCTAGGTAGTGTGATTGATGTCGGTCTTTGCTTGCTAGCCAGGAATCATTGCTTTTTACTCTGTACTCTTAGATAGAGTTGTAGGGTTTGTCATCATCCAGAGGCTGAGCAGACATAACGTACTTTGTCCCCAGTAGCTCAGGTCGGGAGTAAAGTGTGCGAAGCATAATGTATCTTGCTACCCCCCCGACCCGCCGGTTGTGGAATTAGCTACCCACTTCGGCATAGCCTAGTTTGTAGCCTACTAGAGCAGAACCCTGCCATCGGTGTAAGCCTGCCCTGGCCGGTTCTTAGCTTCAGGTCGGTGGATCATGCTGCACAGATGAGCGCCGAGGGCCTCGCGCTACTGTGATCAGTGACACCGCTTTCGAGTCATAGGCATATGCACCTGGCCCGCGTAGTTTTCCCTTAGGCCCCCGCATTTACGCCGGTTGCAGAGGAGCATGTGGTGTGCGCGCACACGCGTTAGTTGCCGGTTCGGAGAGCTCCCCCAGGATAATGTCGTGAGTACGCCATTCCTTCCGTTAGAGCCTGACTTCGGGTACTCTACCGTAAGTCCAGATTAGTGTAAGGGCAAGAAGGCCCTTGAGGACATTCTAGGGATCAGTGTATTCCCCCCGAGTGACAGATACCTCGGTGATGTCCAGGATTGGTCAGTGTATCCAATCCCAGTTAGGCCGGAAGAAAGAGACTTCCGATGACTCCAGATCTTGTTTTATGAGCTCGTTGAGCCATGATCTGTGTTGGTAGTTGTTTGCTTGCATGCTTTGGTACTAGATGACTGATTATATCGTATTGTACCCTGGTTCGGGGTTCTTACTGAGTAATTCGTTACTCACCCTTATTTCTGTGGTTTTTCCACAGGTAACCATGGTGCGAGACAGGATGGCTGGAGGAGGAGCTGTGATCATGGAAAACCCGTTGTTCAACTCTGAGTTTTATGTTTATGATTTAAATGTTCTCTGAATGCATTTTCGGATTCTAGCACTGTTGTAAAGTTTGTATGATTTAAATAAATCTCTGATCAGAGTAGGTTTTGTAAATGTATTTGTCTTGGAACAGGTGCTTGGAAACAGAGGGGCGAGTTTCAGAAATTAAATGGATGTTTTATGTTATAGTTTTTACTTAGAATCCGAACACCATCTTGCAAATTTTCTGTAGATTTGTATGCATGCATTGAGGTAACGACCTATTTAGAACCCCATTCTTGTCGGGTCGTTACAGTTCGTTTGAGATTCTGGAGAGGATTGGCAGAGTTACGTATCGGTTAGCCTTACCTCCGTCGTTGTCAGCAGTGCACAGTGTTTTTCACGTATCGATGTTGGGGCAGTATGGCCGGACCCGCCGCACATTGTAGACTTTGAACCTTTGCAGCTGAATGAGGATTTATGCTTCGAGGAAAAGCCTGTGAGGATTCTAGCATTCGAGACTAAGACGTTGCGTAATCGAGAGATCCGTTTGGTAAAGGTTCAGTGGAGGAGTTAGAGTTCTGAGGAGGCCACTTGGGGGGGGAGGACGATATGAGATTGCACTATCGTGAGCTGTTCCAGTGTTAAGGACTTTTGAGGATGAAAGTCATAAAAAGGAGGGAATACTGTAACGGCCCAGGTTTTCATCCCGGTCTTCCAAGTAAGTCTTAAGGGTATTTTGGTAATTTGGTCGGGCCGTTAGGGCTGTTTCTGTCTTCTCAGCTGTTTATGTTCATGGATGTTCAAATAGGGGTTTGGATGCATTCTGGTTGAGTTTGGGTGTTGAGGGTTGCAAAAAATAAGAGTTTTGCCAAAATAAACATGCATCAGCTGGGGTTTGAGCCAGGGTGGCCTGGCTAGTTAGCTGAGGGCCTTGCGAGATGAGCTTCAGGCAGTTATTGATACTCATTCTGCATGTTATCTTGGTTTGCCTAGGTTTTTGAGACTTAAGTGAGCTTGATTAAAAAGAAAAGAAATAGGTTTTTCTCTTTTCTCCTTCCCAAATCCCATTGTCGCATCCTCTTCTCCAAGCTCCCTCTTGTCGTGCGTCTTCCTCCCGATAGCATCGATTAATCGTCCCTGCCGAGCAGCTCATCGTGTCGTCCCCCAGCCAGATCAAAGCCTCTGCTCGTCGTCGCTCGCCCAGCCAGATCGCAACCCCTGCCCGTCGCGTCGCCAGCCTGCAGCCACCCAGCGTTGATCGCAGCCCCTGTCTGTTCGTGTCGCCCAGCCTGCAGCGCCCCAGCTCGATCGCAGCCCCGATCGCCCGCACACCCAGCCGCAAGCGAGCGTTGCCCGATCGCCCGCACGCCCAGTTGTGCTCAGCCCGATCGCCTGCACGCCCAGCCACATGCGAGCATAGCCCCCGATCGCTCGCAGGCCCGCATCATAGCCCTTCGCACTCAAGCGCATCGCCCGTCGCCGCGCCTTGTCCAGCCTCACTCACGCGCAGCCCTAGCGCCCGAGCAGCACGTCTGCACGCTTAGCAGGACACTAGCGCCCGTTGCGCCTTACCGCACGCACAGCGAGCAGCCAATCCGCACACCGTCTACGAGTTGTGTGCCTTGCAGCCTGTCCGTCCTCGCACCAGCCCCGTGTCGTGTGAGTTGCTCCCGACCGAGCTGAGTTCAGTTTGCATTTTTGCCTAAGTCTTATAATTGTGATGTTTGTTGTTTGTCTGTTAGGTTCCCGATAGCTAGCTCGGGTTCGGTTGCAGCATAGGATCTTCTTGTGTGTCCTTTGCCTTCCGACCCAGGTAAGGATTTCTTACCGGAGTTGTGTGGGCCCTGCGATATTTTCTGTGATTTTTTATTGTATGTATGTGTATGTTTATCAGCATGTTAGTGGATAGGTGCTCTGTTCTGAATTTCGACTGGCATGATTCTCGTGTTATTTCTCATGTTAGTTCCATGCTAGGTTGTTCTGTTCTGGCATGTTAGTTATCTATTCTTGCTTCGTAGTATCATGCTAGGTTCGTTGTTTTTGTTGAGCACGTATTTGAATGTTTGTTGTTATCTGTTTATAGCTTAGAGTTTTGATAGGTAGCATCATCCGGGCGAGGATGCATAACGTAACTTGCATCCGTGGCAGGGACGTGCGAGGCAGTACTCCATCCCTGATCCGTTGTTAGGGTTTAGCTAACCTTAACGGTAGGTCAATGCAATCTTGGGTGAGGGTGGCAGACTGTTAAATGCCCCAACGGTCTGGGGAATGACGAGGCATTGCCTTGTCCCCGGCAGTCGACACGACCTCAGCGTGTCGGCAGTAGCCCTTGATTGCCACATGATAGGGCAAGGACCGGTTCCTGGTGTAAGCCTACCACGGCCAGTTTCTTAGCCTCAGGTGCGGTGGTACAGACTGACAAAGTCATAGTGTCCTTGTCTCACACCACTATGTTCAGTGACACCGATCCAGAGATTCTTATAGGCATGCGTACTAGACTAGGGCAGCATGCGGTGCGCACACATGCTCATTACAGCGCCAACTGGAGAGCTCCTCGGGATCTTGAGTTCAGTGCACCTTTCGTATCGACAGTAGTAGGAAAGCTGAGGTCGAGATTAGTTTCTCGTAGAGTATCGAAATGCATTGTAGTTTTCCGGAGTAAGTGTAACGGCCCAGTTTTCTATTCCGGTTTCCCAGGTGTTTCTGGCTCAATATTCGGTTGTTCGATTGGGCCGTTAGAGCTATTTTAACCTTTAGGGGTATTTTGGTCTTTTGCTCCCCGGGCAGGATTTGTGGATTTTCAGGATTCTAGGGCCACTCCTGCCTTTGTCGAGGTTTGATTGTTGTTGGTTGCAAGACCCAAGAAGTTTGGGCTAGTTGTTTGGGAGTTTGAATTAAGTGAGTTTTTGTAACGGCCCCGTTTTCCTTCCCGGTTAATAACAAAATTAATTGGAAAATTAATTGAATCTTTTGGGATTTGAGCCTTGCCCTAAATGGTGAATGTGGAGTTTTAAGAAAAGAGTCTTAATTAAAAAGAAAAAGAGAAAAGAATTTCTTTAGCCGGGACCCGCAAGAGAAAAGCCTTGGGAAAGGAATTTAGGTCTCCTAACCTATTTAAAAATAAGGAAAAGAAGGAAAATCAAGAAACCCCTAATTTTTCCCCTTAGAGCCGCATTCTCTCTCTCTCTCTCTCTCTCTCTCTCTCTCTCTCCTAAAACCCTAGCCGAGCAAAATTTCTAGCCACACCATCGAGCCACCCCCGAGCCACCCAGCCCTAGCCGCACGCACCACCACCCCGCCTCGCCACACTGCCCTGCAAAGACAGCCCCTGCCAGCACAGATTGCCGCACACTGCGCGCACGGACCACGCCGCCCGACCTACGCCGCCCGCCATCGCCGCTCCGACCGGAAGCCCCACCGTCGCACACCCATCGCCGCCCGACGTCGCCCGTGGCGCCAGCCGCCGCCTTCGGACGTCGCTCGTGGTCGCGACAGAAGGTTGCAACGCAGCCAGACGCGCCGCGCCGCCGCCGCGCTGCCCCGCCGCTCAGCGCGACCCTCGCCGCGCGCCAGCCAGCCCGAGCCGCTTCGCTCGCGCGTCGCCTTGCAGCCACACACCCGCCGCCGCGCCACTGCGCGCCCGCCCGGACGTGTCGCGCGCCAGCGCCAGCGCCAGCGCCAGCGCCCAGCCCGCACCAGCCCGCACCAGCGGCCGCCAAGCCACCCTCTCCTTGCTGCCGAGGCCCGTGTCTTCTCGGTGGTAATTCCCGAACCAATCCCTTTGTGTTTCCTAAGCTTACGTCAGATATGTATTTACTTAGGATGCTTTATTTATGCCTAGGTTGCTCGAGTTCGTATTAAGCTCGAGGGTCTTTTGGTTGTGATAGCTACTCTCCACTTGTTTCCGTGTAAGGACTTCCTACCGTGGTTGTGTGGACCCTGCTATGCTTTCTTAATTGTGCCTTGTATGCTTGTTTACCTTTATGAGCATGTTAGTGGATAGGATAGCTAGTGATTAAATTCTTGCTAGCATGTTTTGCCTTTTTGTACATGTTAGTGCCATGCTAGGTTTGTTCTTCCAAAGATGCTTGAGATTCTGCTTTAAGCACGTAGTATCATGCTAGGCTATGTATGACAGATGTCTTGGTGAATGTTAGCCAGAATCACGTACTTGGTAGTTTAAGCTAGTATGATAGGGTTTGTCATCATCTAGAGGTGAGAGCGACACAACGTACCTTGTCCCCACCGGGTCGGGAGTAGAGCGAAGCATAACGTACCTTGCTTCCCCGTGCCCAAAGTGAGGGTTAGCTACCTCATTGGCATAAGCCTAGTTTGTAGCTCCGTTAGAGCGGAACCACCGCCAACGGTGCAAGCCTACCTTGGCCGGTTCTTAGCTTCGTGTCGGTGGTACAGTCTGCCGCACAGATGAGTGCCGAGGGCCTCGCACTCCGTGATCGCGTGACACCGCTTTCCGAGTCTTAGGCATGCGTACTGCCCGCGTAGTTTGCCCTTAGGCCCCGCATTTACGCCGGTTGCGAGAAGAGCATGCGGTGTCGCGCGACACGCAGCGTTAGTAGCCGGCCTCGAGAGCTCCCCTGCTAATGTTCGTGAGTACACCAGTTCCTTTTATGTTTTAAATTTGCATCTTGAGTAAAGACCTAGATTTAGTTCCATTTTCGGGTTGGGTCTTTACAGCTTTGGTATCGTGAGCGCAGAGTCATAGATTCTGTAGACTAACCTGTTTGTAGGTTGTGTTCCCATGATCTCCAAAGACTCCAAGGCCGCCAGTTTGTCTAAGTTCAATAAGCTAAGGGTTTTGTTTATGATACTATATGCATGACACATGTGTCATCTTTGTTGACAGAGAAAGTCCGAGCGTGGACTAACCTGCTGTGGTTTCCGTGTAGATCGCCAAATATGCGGTTATACGTAGTGAGCAGTGTTCGTGCAACGCAAATAGAGATGCTTTGCAGAGCCAGCAGCCGAGTGTATATCGAGCTCGTAGGCGCCCGTGGCACCAGGGGGGTTAACTTGCCCGAGAGAAGGGGCGGAGGCTCGCTATGCCTCAAGGTGCAGCTCCGTGGAGATATTTCGCTATGAGAGACATGATGATGGGCCTAATGGCCGAGCAGAGAGCTGAGACTCAAGCGCAGCTAGCAATAAGCAGAGAGAGAGTCTAGGGCACAGATAGCCCAATTGACACAACTCATGCAAAGCAGCACCCCAGCAGACTCCAGTAGAGCCCGGTGAGCTCTGTGAGCTCAACCGGAGGGGCAGGGTCATCGAGACCAGGTCGGACTCACTTGATAGTGCAGAGGAGGCTGCGAGTTTGGCAAGTGGTTGAAAGATTTCACCAAGTGGAAGCCAAGAGAATTTGATGCGTCGAGAACCCACTTGTGGCGGTCAGTGGTTGGCAAGAATGGAGTACATCTTCGAGAGTTATGGGATGCCCAGATGTACAGAGGCCGAGATGTGCGGCCCATGTTCTCTCGACACACCGAGTGGTGGTGGGAGTCCACAGATAGAGCTAGACCAGGTGGGTCTTCTCCACCACTGGAGTTCTTTAGAACGAAGTTCGAGCTAAGTATGTTAATGACGAGGCTCAGCAGAGAGATGGCAGAGGCCTTCTCAAATCAAACAGCAGGGATCGAGATAGTATTGCCGCCTATGAGAAGAAGTTCTCTGAGTATAGCTATTTCGCACCGGAGCTCATTGCCACCGAGGAGCTCAAGACTAAGAAGTTCATTTGTGGGCCGAGGAAGGAGGTTGCTCAGGATGTTCGAGCACTCGCTCCCGAGAGTTATGATCGAGCGAAGAGAGTTGGCCACGATTTATAACCCGAAGTATCTGCCAGTGCAGCGAGATTACATTGCGCCACTTTCGGTCGATTCAACTTTGCCAAAGCAGATATTCGGCGAAGAGGAAGTCCGGGACTTCTAGTGGTTTCCGCCCAACTGTCACAGACTCACGGCAGGGCCGATCTAGTGGTCGAGATCGGCGCCGACCTCGGTAGAGCCCAGATCGCGGCGGGCGGGGCGAGCACCAAATCATTGCAACAAGTGCGGAAAGGCACATTATGGTCTCTGTGTGGAGCATCGCCCGTGCTTGCTGCTGAGATGTGGCAAGGAGGAGCATTTGGCCGGATTCTGCACTCGTGATTTAGCAAGAATGGGACCGCCCAACAAATAGGCGGGTGTTTGCCACTACTACGCCAGAGGCGGAGCGTCATCGATGATGCGATTCTTGAGTGTACGCTGCTTGTCTTACAAACACTATGCATTTGTATTGTTTGATTCGGGTTCGACCCATTCCTTTGTTTCGATGCATTCGTTAGACAAGCTTGTGTGGAGCTCGAACCTCTAGGGTTTGAGCTGTGTGTTGCCACTCCTTCGGGTGTGAGTATGTTAGCTAGCGAGAGAGTTAAGCATGGCCGATTCGGATATCGATGAGATTTTAGAGGCTACCCTCATAGTGCTTGTCTATGAGCGGTTTCGATGTAATCCTTGGCATGGATTGGTTGGCGAGAGAACCATGCTTTGATAGACTGCACGCACGAAAGAAGTGGTGTTTAGGCCGCCTCGAGGCCGAGCTTCAAGTTCATGCGGTGTCAGTATGGAACTTGCCCGCCTTTGATCTCAAAGAAAAAGCCCATAGACTGTTGGCTCGAGGAGCTTGGGGCTTCTTGGCAAAGCTGTCGGGAGATAGTAGTACTGCGTTGATCTGTTGACATGGTCCCCGTGGTGCAAGAGTTTGCGATGTTTTCCCCAAGAGTTGCTTGGGTTTACCCCAAGCGGGAGTTAGACTTCACCATTGAGCTGGAGCCGTGACTCTTCCCATTTCCAAAGCCCCGTGATCGTATGGCGCCACCGAGTTGAGAGAACTCAAAGTGCGATTGCAAGAGATGCCGGATCGTGGTTTCATCCGTCCGAGTGTGTCCCCGGGGGAGCACTGGCCCTGTTTGTTAAGAAGAAGGATGGATCCATGCGCTTGTGTATAGACTATAGAGAAACGAATAAAGTCACGGTGAAGAATAAGTATCCCCGCCGCGTATAGATGATTCATTCGATCACCTCCGAGAGCCTCGGTATTTTCTAAGATTGATTTGAGGTCGGTACCATCGGTTGAGGATTCGAGATGCGAGATATCCCGAAGACCGCGTTCGGATCGAGGTATGGTCATTATGAGTTCGTGGTCATGTCTTTCGGACTCACGAACGCCCCAGCTGCGTTTATGGACATGATGGACAGAGTGTTCAAGGCATTCTTGGATAACTTTGTCATCGTATTCATAGACGACATTTTGATTTATTCCAGGACAAAGGAGGACCATGCTTCGCATTTGATGCAAGTTTTGACAAAGATTGCGTGAGAACCACTGTTCGCAAAATTCTCTAAGTGTGAATTTTGGCTAGAGAGAGTAGCCTTCCTTGGACATATCGTGTCGGCGGATGGTATAGCGGTGGACCCCGCAAAGATAGAGGCGCTTAGTTCATGGGTCGACCGACGACGGTCGCCGAGATACGCAGCTTTTTGGGTCCGCAGCGGTTATTACCGGCGTTTCGTGAAAGACTTTTCCGCTAAGGCAAGACCCTAACCCGTCGACCAAGAAGGGTGTTGACTTTGTTTGGGATGCTAGATGTGAGGAAAGTTTTGCCCGGCTTTAAGCTCGGCTTGACGACAAGACTGTGTGTTGGCGATTCCTAAGGAATAGGAGGTTTCGTAGTTTATAGTGATGCTTCCAAGTATGGTTTAGGTTTTGTGTGTTGATGCGGCATGGGAAGGTGATAGCTTATGCTTCCCTAGTGATTAAAGCCTTATGAGAAGAACTATCCAACTCATGATATGGAGTTGGCTGCAGCTTGTTTTTGCTCTAAAGATTTGGAGGCATTACTTATATGGTGAGAGGATTCATTTGTTCACGGATCACCGAGCCTCAAATATTTCTTCACTCGTAAGGAGTTGAACATGAGGCGAGAGGAGGTGGCTCGAGTTAGTAAAGGACTACGATCGTGAGATTTTGTATCATCCCTAAAAGCCAATGTTGTGGCCGATGCACTGAGTAGGAAGACGTCGCATTCAAAGCAGCCTTTCTTTGAGCTCCCAAGTTGAATTGCGGAAAGAGTTTGAGCGAACCGGTATTGCGATCTTGTTGGGAGAGGTTACCGCCAGGATAGCCCATTCTATCGGTTCACCGTCGCTTAAGCGAGAGGAGGATCATCGGCCGATCGGCCGAGTGATCCCAAGTTGAGGAGATTGCTCGAGAGGGTTGAGGCGATGGCGATTTCGACTTTGTTGTGGCACGGACGGAGGCTTAAGGTGAGAGGTCGGTTGTGCGTCGGATGACGCAGAGAGTTCGAGCAGAGTTGCTCGCCGAGGCACATAGTTCCCATTCACTTGGCACCCGTGGAGGTACCAAGATGTACCGTGATCTCAAGCGAGCGTTTTGGTGGATGGGCATGAAGCGAGATATAACGGAGTTTGTTAGCGGTGTCTCACTTGTCAACAAGTGAAGGCCCCAGACAGAAAACCTGCAGGTTTCATGCACTAGTTAAGTGTTCCACAAAGGAAGTGGGGCGAGATTTCGATGGATTTTATCTCGGGTTGCCGAGGACACCGAGAGGGTTTACGCAGATCCGGGTAATAGTGGACCGGTGACCAAGAGTGCACACTTTATTCCCGGAAGATTAGTTATCCCGTGGAACAATGGGCACGATTGTTCCTTGAGCGATTGTGCGGTACCACGGGTACCCGCAAAGATAGTATCGATCGGGATTCTCGGTTCACATCTCGCTTCCGAGAGCGCCCGAAGGGTTTGGGAACGAGTGCGGCTTCAAAGATCGCCTTCCACCCTCAAACCGATGGTCGATCGAGAGAGGTGAATCAGATTCGAAGACATGTTGAGAGCTCGTGTCTTGGACTTCCCGTGCGCTTGGGACCATGCTGTGCTTGATGGAGTTCGCCTACAACAACAGCTTATCGGTGACTATTCGAGATGGCCCCATTCGAGGCGTTGTATGGTAAGCGCTGCAGATCCCCAGTGTTCTGGGAGGAGGTTGGTGACAGACAGGTTCTGGGACCCGAGTTACTTCAGATGACGAACGACGCAGTGCAGAAGATAAGGACTCGCATGTTGACAAAGACAAAGTAGGCGAGAAAAGTTACGCCGATGTGAGGCGTAGAGACTTGGAGTTTGAGGTGGGTCAACATGTTTTCCTGAAAGTAGCACCTATGCGTGGGGTGTTAAGGTTTGGAAAGCGAGGCAAGCCGAGCCCAGTGTTTGTAGGGCCTTTTGAGATCCTTGAGCGGATCGGAGCGGTGGCCTATCGGTTAGCTTTACCCCGTCTTTGTCACGATGGTGCATAATGTGTTCCACGTTTCGATGTTGAGAAAGTACGTGGCAGATCCTTCGCATGTGCTAGAGCATGAGCCCCTAGAGTTGAGTAAAGATTTATCCTTCGAGGAGAAGCCCGTGCAAATTTTGGCTTATGAGCGCAAGGTATTGCGCAACCGAGAGATAAGTTTAGTAAAGGTTCTTTGGAGGCATCAGAGGGCAGAGGAAGCGACGTGGGAGCTAGAGGATGAGATGAGGACTCATTACCCGGAGTTGTTCCAGTCTTAGGACTTTCGGGGACGAAAGTCTTTTAAGGGGGAGTATTGTAACGGCCCGCTTTCCTTCCCTTGTTAATAACAAAATTAATTGGAAAATTAATTGAATCTTTTGGGATTTGAGCCTTGCCCTAAATGGTGAATGTGGAGTTTTAAGAAAAGAGTCTTAATTAAAAAGAAAAAGAGAAAAGAATTTCTTTAGCCGGGACCCGCAAGAGAAAAGCCTTGGGAAAGGAATTTAGGTCTCCTAACCTATTTAAAAATAAGGAAAAGAAGGAAAATCAAGAAACCCCTAATTTTTCCCCTTAGAGCCGCATTCTCTCTCTCTCTCTCTCTCTCTCTCTCTCTCTCTCTCTCTCTCTCTCTCTCTCTCTCTCTCTCTCTCTCTCTCTCTCTCTCCTAAAACCCTAGCCGAGCAGCCCTAGCCACACCATCGAGCCACCCCCGAGCCACCCAGCCCTAGCCGCACGCACCACCCCGCCGCCCAGCCCCCACCGCCGACAACCCCTGCACAGACCCTGCGCGCACGCAGACCACGCCGCCACGCCTGCGCCGCCCGCCAATGCATCGCTGCCGACGACGAAGCCCCACTGTCGCACACCCATCGCCGCCCGACGTCGCCCGTGGCCGCCAAGACCGCCCGGCGTCGCTCGTGGTCGCCGCAGTGTGCCGCAACGCAGCCTCAGACAGCTGCCGCCGCCGCCGCCGCCCGCCGCTCAGCGCGACCCCTCGCCGCAGCGCGCCCCCAGCCGAGCCGCATTTCGCTCGCGCGTCGCAACCGCGCACACTGCGCGCTGCGCGCGCCTGCCCGCGCTCCGCCGCGGCGTGTCGCGCGCCAGCGCTAGCCTTGCCTGCACCAAAGCAGCGGCCCCAAGCCACCCTCCTGCTGCGAGGCCCGTGTCTTCTCGGTGGTAATTCCCGAACCAATCCCTTTGTGTTTCCTAAGCTTCCGTTTGTCTGTGTATGTATTTACTTAGGATGCTTTATTTATGCCTAGGTTGCTCGAGTTCGTATTAAGCTCGAGGGTCTTTTGGTTGTGATAGCTACTCTCCACTTGTTTCCGTGTAAGGACTTCCTACCGTGGTTGTGTGGACCTCGCTATGCTTTCTTAATTGTGCCTTGTATGCTTGTTTACCTTTATGAGCATGTTAGTGGATAGGATAGCTAGTGATTAAATTCTTGCTAGCATGTTTTGCCTTTTTGTACATGTTAGTGCCATGCTAGGTTTGTTCTTCCAAAGATGCTTGAGATTCTGCTTTAAGCACGTAGTATCATGCTAGGCTATGTATGACAGATGTCTTGGTGAATGTTAGCCAGAATCACGTGCTTGGTAGTTTAAGCTAGTATGATAGGGTTTGTCATCATCTAGAGGTGAGAGCGGACACAACGTACCTTGTCCCCACCGGGTCGGGAGTAGAGCGAAGCATAACGTACCTTGCTTCCCCGGCAGCCAAAGTGAGGGTTAGCTACCTCATTGGCATAAGCCTAGTTTGTAGCCCCTGTTAGAGCGGAACCACCGCCAACGGTGCAAGCCTACCTTGGCCGGTTCTTAGCTTCAGTCGGTGGTACACCGCACGATGAGTGCCGAGGGCCTCGCACTCACGTGATCGCGACACCGTTTCCGAGTCTTAGGCATGCGTGCACTGCCCGCGTAGTTTGCCCTTAGGCCCCGCATTTACGCCGGTTGCGAGAAGAGCATGCGGTGTGCGCGCACACGCGTTAGTAGCCGGTTCGGAGAGCTCCCCCGGGC
The DNA here is from genome assembly GCA_036507275.1 of Sicyos edulis. Lineage (NCBI taxonomy): Eukaryota > Viridiplantae > Streptophyta > Magnoliopsida > Cucurbitales > Cucurbitaceae > Sicyos > Sicyos edulis. The sequence goes on along the minus strand of CM071856.1, from coordinate 19,562,532 downwards.
TAATGTTCGTGAGTACACCAGTTCCTTTTATGTTTTAAATTTGCATGCTGAGTAAAGACCTAGATTTAGTTCCATTTTCGGGTTGGGTCTTTACAGTTTTATTTAGGAGAAAAGTTGTTTCAGTCGGGACTCGAAGGAGGAAGCCTTGGGAAGGGAGTTTAGGTCTCCAAGGCCTATTTAAAATAGGAAAAGGAAAGAAAATCAAGAAAATCCCCTTTCCCCCTTGTTTTGCCGCACCACCCACTATCTCTCTCTCTCTCTCTCTCTCTCTCTCTCTCTCTCTCTCTCCTTGTAGATCTCGCCAAACCCTAGCCGCACCGAGCCCCCAGCTTCCGCGCCGCACCCCACCGAACCACACCGCACCTCAGCCCCAGCGCCGCCCTGCATCGCTCGACATCGCTCGCTGCCGCCTAGTCCCTGCCTCGCCCAGCCCGTCGGGCGCCCGCAGCAGGACCAGCCTGTCGTCCCCGATGCCCAGACGCGTCGCCCGTGCGTCATCCCCGCCTCCCAGACGCCTTGCCCTCGCCAGAGCGCCCGTATCTCTGTCGCCGTTCGCGCCTCAGCTCCCACGCCAGCGCGCCCATGTCTCTGTCGCGTCAACACGCCAGCCCCCAGCTCCCGCGCGCGCGTCCTCTACCGCGCCAGCGCGCCAAGTATGCCTCCTTGCTGTCGACAGCCTGCCTTACTATGAGGGATGGGCCGAGACCTTGTGTCTTCTCGGTTGGTAATTCTCGAGTCTTTTCTCCTTTGAGCCCTAAGCTATTGGCTGTTGTTTATTTAATTAGGTTGTTTTTATTAAATGCTTAGGTTGCTCGGGTTCACTTAGAAGCTCGAGGGTCGCTTGGTTGATTTGTGATAGTTATTTCCACTTTTTTCCAGGTAAGGATTTCTTACCATGGTTGTTGGACCCTCCGATATTATCATGATGTGCCTTGTATGCTTGTTGACTGTTATGAGCATGATAGTGATAGGGCAACTATGATTGATCTCTTGCTAGCATGTTTGCCTGATTGTCCATGTTAGTGCCATGCTAGGTTTGTTCTTCCAGCATGCTTATGATTCCTGTTTTAAGTTCGTAGTATCATGCTAGGTTAAGTGTGATTGATGTGGATTATTGTATGTTAGCCAGGTATAATTTACTCTGTACTCTTAGCTAGTATAGTAGGGTTTGTCATCATCTAGAGGCTGAGAGCGGACATAACGTACTTTGTCCCCACCGGTCGGGAGTAGAGCGAAGCATAACGTACCTTGCTTCCCCCAGGCAGCCGATGTGGATTTAGCTACCACATCGGCATAAGCCTAGTTTGTAGCTCGCTAGGCGCGAACCACGCCAGCGGTGCAAGCCTGCCTTGGCCGGTTCTTAGCTTCAGGTCGGTGGTACAGGCTGCACAGATGAGTGTCGAGGGCCTCGCACTACTGTGTTCAGTGACACCGCTTCTGAGTCTTTAGGCATGCGTACCTTGCCCGCGTAGTTTGTACTTAGGCCCCTACATTTACGCCGGTTGCAGCAGCATGCAGTGTGCGCGCACACGCGTTAGTCGTCGGTTCGGAGAGCTCCCCCGGGCTAATGTTCGTGAGTACACCAGTTCCTTCTTGTTTAGAGCCAGACTTCGGGTACTCTGCCGATAGTCCAGATTTATTAGCGAGGGTAAGAGGCCCTTGAGGACTCCCATTGGGATTGGTTTTTGAGCTAATCATATGGTCGAGGGAGAGAGACCCTCGAGAGTGTCAGACATCTATTGCGATCGGTTTTTGAGCTGATCATTTGGCTGAGGGAGAAAGACCCTCAGGGATGTCTCAGGATTGGTTATGAGAACCAATCATTAGGCCGGAAGTAGGAGACTTCTAAGGATTCCGGATTTTGCCTTGTAAGCTCGTTGAGCTATGATCTGTGTTGGTAACTGGTTTGCATGTATACTAGGGTGCTAGATGACTGATGTATCGTATTGTACCCGGTTGGGGATTCTTACTGAGTATGTTTATACTCACCCTTATTTTTGTGGTTTTTCCACCAGGTAACTTGGGACAGCACTGGGACGGCTAGCGGAGGGAGCTGATTGATCATGGGAGCTGCCGGCACTCTGTTATTTGTTATTTGCATTATTTATTCATCATTTAGATAGACGGGAGTCCTAGGGGAACGTTATTGAAAGTGATTTAAACTGTTTTGATAGTTTTCATAAATACTGGCCAGGCTTGTTTATACTTTGTTGGTTTTGCTTAATGAAAATTGCTAGTTATGCTTTAAGTGTTCCCCATTCACAAATGTTTTGAAAAGTTTTAAAATATGAGCACTAAACCGCTTGTTGACATATTTAACTTGCATGCTGAGTGAGAATCTAGGTTTAGGACCGTGTTTTGGGTCGGGTTCTTACAGTAAGACCGTAAGATGGCATCCGTGGTTTTTATGTATGGATTAAAGTGTTATGCTCTCCTCTATGTTGTATTCATGTCTTGCATACTTTCTGCTAGATGACCAGTTGTATCGTATTGTACCCCGGTTGGGGATTCTTACTGAGTAATTCGTTACTCACCCATATTTTGTGGTTTTCCACAGGTAATCAGGGCGCGAGACAAGATGGCTGATGGAGGAGCTGCGGATCATGGAATAACTGCTGTTTTAAACTCTTGAGTTTATAATTATGTTTTTAGTTTGTCCTCTGAATGCATGTAGTTGGGCACGGAGCCCGTCGGATGTTTTCTGATTGTTTCTAGATTCTGACACTGTTGTAAACTGTTTGCGGTTTGAATCTTTTGAATAAATCTCTGATCAAAGTACGTTTTAAACTTCTTTTAGCTTGGAACAAGTGCTTGGAAACAGGGACAGGTTTCAGGACATTTTATATTTGATTTTTGAATGGATGTCTACAAGTTTTTGTTTTCATTCAGAATCTGGAAAACGATCTTGCATATTATCTTTAAGTTTTAAAAGCATGCATTGAGGTAAAGGCCTAGTTTAGGACCTCTTTCAGGTCGTATCTTTACACCGTGAGCAAAGGATGTGTGTTTAGTTTGTTGCTTGCTCCTTGGTCGAGAGCTAATGGTGTGTGTTGTGTGTGTTTGTGTTGTTGAGGTGCTTAGCTGAGAGCTGCCTTGCCGAGAGAGAAGACTTGCCTAGCCTTTCAGAGAGCACCTGTTTGGCAGAGTGGTTGTCCCAAGCACCGGTTCGGGATTTAGTAAACTCTAACCCTAGCTCAATTTAGCTGTTTAGTCTTGTTTAGTTAGCTCAGTTAGTAAGATCATATTTGATTATGTGATAGCTTACTTGTTGTAACAGCCCAGTTTCCTATTTCAGTTTTCGAGGTGCCTTCGGGTCAAGATTCAGTTGTTGGTTGGGTCATTAGAGCGGTTTTGACCCTTGGGGGTATTTTGGTCTTTTGGCTCTCCGGGCAGGATTTGTGGTCTTCAGGGCTTCGAGGTAGCTCCTGCCTTTGTCGAGGCTTGTTTGTTGGTGGCTGCGAGTCCCGTGGTGTTTGGGTTAGTCGGTTGGATGCTCGGTTGTGGTTTGGGCTTTGGCAAAGTGATGGTTGGTTGTGTGATTCTTTTGGGATTCGAGCCGAGCCCTTAGTGTTGCTTTGGGAGTTGGATTTAAGTGAGTTTGATTGATTGGAAAAGATTGCTTCGGTCGGGTCTCGAAGGAGGAAGCCGGGAAATGGGATTTTGAGGTTTTAAGTGGATAAGGATGGAAAATGGAATTAAAATCCCATTTTTCCCTTTTATTTCCCATTTTTCCTTTTTATTTCCCTTTTTCTTTTATTTTTTTCCCAAAATCAATTTTCTCTCTCTCTCTCTCTCTCTCTCTCTCTCCCCGAGCCCCCCACCTAGCCTAGCCCTTGGCTCGCCCAGCCCCTACCGAGCCCCTGCTGCCCGAAACTAGCTAGCCTCCGCTCGCCAAGCGCTCGCCAGCCACCAGTCGCCTCGGCCAGCGTCGCTCGCCATCGCCAGCCGAGCCCAGTCCCTGTCGCGCGCCCCCGTGTCGCCTAGCCCGTGCGGTCCACTGTGCCTAGCCGCTCCGAGTCGCGTCCCTGTAGCGCATCGTCGAGCCCGCGCGCCCTCGCCCCTGCTGCTCGCCCGCGCGCGCGTTCGCGCTCTGCTCGCCAGCGTGCCCCAGTAGCCGTGTCGGCGCGCCCAGCGCTAGCCGGCGCACGCCCGACCACTGCGCCCATCACCGCCTAGCCCGTCAGGCAAATGGCCCGTCCGAGTGTCAGCCGTGCCTCGTGAGTTGCTCCCGAGCTGAGCCCTGTTTATTTTAGAGTATTTAGGGCTATTTTATGATTATTGATGTGTTTGCTTGCCTCGTTATAGGTTGCTCGGGTTCGATCGCAGTTAATTTTATTGTGTGTTGTTGCCTCACCGACTGGTAAGGATTTCTTACCGGAGTTGTGTGGGCCCTGCGATATTGTCATGATTTGCCTTGCTTGTTTGCTGACTGTTATGAGCATGATAATAATAGAGCAGCTTTGATTGATTTCTGCTAGCATGTTTGCTTGATATTACATGTTAGTGCCATGCTAGGTTTGTTCTCGCCAAAGCATGCTTGTGATTCTGCTAAGCTCGTAGTATCATGCTAGGTAGTGTGATTGATGTCGGTCTTTGTTTGCTAGCCAGAATCATTGCTTTTTGCTCTGTACTCTTAGATAGAGTTGTAGGGTTTGTCATCATCCGCAGGCCGAGCGGACATAATGTACTTTGTCCCCACCGATCGGGAGTAGTGTGCGAAGCATAACGTATCTTGCTTCCCCCCCCGGTCACTAAGGTGGATTTAGCTCAGGTCGGGAATAAAGTGTGCGCAGCATAACGTATCTTGCTACCCCCGACCAGGTTGTGGAATTAGCTACCCACTTCGGCATAGCCTAGTTTGTAGCCTACTAGAGCGGAACCACGCCATCGGTGTAAGCTGCCTGGCCGGTTCTTAGCTTCGTGTCGGTGGACCATGCCGCATGATGATGAGCGCCGAGGGCCTCGCTCTCGTGATCGCGACACCGCTTCCGAGTCTTAGGCATGCGTTCTCGGCCGCGTGGTTTGCCCTTAGGCCCCGCATTTACGCCGGTTGCAGAAGAGCATGCGGTGTGCGTGCACACGCGTTAGTTGCCTGTTCGGAGAGCTCCCCCGGGCTAATGTTCGTGAGTACACCATTCCTTCCAGTTTAGTGCCAGACTTCGGGTACTCTCCCGATAGTCCAGATCTATTAGCAAGGGTAAGAGGCCCTTTAGGACATCCTTGGGATCGGTTTTTGAGTCGATCAACCGGCCGAGGAGAAGACCCTCGAGAGATGTCCCGAGATTGGTTAGGATAACCAATCATTAGGCCGGAAGTAGGAGACTTCCGATGACTCCAGATCTTTCTTTGTAAGCTCGTTGAGCTATGATCTATGTTGGTAGCTGTTTGCTTGCATGCTTTGGTACTAGATGATTGATTATATCGTATTGTACCCCGGTTGGGGATTCTTACTGAGTAATTCGTTACTCACCCTTACTTATCTTTCAGGAAACCATGGCGCGAGGCAGGATGGCTGGAGGAGGAGCTGTGATCATGGAAAACCCGTTGTTCAACTCTGAGTCTTGTATTTATGTTTTAAATGTCCTCTGAATGCATGTAGTTGGGCACGGAGCCCTAGGTTGTTTTATGAATGTATTTCCGGATTCTAGCATTGTTGTAAATGTTGTAAAGTTGTATGTTTTTAATAAATCTCTGATCAGAGTAAGTTTTGGAAATGTATTCGTCTTGGAACAGGTGCTTGGAAACAGGGACAGGTTTCAAGAATTTTGTATTGACTTTTTAAATGAACTCTTGCCGGTTTTTGGTTTTTACTTAGAATCCGAAACAACCCTATTGCAAATTCTAGTGATTGATTTGTATGCATGCATTGAGGTAAGGGCCCATTTAGAGCCCCATTCGGGTCGGGTCCTTACACTTGTAGCTAGGTTCGGTGATCTGCAGCTCAATGAGCAATTGTTGTGTTATTCTGATTATTTCCCAGGTCCATTCCTTACCGAGGGTTGTGTGGACCTGTTCATCATGACTGCTACTTGTATACGTTTGACTGTTATGAGCATGTTAGTGGATAGGTTTCTTGTTTGTGATTGACCATGTTATGATTATTATCATGTCCTGTTCTACTAGCATGTATGATATTTCTGTGACATGTTAGTACCATGCTAGGTTGTTCTCTGGCATGCATTCCCTTATTATCTATTGAGCATGTTTGGCCTGTCAAGGCATGGGGCGGGACTCTTAGTTAGATTTGTTAGGATTGTCATCATCTAGAGGCTGAGTATGGACATCATCCACGAGCCGGGGTTGTGAGTTGCACGACGTATGATGCTTCTGCCCCGATAGCCGATACGGATTAGCTCCTGTATCGACATAAGCCTAGTTTGTAGCCTGCTAGAGTGGAACCCAGCAGACGGTGTAAGCCTGTCGTGGCCGGTTCTTAGCTTTAGGTGTGCGGTGGTCTTATGCTGCTTACAGTTTAGTGCCGAGGACCTTGCACTACTGTTTGTTTAGTGTCACTGCTCCGAGTCATAGGCATGCGTACCTGGACTAGTGTAGCATGTTTTAGTCCCACGTCCTTACACGGTTTGCAGTAGCATGCGGTGCGCGCGCATGGGCATTAGGCACTGAGAGGAGAGCTTCCTTGGGATAATGCTTACAGTTCACCATTCCTTTCCAAGTCTAGAACCAGACACTGGGTACTCTCCCGTGTGTCCAGGACCAGTTTGGAGAGCTGGTCAATAGTTTGGACATAACGTATCTTGTCCCAGTGATTGGACATTCATGTCCCAAATGATTGGATCTTCGGGTCCCAGTTAAGTGACAGTGATGTCCCAGTTCCAAGATCAGTTGTTGAGTTGATCACTAGGCCGGTGGTAAGAGACCCCGATGTTTCAGGAATCGTCTGGTTGACTCAAGTGTTTGATCTGTGTTGGTAGCGGTTGTATGTATACTAGTATGTTGTATGATTGATTGTAACGACCCGACCCGAATGGGGTTCTAAATAGGCCATTACCTCAATGCATGCATACAAATCTACAGAAAATTTGCAAGATGGTGTTTGGATTCTAAGTAAAAACTAAAACATGAAAACATCCATTTAAAAATCAACATAAATTCCTCAAAACTCCGCCCTGTTTCCAAGCACTGTTCCAAGACAAATACACTTCCAAAACATACTCTGATCGAGATTTATTTAAAACATACAAGCTTTGCAATAGTTACAACAATGCTAGAATCCGGAATACATTCGAAAAACACCCTAGGGCTCCGTGCCCAACTACATGCATTCAGAGGGACAATTAAATCATAAACATAAACATAAGACTCGAGTTGAACAACGGGTTTCCATGATCACAGCTCCTCCTCCACCATCCTGTCTCGCACCATGGTTACCTGTGGAAAACCACATAATAAGGGTGAGTAACGAATTACTCAGTAAGAATCCCCAACCGGGGTACAATACGATATACATGGTCATCTCGATGAGCGTATGCAAGCTATGAATATAAACACAGAATAGAGCACATAGCTTAGCCCACACTTGGGCCTCGAATGCCAACTCAGGGTCTTAGTCCGGAAATCAATCACCACATCCACACAATACACAAGTCGCCCTATACGAGAAACAAGTCCCGGCCTCAGCCTGTCTACAGTCGAATGAAAGGTGCACTAGCTCAAGATCCCGAGGAGCTCTCCGGTCGACGCTGTAATGAGCGTAAGCATGCACCGCGTGCTTCTACAGACTATGGGGGGTGCCGGGTCTAGTGGCAAGCTGCCCATATCCGGATACCACGCCTAACTAAATCTCTGGATCGGTGTCACTGACATAGGGGTGTGAGACCTGGACACGTGAACTATGTCAGCCTGTACCACAACACCTGAGGCTAAGGAACGGGTCGTGGTAGGCTTACACCAAGAAGCCGTCCTTACCTTAACAGGTGGCAATCAAGGGCTACTGCCGAACACGCTGAGGACGTGCCGGCTGCCGGGGACTAGGCATTGCTAAGTCATCATCCCGACCGTTGGGGCATCGCTTAGACTACCACCCTCACCCAAGATTGCAGGGCCTACCGGTTGGGATAGCTAATCCCTCACGGGGTCCAAGGACGGAGAACTGTCTCGAACGTCCTTGCCATGGATGCAAGATACTTTATGCATCAGGCCCGGATGATGCTATCTACCTGATTTCTAACCTGCCTTAACAATCAGCAAACAATCCAATACAATCCAATACGTGCTCAATAGGAAAACAACGAACCTAGCATGATACTACGAAGCAAGGACAAATACGAGCATGCCAGCAAGGAACAACCTAGCATGGACTAACATGAGAAACAACACAGGAAATCATGCCAGTCGGGAATTCAGAATAGAGCACTTATCACCAAACATGTCAATAAACACAAACAAGCATACAATCAGCAATCACATATAATATCGCAGGGTCCACACAACTCCGGTGAGAAATCCTTACCTGGCCGGAAGGCAACAACACACAAGAAACTTAAGCTGCGATCGAACCCGAGCAACCTAAAACGAACGAGGCACGGCTGACACGCGAACGAGCCGGCTGCAAGGGCGAGGCAGCTGCTGGGCGCTGAGGGGCGCAGATGGCGCAGGGTGGCGGCCGGGCGTCTTGGCCGACACGCCACTGGCGCAGCAGGGCGCTCGGCGCGCGAACAACGCGCGCGCGAGCTGCCTGGCGGCGGGGCGCGCGCGGGCGCGAGCTCGGCTGGGCGAGGGCGTGCGGCTCGGCTCGGCACAGGGACGGCGCGCGGGCGCGACGCGACGCGACGGCTACAAGACGCTCGATCTGGCACGACGAGCTACAAGGGATGCTCGATCTGACACGAGGCCGCTCGGATCTAGGCGGCACGGGCACGGACAGAACGAGCGGCACTGCGCGGCCGGGCTGGGTGACGCGACCTGGCTGGGCGGGCTCTGGCCGGAGACGCGATCTGGGTTGCGAGCTCGGGCCGCGACTGGGGCTGGGAGTCAAGCGAGCGTGCTCTGGCTGCCAAGCGACCACAGGCGAGCTGGAGCTCGGGCTGGGCTAGGCTCGGGCTGGGGGGAGAGAGAGAGAGAGAGAGAGAGAGAGAGAAAGTGATTTTGAAAAGAAAAGGGAAAAATGGGAAAAATAAAAGGAAAAATAGGGATTTTAATCCTAATTTCCATCCTTATCCAAATCAAAACCTTAAAATCCCATTTCCCGGCTTCCTCCTTCGAGACCCGACCGAAGAAACCACTCCCAATAAATAAAACCCACTAAATCCAACTCCCAAAATCAACACCAAAGGCCCGGGCTCGAATCCCAAAGGAAGCACACAACCAACCATCACTTGCCAAAACCCAAAATCACAATCGAACTTCCAAACGACTAGCCCAAACATCTCGAGACTCACAGCCACCAACAAACAAGCCTCGACAAAGGCAGGAGCTGCCTCGAAGCCCTAAAAATCCACAAATCCTGCCCGAGGAGCAAAAAGACCAAAATGCCCTTAAGGGACAAAACAGCTCTAACGGCCCAACCGAACCACTGAAACTGAACCAGAAGCACCTCGAGAACCGGAATAGAAAACTGGGCCGTTACATTGATGTTCGTATTGTACCTCGGATGGGGATTCTTACAAAGTATGTTTGTACTCACCCTTATTTTCTGTGGTTTTCAACCAGGTAACTTGGGATAGCGACTGGACGGCTAGAGGATTGGCTGCTCAATCATGGGACTCTGCCTGACAACTCTCCTTGTCTTGTTTACTTACTTTATTGTTATCAGCATGCATTGGGCACAAAGCCCTAGGACTTTGTAATTTGGAACCTGTTAAACTGTTGTTGGATTTTCCGGTTGTTTAAACTATTCGATGAGTTTTATCTGGATTGTTTTAAATACATGAATTTGTTTATGTTTTAAAGATGTTGGATTTGAAATAAACTCTGGTCAGGGTTGCTCAATATTTTACATGTTTGAATAGGTTCCAGGTTTTGAACTCATTTATACAAGAACTATGCTATGTTGTTGTATTGATTTTACTGTTTTTATTATGCATGCGGAGTAATAATCCATTTAGTACCATGTTTTTGGGTCGGGTTCTTACACAACCAATATGGGATTCCCCTATGGATTTCCAACTTTAACAGCCAAGGTTTGCATTCCAGTTCTCTAGGTATGTTCAGTTGATTATTCAGTCCTGTGGTCTGGCCGTTAGGGCTGTTTGAGCCTCCAAGGACATTTTGGTCATTTGGCCTTCAGGGGTAGTTTGGTAATTTTCAATGGTTTCGATTTGGTTCCAAACTTGTGATGAGTTAGTTTTTGTATTTCAGTTTCAGGTTCCAAGTCTAGGAGTTGTTGTTGAGAGGTTTGGAGTTCGTTCGGTTTTAAAACAGAAAATAAGATTTAATTGTGAGCTTGCCAGGACTCGAAGGGACAACCTTGTGGGAAACTTGTCATTTGGAGGATTTTTAGTGAATTAAAAATAAAGAATTTAGGAGAGAAATGCATTTTCACCCTTCTCCCTATGCCCTAGTCGACCACACTCATCCTCATTCTCCTTCTTCTTCTCCATTCGTCTCTTCCTCTCCCTTGGCCAAGAACTCCTTACTCAAGCCCCAACTCCATCGCAAGCCAACCAGTCGAGCCCTTGCAACCATACGCACAAGTGCAGCCCACGCCAGCACCTAGCGCCGCAAGCAACAACCCCACCATCGCAGTCAAGGCCTCACGCTCGTAGCCAGCCCTCGCGCGGAGTAGCTACATCACTACTCTTTCCCTCGACGTCCCGCTCGCCCGCGCACGCAACCACTCACCGCTCGAATGATGCTCCTACCGCTCGCACCAGCTTGCTCACCCAAGCCTGTGTCCTTGCCTTGTTGCCGAGCCCTAGCTGTTGCTGATTATTGATTCGATTGCCTAGGGTATTGAATTGTGATATGTTAATCAATTGCTAGGTTGCTTGTGTTGATCCTGCAGCTCGAGGAGTTTGTTCATTGTTGACTGTCTGTTTCCAATTTGAGGTAAGGGTTCCTTGTCGGATTGTGTGGACCCTGCGCACGACATTGATATCTCTTAGCTTGTTTGTTCTGCATGATATATATTGTTAGTGGATAGGCTTGTGCAGGTTGCTTGTTGATATTATAAGCTGTTAGTAGATAGGCTTGTGCAGGATGTTTGATGATATTATATTGTTAATGGATAGGCTTGTGCAAGTTATCTGGATGCTATGTTTTGTTGTGTATGCCATGTTTCTTGAATGTCGTGATTGTGCTCGTTATGTTTGTGAGGGCTTGTCACTTAGAATATTGTATATTGATGATGCATCCCCCTGTTCGTTCAACTCTTCTGTATGTCTATAATACTCTATTATCTATAACCTAGTTGGATGTTGAACCCTGTTAGCTCTATATGTTCCAGTGTGTGTCAGAGCCTGTTAGGGTTGTCCCGAGTTACAGCCCAATTGCGTGCTGACTCAGTTTGGCTTAGGACTCGTCCAGTTGCGTGCGGTCCAAGACTTACCTAGTTGCGTGCAGTCTATGATCTTCCAGGTTTGAGTTGATCCAGGGTTTGGTCTAGTGGTGTGCTACCCGAGCCTCTTTTCAGACTCGCCTAGTTGCGTACGGTCCCAGATCGACCCACCGGCGTTGTCGAACAAGATTGGCCCAGTGGCATTGCCAATCCAGGGTTTGGCCTAGTTTCGTGCCACCCGACTATGCTTCAGGATTAGCCCAATGGCGTGTTGTCCATAGACATCCAAGTTTGACATGTATCAGGGTTTAGACCAGTTACGTGCTGCCCGAGCATAGTAAGGACAAGCCCAGTTACGTGTTTCCAAGACAAGCCCAGTAGCGTGTTGTCCAAGTTAGTGCAGTTGCATGCTAACTTAGTGTTGTCTTAGAGTTAGACATTCCAGAGACCGAGGTCACATAGGCTGCCCTCTTGTCTAGTCAGCCCAATGGGGTGCTGACCCTACTCGACACTTGTTGTCTGTTATTGTTGAGACTGCCTTATTTGTATTTGATGCTATTCTTGTATGCTAGGATGCTAGACGATTTGCCTTGCGTATTGTACCCCGGTTGGGGAATTCTTACTGAGTGCAATTATACTCACCCTTTCTGTGGTTTCTTCAACCAGGTAACTTGGCACAACATCGAGGTGGCTAGAGGAGGAGCTAAATGATCATTGGAAAAGTCTGTTGCACTAGTTTATTTCATTTTATTGGCTTTATTGTTGGAACTTTTAATCTGAGGAATTTGTTACTGTTTTAATGAACTCTGGCAAGAGGCTGAAACTGTTTTCAGTTTTCTTTACATTGAAGTATATTGGGCTTTGAACTATTTATTGAAATGTTGTTTTGAATTTTAAATTATTATCTTGTTAGCTCGAGGAGCTTGGGGTTACTTAGCATAGTTGATTGGAGGAGACTGTCCTCAGCCGTCAGTTGATCAGGTACCAATTGTGTAGAAGTTTGTAGATGTAACGACCCAAGATTTCATTCCGATTATCAAGGTATGTTGGGTTGTTTATTCAGTGATTTGGTTGGGCCGTTAGGGATGTTTAAGCCTTTAGGGGTATTTTGGTCTTTTGGCATTCAGGGGTAGTTTGGTAATTTTTTGAGGTTTTGGGTTACTCCCAGACTTGTGTTGAATTGATGTTTGTGTTTCAATTTCATGTTTCAGGACCGAGAGTTGTTGTTGAGAGGTTTGGTGTTCGTTTGGTCTTAAAATAAAAAATAGGAATTAATTGTGTTGTTGTCAGGACTCGAAGGGGGAACCTCCTTGGACCTTGGCACTTGGAGGATTTTTGGCCAGTTCAACAAAAGAAAAATGAAGGAAAATTCATTTTGGAGCTTCCCTTGTTGCCCTAGCCGACCACCCTTCATCTCCTTCTTCATTCTTCTTCTCCTTCATCTCCTTTGGCCGAGAACTCCCATCACCGATCCCAAGCTCAAGTTGTCGAGCCATCGCACAGGCGCATCACACACACCGCTACAGCCCTCACCTGAACATTCGCACTCACCCAGCCATCGGCTCGCAAACTCCTCTGCAGCCGCGAGCTGCCTCGTATGCGATCCCTTCTGCACGATCGTCGCCTGCACTACCGCTCGCACTTGCCCGCCGTAGTGCCAGCCGCACATGCCTGCGCACGTAGCCCCGTCCGTAGAGCCATCTCCAAGCACCCTCGCGCACACTCTTGAACACGCAGCCGCACTCTTCACCCGCTCACCGACCTCCCGTACGCCCACGTCGTGTCCTCGTCGAGCCACCTTGCCTTGCTGCCTAGAGCACGAGCTCTTCTCGGGTTGGGTAAAATCCATAATTCTCGAGTTTGTGTTTGGGTTGTTGTTTGATGTTTGGTTATCTAGATTGTTAATTTTATTATTGTTTATTTGCTAGGTCGTCTTTGTTAGTCTTGCAGCTCGAGATCGTTATTGTTGTCTGTTTCTAATTTCAGGTAAGGATTCCTTGTTGGGGTTGTGTGGACCCTGCGCACGACGATGATAACTCCTAGTTGTTTGTTCAGCATGTTATATTGTTAGTGGATAGGCTTCTGCTGGTTGTCTGAATTATACTGTTAGTGGATAGGTTCGTGCAGGTTTCCTAGAGGCTACTCTGTTAAAAATTATGTTCTGATCCTGCATGTCTGTTGATCTACTCTTGTCTATTGTATGCCATGGTTCATATGTTGTGTTTAAGCATGATAGTGGATAGGGTTTCCTGAATTTTTTGTTAGGGCTTGCATGTAGAATGACGGACTCTGTTAATATTCTGTTTCTACTGTACTCACTATAAATGTTGAACTATCCTAGCTCTAGGTTGTGTAGCAATAGGTGATTCTGTTAAGTTTACCAGGACCAGCCAAGTGTGTGTTGTCCAAAGTTGACCTAGTGTGTTGTTGATCGGGTTTTCTCAGGACATGCCTAGTGTGTTGTTGTCCTATGTTGGCCCAGTATGTGCTGACAAGTATGAGCCAGACTAGCCCAGTGTGTACTGTCCCTTTATTGGCCTAGTTTGTGTTGACCAGATTGTCCATGATTGGCCCAATGTCCTGCTGATCCTGGGCTAGCCCAGTGTGTGCTGCCCGAGTTGCTCTGGACTAGCCTAATTTGTTGTTGTCCCCTGTTGGCCTAGTGTGTGCTGACCAGGTATGAGCAGGACTTGCCTAGTGTGTGCAGTCCAGGACTAGCCCAGTGTGTTGTCCTTTGTTAGCTCAGTGTGTGCTAACCTTGTTTGCTATTTTGATAGAGCTACTGAGATTACTTTATTGTTTCTCCTGTTCGTTAGCCCAGCGTGTGCTAACCTTGTCTAGCTAGAGGATTTGTCTTGCGTATTGTACCCCGGTTGGAGAATCCTTATTGAGTGCTTTTGTACTCACATTTTATGTGGTTTTTTCCACTAGGTAACTTGGCACAACATCGAGGTGGCTAGAGGTGGAGCTAGATGATCATGGGAAAGGCCGCTACATCTTCTTGTTCTTGCAAATTTATGTAGTCGAACTATTTTACCTAGAACTTGTAATGTTTTAATTGTAATCTGGCCAGAGGCTAAACCATTTTTTATGCTTTCAGTTTGAGACATTTTTTAAACTTGAATCTTTTATAATATGAATCTTTGAAATATTCTATTTTAAGTATTTTGAAATTGAATTGTATCTTTCAGTAAAGGCGGTTTTGGTCCATTTAGTGTCGGGTCTTTACAACAGATGTGTTCCTAGAGGAGCTACCTAGTTTACCAACTCAGAGGAAGGTTGACTTCACTATAGAGCTTGAGCTGGGGACTGTCCCTATCTCGAAGGCTCCTTACAAAATGGCGCCAGCAGAGCTAAAAGAGTTGAAAGTTCAGTTGCAGTAGATGTTGGACTGAGGTTCCTTCGTCCCAGTGTGTTCCCGTGGGGAGCACCAGTTTTGTTTGTGAAAAACAAAGATGGTTCGATGCGCCTCTACATAGATTAAAGGGAGCTAAATAAAGTTACATTGAAGAACAAGTACTCGTTGCCTCGTATTAATGATCTATTCGACCAGCTTCAAGGAGCTTTTGTATTCTCAAAGATAGACTTGAGATGTGGTTATCATCAGTTGAGGATCAAGGATGCAGACATCCCTAAGATAGCTTTCAGGTCAAGATATGGCCACTATGAAATTGTAGTTATGTCTTTCAGGCTGACCAACGCCCCAACAACTTTCATGGATATGATGGACAGAGTGTTCAAGGCATTCTTGGATAGCTTTGTCATTGTGTTCATAAATGACATCTTGATTTACTCTAAAACTAGGGAAGAACATGCCTCACATTTAAGACAAGTACTGACAGCCTCAAGAGAAAACTAATTGTACTCTAAGTGTGACTTTTTGTTGGAGCACGTGGCTTTTATTGAACATGTTGTTTCTAGAAATGGAATTGTAGTGGACCCTGCCAAGGATGCAGTGAGTTCTTGGGCTAGACCGACCACAATCACAGAATACGCCACTTTCTGGGTCTGACAGGCGATTACCGCAGGTTTGTCAAGGATTTTTCTGCCAAAGCAGCACCTCTTACTAGACTGACGAGGAAGGGTGTTGATGTTTTTTGGGATGATAGTGGTGAAGAGAGCTTTGTCGTGTTGAAGCACAGTTTGACTTCAACACCAGTGTTGTGAGTTCCAGAGGGAATAGGTGGTTTCGTGGCGTATAGTGATGCTTCCAAGTTTGGGTTGGGTTGTGTTCTAATGCAACATGGGCATGCGGACGGGGCAGAGGTGATGGCTGGAGAAGAACTACTCGACGCATGACATGGAGTTAGCACCAGTGGTTTTTGCTTTGAAAATCTGAAGGCACTATCTATATGGAGAAAAGATTCAGATGTTCACCGACCACTAGAGCCTCAAGTACTTCTTCACTCAGATCCAATTGCAAAAAGAGTTAGAGCGAGCTGGTATAGCAGTGATGTTGGGAGAGGTTACCACCAGGGTAGCCCAGTTGACAGTCCAGCCTTCGATCAGCCAGAGGATTATCGATGGCCAGCTGAGTGATCCCGAGTTGAGCAGACTGATTGCTAGAGTTCAGGCCGACAGAAACTTTGATTTTGTGGTAGCACCAGATGGTGGTTTGGGGTTTAGAGGACGCTTGTGCGTGCTAGCACGCACTGGACTGCAAGCTGAATTACTCACTGAGGCTCACAGTTCTCCGTTTACTTGGCACCTCAGGGGTACCAAGATGTATCAGGACCTTAACAGACTTTTTGGTGGAGTAACATGAAAAGGGATATTGTAGAGTTTGTTAACTAGTGTCTCACTTGTAAGCAGGTGAAGGCTCCCAAACAGAAACCCGCATGGTTGCTGCAGGCATAGAGCGTGCCTTAGTAGAAATGGGAAGAGATCTCCATGGACTTTATTTCTAGATTGTTGAGGACACCGAGAGGGTTTACTCAGATCTGGGTGATTGTTGATCGTCTAACCAAGTGTGCACGCTTCATTCCCGGTAGGATCACTTATACCGTGGAACAGTGGGCATAGTTGTTTTTTGAACAGATTGTTCGGTACCATGGGGTACTAGTTAAGATTGTGTCTGATAGAGACTCCCATTTTACTTCCCATTTTTTAAGGGCACTACAGAACGGTTTGGATACTGAGTGCAGTTTCAGTACAACATTTCACCCTCAAACTTATGGCCAGACTGAGAGGGTGAACCAAATTTTGGAAGATATGCCGAGAGCCTGTGTACTTGACTTTCTGGGTAGTGGGGACCAGTATTTGTATCTGATGGAGTTTTCTTACAACAACAGTTATCAGGCGACGATTGAGATGGCACCATGTGAGGCTTTATATTGTAAGCATTGTAAGTCTCCAGTGTTATGCGAAGAGGTTGGTGATAGATAGGTTGTGGCTCCCGAGTTGCTTCAATTCACTAATGATGCAGTACAAAAGATCTGAGCTCGTATGTTGACTGCCTAGAGTAGGCAGAAGAGCTACGTCGATGTTAGGCGTAAGGACTTAGAGTTTCAGGTGGGACAACATGTATTCCTGAAGGTAGCACCGATGCATGGAGTACTGAGGTTTGGTAAGCGGAGCAAGCTGAGTCCTAGGTTTGTGGAACCCTTAGAGATCCTTGAGTGAATCGGTCCAATGACGTACTGATTAGCTTTGCCCCCATTTTTTGAATATGTGCATAACGTATTCCACATGTCGATGCTACGTTAGTATGTCGCAGACCCGTCCCACATTGTTGACTATGAGCCGTTAGACTTGAACAAGGATTTGAGCTTCGAGGAGAAGCCTGTGCAGATTCTGGCTCGGGAGTGTAAGGTTTTGTGTAACCGGGAGATCAACTTAGTCAAGGTTCAGAGGAGAAATCAGAGGGCAGAGGAAGCAATTTGGGAGCTTAAGGATGAGATGAGGACTCACTATCCAGAGTTGTTCTAGTCTTAGGACTTTCGGGGATAAAAATCTTAGAAGGATGGAATACTGTAACGGCCCAAGTTTTCATTCTAGTTTTCTAGGTACGTTCGGTTGATTATTCAATCATTTGGTCAGGTCGTTAGGGCTGTTTGAGCCTTCAGGGGCATTTTGGTCATTTGGCCTTTAGGGGTAGTTTGGTAATTGTCCAGGGTTTCGGTTTAGTTCCAGACTTGTGATGAGTTGGTTTTTATGTTTCGGTGTCAGGTTCTGGGTCTAGGAGTTGCTATTGAGAGGTTTGGAGTTCGATCGGTTTTAAAACAGAAAATAAGATTTAATTGTGAGCTTGTCATGACTAGAAGGGACAACTTCTTTGGACACTTGTCATTTGGAGGATTTTTAGTGAATTAAAAATAAAGAATTTAGGAGAAAAACTTATTTTCTCCCTTCTCCCTATGCCCTAGCCGACCACACCCTTCCCCATCGTCCTTCTCTTCTCCATTCGTCTCTTCATCTCCCTTGGCCGAGAACTCCTTACTAAAACCCTAACTCCATCGCAAGCCAAGCAGTCGAGACCTTGCAGTCGTACTCACAAACGCATCCCACGCCAGCACCGAGCGCCGCAAGCAACAGCCCTTCTAGGCCTCACGCCCGCAGCCAGCCTTCGAGCTAGGCAGCTCTATCGCTGCTCTTGCCCTAGACGTCCTGCTCGCCCACTCACGCAGCCACTTACCACGCGCGTGGTACTCCACCCGCTCGCACTCTCTGCATTGACACTCGCACACGCAGCCGCACAGATCACCTACCAACAAGTCGTACCCACACACCCACGCTGCACCTGCTGCACGGCCAAGCCGTTCACCCTCGCTTGCTGCCACACACGACGCCGAGGCCTGCTGCACGCCTACTCCCCCATGCCCGTGTCCTTGCCTTGCTGCCGAGCTCTAGCTGCCGAGGACCCTTGGCCATCTTGGTTTTGGGTAACACCCCTATTCCCGAGCTTTATCGCTGATTGTTGATTCAAATGCCTATGGTATTAAACTGTGTTGTGTTAAGCAATTGCTAGGTTGCTTGTGTTGATCCTGCAGCTCGAGGAGTTTGTTCACGATTGACTGTCTGTTTCCAATTTCAGGTAAGGGTTCCTTGCCGGGGTTGTGTGGACCCTGCCCACAACATTGATATCTCCTAGCTTGTTTGTTCTGCATGATATATATTATTAATGGATAGGCTTGTGCAGGTTTTCTGTTGATATTATAAGCGGTTAGTCGATAGGCTTGTGCAGAATGTTTGATGATATTATATTGTTAGCTTGTACAAGTTATCTGGATGCTATGTTCTATTGTGCATGCCCTGCTTCTTGAATCTCGTGATTGTGCTCGTTCTGTTTGTTAGTGCTTGACACTTAGAATATTGTGTATTGATAATGCATCCCCATATTCGTTCAGTTGTTCAGTATGTATGTAATACTCTATTATCTATATGCTAGTTGGATGTTGAACCATGTTAGCTCTAGATGTTCTAGTGTGTGTTAGTGCCTGTTAGGGTTGTCTCGAGTTATAGCCCAATTGCGTGCTGACTCTGTTTGGCTAAGGACTCGCCCAGTTGCATGCACTCAAAGACTTGCCCCAATTGCGTGTAGTCTATGATCTTCCAGGTTTGAGTTGATACAGGATTTGGTAGAGTGGTGTTCTACCCGAGCCTCTTTTCAAACTCGCCCAATTGTGTGCAGTCCCAGATCGACCCAGCGGCGTTGTCGATCTAGATTTGGCCAGTGGCATTGCAAATCCAGGGTTTGGCCTAGTTGCGTGCCACTCGACTATGCTCCAGGACTGGCCTAGTAGCGTGCTATCCATAGACAGCCAAGTTTGAGCTGTATCATGGTTTAGCCCAGTTGTATGCTGCCAGAGCATAGTAAGGACAAGCCCAATTGGGTGCTGTCCAGGACAAGCCCAGTAGCGTGCTGTCCAAGTTAGTCCAGTTGCATGCTAACCTAGTGTTGTCTTAGAGTTAGACATTCCAGAGACCAAGGTCACATAGGTTGCCCTCATGTCTAGTCAGCTAGTGGCATACTGACCCTGCTCGACACTTGTTGTCTATTATTGTTGAGACTGCCTTATATGTATTTGATGTTATACATGTATGCTAGGATGCCAGATGATTTGCTTGCGTATTGTACCCCGGTTGGGGGATTCTTACTGAGTGCAATTGTACTCACCCTTTCTGTGGTTTCTTCCACCAGGTAACTTTGCATAACATAGAGGTGGCTAGAGCTAGATGATCATGGGGAAAGTCTGTTGCACTAGTTTATTCATTTTATTGGCTTTCTTGTTAGAACTTTTAATATGAGGAATTGGAATTTGTTTGAATGAACTCTGGCCAGAGGCTGAAACTGCTTTTTGTTTTCTTTACATTGAAGTATATTGGAGTTTGAACTATTTATTGAAAGGTTGTTTTGAATTTTAAGTTTATTATCTTATATTTCAAATTGCATCTTGAAGTAAAGGCCTAACACCAGTAACTCCTAAGCTAGCACCACAACAACATGACGATGACACTAGTGATCTAGAGATTGAGGTCATACCGCCACTCAAAAGAAGAAGGAAGGCAACTAGGAATGTCTAAGAAGTAATTGCTACGCTATCAGAGTAGCAGGCACCTCCAGAGTAGAGTGACGAGCAACAAGCATAGCAATCAGCACAACCGAAACCTGTAGAGAATAAGGAGCAATCTCCGCCCAGAATGCCAGAAAATATAGACTTCACACCACCACCACAGCCACCAGAAGCATCCACACAAAGGACCCCAAGCACACCAGAAGATGCATTACAATGGCTAATCAGCCTATAGAATGCGGCAGACAGAAGGAATGCAGAATTCCAAAGTCAGATGCTGCATTTCACTAGACAAGCACGAACCGCCTGGACATATATGCAGGCACGGGATCGCAGCATCAGAAAAAAACTACAAAGGAGGAATCCAACCTTCCACCTACCTCCCTTCCCAACAGAAGTACTTCAAGAATGGATACCCCTTGCAGACTCGCCCACAGACAACGAGGACGCAGAGAACCAAAGGAAGTATTTAACTTTTTTTTTTCTACATTAAATAATTCATTTAAGTCTTTTCTAGCTAAATTTTACTTAGCATACCCATATACTTACATAGGTAGAATAATTCCATTACTCTAAAAATTCGCAATCCATGGATCACTGTTTTATGGATAAACGACATTAGGTAAATTAGAAGTACCAGGAAAGTGGGTTTTCAAGTAACAGCGTAGAATTAGCAATAGCGGGTGCTATGAGTAGGAAGGAGGATAGAATGTTTCGAGAAGGAATTTGTAGGCTCTAAGTAAAAAAAAATAAGTTTGAGGGAAATCGGATATCATCTTTATTGGGAAATTAAAGAATTTAAGTTTGGTGGTGAGAAGTGCGCATATCAATTTAAAACATTATGGGCAAAAGAAACGGTGAATGAGCGAATAAGCCATGGGTAATCCAAATATTCTGTTAGCACTGCTGCACAACCTTATAGCAGCTAGCAGAACATTTTACTCAGAGGTACCCAAAAACAAACAAGTCGTGGACAGGATATTTCGAGTGGATAATTGAAAAAAAAAAAAAAAAAAAAAAAAAAAGCTTTGCAGCCATAGGTAGGAATTCTTTAGGTATCCAATTTAACAACCAAAAGTAAAGGAAACTAGCGCTAATTAGATAAGCACACTAGTTTACCCTGTGATTCTGTGCACTAACAAGGAACCTAATGTTCTAATTAGAAGTAAAATAGCGACTAGTGGATTGTTGTTTTCCAAAGTTGGGAAATTATTCTTACACCAATATTGCTCATGGCGAGCAATAAGTAATTTTGGGGGTCTGATAGCGCTAAATAATAACGCTATTTAGTCCTAAAAAACTCATGCTAAATAAAGAAAAGCAAAGCAAACGAATAGACTAATGCGTAAAAAAAAGCGCATTACTTGGTCATATGTGCTATTAGCATCGCATGACATCACCTTTGCGACAAATTGATATTTTAGCTAATAAATACGCCTATAAACGCGGGAATAGGGAGATTAAGTAAAAACTGTTGATGTGTCCTATTTTCCAAAGGAAAGTGTTCCACAAGGAATGGTTGAAGCAAAAAAGGAAGGAAATAAAAGGGCAATCAAACCGTCGTACAGAGGGAATAAAGGAAAAGAGAAAAAGGAAAAATGATCAGCAATCAAATTGACTAATAAACAGAACCAAGAAGAAAACTCTTAAGGAAGAATCTTCAAGAAGAACGTGGTCGGTAAGAAACTTTTGACGACTATATAAGAAAGAAGATTCGAAGAAGAAAGGGTGCCAGTTTGGAGGAGAAGTTACCATTGATGAGTATTGAGACGCTGGGGTCTCACTGGAGATCCCGACGACCTTGTTTATTTGTAGACCCTGAAGAATTGTGTGCCAACGCGGTGCTGCAGATGAGGTTCCCATTGGCAACAATGTGTGACCGAATCTCTGCACCATAGATAGTTTTTACTTACATTGTATTTTGCATTTTTAACTTTTCGAACACAGCATAGTCGTTTTCTTGCTTGAATAAATCTACAATTATTTCATATAGACTTGATCTCATGCAACTTGTATGCGTAGGTTAATTTAAAGGAAGTTAGCAAGTTATATAATCTAGTCATGAATATTAATCGAGATGTAGGGATTATAAATTAGGGTAGTAGTTGTGTTATTTTACTTTAAGTCGATTGACAATCCACTCAGAGGTGCTTTGCATCTACCTTGGAAAAAGGGATGTTAAGGGGTTAGTCTGTCTGTTCTCACTAGGTATGTTTATGCTTATACTGAGCACTTTTTAGAGGGAAGTTAGGAATAACCTCCTCACTAGTTGCATGTTTACGACTGGTACCTAACAGCAAACCTACGGGAATTGTACTTGCAGGTTGCAGCCAAGTATTCCGAAAGGGAGCTTGGAGTTTAGTCCAGCATGTGTTTATTTTCTCACGATAACTCATCTTGCTTAGATACATTATCAGTTTATGTCCTTATAGGTTGCACTTTCATAGCGTCATAGTAGCATGATTAATTCAAATTTAGGAAACTCGAATGTGGGTGATCCAATTTATACTGTTGAATTTTAATTAAGAGTGTGTCGGCTCGCTACCCACGTATGCTAGCCTCTAGTCGACTCGGAAGAGGAACCTAGCGGAAGTCCCAGCAGGATACGTTAGTATTGCACGAAGACTTCGTCGTTCAAAGCAATGGGAAGTTACGTGGTAACCCTGCTAACGCATGTGAAATCCGAAACTTTATCATGTAGCGTTGCAGCGAAAGTTGAGCTGCATTCCACAAATGCGGAAGCATTGTGAGGATTGGGCAGCATGAATTCCACATCACCAAGAAACTCGTTTGTGTTTAACCGAATCTCTAATTAAGTCAAGCAATTACATCGACATTTACATTAGAATTAGCATTCGCATTAGAGTCGGCATAGTGTCTGCATTATTCTTTTTATTATTTTGCATAAAACAAACAATCTTCCAAACCAATTCATGTCTTTTATATTTTTTACCTTTAATATGAATCAATCACTTCAAATTCTATGTGGGATCGATAAAATTATATATTTATTACTTGCTGCAATTTCCGATCGAGTATACTTGCGCGTAAGCAATTCAAATTGTGTTTCACATAAGAATTAGTTACTATTCAATATATTAGCAGTGGAATCGTCTGATCAATAGCACATGATTTCTATCAATGATAGAACTCAACCATTGATAGACTGAGTCTATCACTGATTGAATTCTATGGTGATAGAACCCAATTTGGATTTCCTATTATCAATGAATTAGTTTTGATTTTGTGCTATACATAAAAATACTTTGTCTTTTTTTATTATACATGCAAAATCCCTTATTTATATTTAAATTGGGATTTTTTTTTCTCACAATTGTTTATCATCGTTTTCATCTCTATTTTAAAAATATTTAAATCTTAACAAAATTTCAAAATTTACTTTTACTTTATTTTTATTATTATTTCAAAAAGTTGACTTAAAATTTGAAAACCTTTGTAAAAAAGGATGGATCATAAAGACTACATAAAAAGTTTTGTTTATAAGATTATTTTTTAAAAAAACATATTTAAAAATCTGGAAGGGAAAAAAATTGATAAATGATTGGAACGGCCCAGGTTTTCATTCCGGTTCTCCAGGTACGTTCGGTTGTTCATTCAGTGGTTTGGTTGGGCCGTTAGGGCTGTTTGAGCCTCTAGGGGCATTTTGGTCATTTGGCCTTCATGGGTAGTTTTATAATTGTCCAGGGTTTCGGGTTGTTTCCAGACTTTTGTTTGAGTTGTTGCTTATTTTTTGGTTTCAGGTACTAGGGTCGGGAGTTTCTGTTGAGAGGTTTGGAGGTCGTTCGGCTTAATACAGAAAATAGGATTTAATTGTGAGTTGGCTCAGGACTCGAAGGGAGAACCATTTTGACAAGTGGCATTTGGAGGATTTTTTTATGCTTAAATTGAAGAAATTATATGAAAATTCATTTTTGCTTCCCTCACATGCCCTAGCCGACCTCCACACTCCCTTTCTCCCCATCTTCTTCATTTTCCTCCTTGCCGAGCCACTTACCCCATCGCCAAAACTCCATACCTCCATCGCTCAAGTTGTCGAGCCCCTCTCCATCGCTTGCCATCACCGTCGCAACCCATCGCCGAGCACAGCCGGCCCGCACGCCAGCAGCAGCAGCATTGTCGAGAGCTCCATCACCCATGCCCGTCATGCAACGCCGCAAGCCTCTCGCCCACCCCACTTTCCCGATCGCCCTCGCGAGGAATGCCACACAACAGCCCCTCGCCTAGCCGCACGCTACAGCACATGCCCACAACAGCTCGTCCGCACAGCCGCCATTTCTCGCCGAGCCACTTGCCGAGGCCTGCTGCACACACCCGTGTCCTGCCACACTCACGCTGCCAAGCAACCTTGCCTCATCCGCTCGCCCACGATGCTTGCCCGCACGTCGTACCTTCCAAGCCCCTAGCTGCCAAGGTCTCTAGGCCTTGTCGGTTTTGGGTAAAACCCTAATCCATAGGCTTGTTTAATGTCTTGCTGATTCGGTTGTTTAGGTGTTGATTTGTAATATGCTATTTTATTTGCTAGGTGGCTTGTGTTGATCCTACAGCTCGAGATCGTTAATGTTGTCTGTTTCCACTTTTAAGGTAAGGGTTCCTTGCCGGGGTTGTGTGGACCCTGCGCACGACAATGAGATCTCCTAGTTTGTTTGCTCTGCATATTATATTGTTAGTGGATAGGTTCGTGCAGGTTTCCTGGATGCAGCCCAGTTAATACTATGTTCTGATCCTATATGTCTGTTGATCTGTTCTTGTATGTTGTGTGCCCTGCTTCATATGTTATGGTTAAGCATGTTAGTGGATAGGTTTTATCTAGATTGTTTGTTAAGGCTTGCATGTAGAATGACGGATTATGTTAATGTTCTATTTCTGCTGAAATTCACTGTGAATGTTGAACCATGCTAGCTCTATGTTAGGTAGCAATATGTGAGTTCTGATAAGTTTACCCAGGACCAACTGTAAAGACCCGACCTAAAACATGGTACTAAATGGATCCTTACTTTAGCATGCACGTTAAAACAGTAAGGAATTAAAACATACAAGCAATTTCCTGTTTAAACCCTGGAACCTGTTCAAACATTTATTTCAACCTGCAACAAAGCGACTCTGGCTAGAGTCTTATTTCAAATCAAAACCATTTTAAAACATAGTTGAAGTTCAATTAACAATCCATATAATTTTCAAACATCAAAGATCCAAAACTTAAAGATCAGAAAGTCCAGTACAAAATTAATAGGTTCCACATAAATAAAATCCTAGGGCTCCGTGCCCTGAACATGCTGAACAATAAATAAAATAGAGTAATAGAGTTGCCAGCGGAGTCCCATGATCGTGCAGCCACTCCTCTAGCCGTCCAACCGCTGTCCCAAGTTACCTGGTGGAAAACCACAGAAATAAGGGTGAGTATAAACATTCTCAATAAGGATCCCCTACTGGGGTATAGTACAAACATCAATAATACATCATACTAGTATACATACAACCGCTATCAACACAGATCAACCCTTGAATCAACCAAGCGACTCCTGAATCATCGAGGTCTCTTACCACAGACCTATGATCAGCTAAACAACTGATCCTGAAACTGGGACAACACTTGTCCAATAACTGGGACCCGAAGGTCCAAACATCTGGGACACGAATGTCCAATCACTGGGACAAGATACGTTATGTCCAAAATGCTGACCAGCTCTCCAAACTGGTCCTGGACACATGGGAGAGTACCCAGTGTCTGGCTCTAGACTCAGAAAATAAATGGTGTACTGTAAGCATTATCCCGGGGGGCTCTCCTCCCAGTGCCTAATGCTAGTGCGTGCACACCGCATGCTGCTGCAAACCGTGTAAGGACGTGGGACCTAAACATGCTACTCCAGTCCAAGTACGCATGCCTACGCTCAGAGCAATGTCACTGAACGAACAGTAGTGCGAGGTCCCCGACATTCGACTATAAGTAGCATAAGACCACCGAACGTCTGAAGCTAAGAACCGGCCACTGCATGCTTACACTGTCTGTTGGGTTCCGCTCTAGCAGGCTACAAACTAGGCTTATGTCGATAAGGGAGCTAATCCGTGGGGACAAATTCCTTTATGTCCACTCTCAGCCTCTAGATGAAGACAACCCTGACAAGTCTATCTAAGAGTCCCGCCCCGTGCCTTATCAGGCCAAACATGCTTAACAGATAACAAAGGATGCATGCTAGAGAACAACCTAACATGGTACTAACATGTCACGGGAATATCATACATGCTAGCAGAACAGTACAGGGAGGTAATCATACATGCTCATAACAGTCAACCTATCCACTAATATGCTTATAACAGTCAAATGTATATAAAGCAGCAATCAAGATGTACGCAGGGCCCACACAACCCTCGGTAAGAAATCCTTAGCTGAAAGCAAGCATACAATCACAACAAGTTGCTCCTAGAGGTGCAGAAGATCAAGCCTAGCTACACGTAACCTATCACATAACCAAACACACTATTACTAACCAAACTATTAAATAACTAAACAGCTAAACCAAGCTAAGGACAGAGTTTACCGAATCCCGAACAGGTGCTCGGGACAACCTCTAGGCCAAATAAGGGCTCTCGATAAGAGCTAAGCAGCACCACTCGCTGTATGGCACTCTCGGCTAGGCAAATAACAACACAAACACACATAATAGCTCTCGACAAAACAATAGGCAGCCAACAACAAACAGCCTCGGGAAAAGCTTACCTAACTGAAGGCTTTTGCTTGGCAGATGATTGTAAGAACCTGACCCAAAAGTGGTCCTAAACCCGGTTCTTACTAGCATGCTTACAAATTAAAACCTTTAAATAATAAAGAAAATCGCTTAAAATAAAACTTGATTAAAACAAGATAAGAACAACATTCATTTCCAAACTTTCCATAATTGAATCCTGACCAGTATTTTCAAAATAACAGTTAAAACAAGTCTTAACAGTAAACAATGTTCACAACATGCTACTATAGAATAAAGGACTCCAAATAAATAAGACAACAGAGTATGCCGGCAGCTCCCTCGACTAGCTATCCTGGTGCTGTCCCAAGTTATCTGAAAGATAAGTAAGGGTGAGTATAAACATACTCAGTAAGAATCCCCAACCGAGGTACAATACGATACATCAATCACCTGACATCCTAGTATACATGCAACAGTTACCAGCACAGAACTTTGCTCAACAAGCTAAACAAGACAATTCTGGAATCCTCGGAAGTCTCTTACTTCCGGATTAGTGATCAGCTGCCATATCTTATTCCAAACTAATGGGACAAAGTGCGTTATGTCCAAACTGATGGGACAAACTGCGTTATGTCCAAGCTGATGGGACAAGGTGCGTTATGTCCAAGCTGATCTGGCAAGATAAGTCTGGGAACTTCGAAAGTTTCTTACTTCCGACATGCTGATTGGCTCTCCTAACCAATCCCAAATGACATCCTCAAGGGTCTTTCTCCCTCGGCCAATCGATCAACTCAAAAGCTGATCCCGACTAGATGTCAAACACCCTCGAGGGTCTTTTTCCCTCGGCCAAATGACCAACTCAAAAGCTGATCCCGACTAGATGTCCTCGAGGGCCTCTTACCCTCGACCAAGCTGTTCCTAGGACAACGGGAGAGTACCCGAAGTCAAGCTCTAAACAAGAATGGAAGCGATGTCACAGAACTATAGTAGTGCGAAGCCCTCAGCACTCAGTTGTAGCTGCATGTACCACCTACTTGAAGCTAAGAACTGTCTCCGGGCAGGCTCACCCGTGACGGGTTCCGCTTTAGCAGGCTATAAACTAGGCTTATACCGATGCGGGAGCTAATCCACACAGGCTACCGGGGGCGGAAGCATAGTATGTTATGCTACTCACTGATCCCGACCTGTGGAGACACAGTACGTTATGTCCACTCTCAGCCTCTAGATGAAGACAATTCTAACTAACTATCTAATATCTCAAAGAAGACAATATTTAGTAGTTCAAACATGCTGAACAATATACAAGTACAACCTAGCATGATACTACACATTTAAACATGGATCTCAAAACATGTTGGAAGGACAAACCTAGCATGGCACGAACTTGTAGAACAGGGGCAAACATGCTAGCAGAGTTAAACAAGGAAACAGTCCTATCAAATAACATGCTCATAACATATAACATATAAATAGAATGCAATCAAGACATATCGCAGGGCCCACACAACCCTGGTAAGAGATCCTTACCTGGAACAAGCAGAAATACAAACAGTAAAGTACTCCTTGAGCTGTAGTGACTCACAACATAAAAGCATACAATATATCAATAAACCTAGCTAGCTAATCATCTAATCAAACACTAAACCAAGGCAAGGGAAACAAGAAGCTACCCCAACAAGCAACTAGTGCTCTCGGCCAAGCACTTGAAGAAACCCTAGGGCTCGGCTACTCCTTGCAACAAAGTGTCTCGCCTAGGGCATCCACAAACAACAACAACAAGTTAGGCCTCGACTAGGTGGAGCTCTCGGCCTCCTCCACCAATGAAGCTCTCGGCCAACCCAAGCACAACAACAACCACAACAACAAGAAGCTCACCTTGATGGCTTCGGCAATGACTCCAAGGATGCAAGGAGATCTCGGCTAAGGAACACAATGAGGGTCTCGGCTAGGGCTAGGCTTGCACAAAAAAGAAGAGTTTCGGTTAGCACACTCCAACCAAGCTAGCTCTCGGCTAGACCAACCCAACACAACAACACACAAGCTTACCTGGCATGGTCTCCAATGAGGCTAGGTGGTCTCGGCCAAGAGGATGCACAACCAAGAAGGATTCGGCTAGGGTTTAGATCTTGTACAAGGAGCAAGAAAAAGGTTAGATCTACACATCTACATCTCAAATCACAACAAACACCATCCATCTTACCTTGGAGCTCTTGGCAATGGAGGTTGGAGAAGAAGGGTGCCTTGGATCCAACTCAACAAGGAAGAACAAGCAAGATCTTCCCCACCCAAGCAAGATGCTTCTTGAATCTACAAGAAGAGAAGAAGGAAAACACAACCTCTCTTGGTTAGAGCTTAGTTTTGGCCATGGTAAGGGAAGAAGAAAAGGATTTTGCAAAGATTTACCTTGGAGAAACAATGGAGGAGTTGAACTATGGAGCAACCTTGGAAGCTTGGTAATCGAACAATGGAGAGCAAAGGGAGAGCTTAAGGTCTCGGCCAAAGAGAGGGAAAGAGAGAATGATGGTCAGCCAAGAGGGAAGGAGAAGAGAATATGAAAAAACCCTAAGTCATTTTTCCCTTATTTTAATTAATAAAAGCTTGGAAAAATCCCACCTTCAAATCCCACCAAGAGCACCTTTTTAAAACTATTTTGTTTTCTCTACACAAGGCTCAAACTCAACTCCCAAGCCACCATGTTTGAATCCTAGCTCCAACACTTTTATTTACATTTTTCTTCTTTTAACCGAGAGGGCTCCAAACTTACCATAAATGCAATTCTTGACCTTGAACTTGAAACCGAAGAATAATCGGAGTCCACAATGATAGAAACAACCCTGATACTCTGACTTACTGTAAAACTATCTCGGGAAGGCTAAATGACCAAAATACCCCTGGAGGACAAAATGACCAAAATACCCTTGGAAGCACAACAACCCTAACAGCCCAACCAACTCACTGGAGAAACAACCAACAAACCTAGAGAACCGGAAGGAAAATCTTGGGCTGTTACAATGATGCTCTTGGTAGTTAGGGCAGTGACATGGTCGGGGCTGTTCGTTGGAGCGAGGCATTACAAGGACTGCTGGGCGTGTTGCTGTGGCGAAGCTACGAGCAGCTGGGCTGCGGACAAGCAACTGTGAAGGGCGAAAGGCTAGGATGCAGTTCACTACTGCAAGGACCCGGGCAGAATGACCAAGGTGATGCGGATCGACAAGAGCACTCGTGCGCTGTGTCGCAGCTGCAAAGGGCGTGGCTCTCGGCTGTGATGCTCTCGGCTTTGCGAGGTGAGGCAATCAACGCTGCGACTGCGATGCGGCCAACGAGCAAGGCTGCGGATCGGCAAGGTGTTGCGATGAAGGATGCGATCGGAGATAAGGCTGTGATGGAGGATGCGATCGGAGATGGGTTATTCTCGGCTAAGAGGGGGAAGAGAAAATTAGAGGGGATCGATTGGGGCTGCTTCCCGGGAGCTTGGACGATCGACAATGGAGACAGGGGAGAAGGTGATTGCGATTTGAGATAGGGGATTTTGCGATCTAATTTCTCCTTTTCGAATGAGACAAAACACATAAAAACCCTTATTCTTTCTTTTAGCTCTTAACTCCAAATAATCAAGGGACAAGTAAATTATCAAACGAACAAAGGCATACTTTTCCCCCTCGAATCAACCGGAACTACTTCCTTTTTGCCAACTATTGCAACCAGATCAACCCGGGTTCGAACCCTAGCTCGAACACCTTTTTCTTTTTATTTTCTCTTTATGAACCAAGGCTACCAAACTTCTCCAACCACCTCTGTGGCAAGGATCCTACAAACGAAATAATCTTCCAAGCTCAGCAAAAGACTTAAACAGCCCTAACGACCCGACCGAACAACCTAAATACAATCGAACGTACCTGGAAAACCGCAATGGAGAACTGGGCTATTACACCAGGCCAGTGTGTGCTGTCCAAGGTTGGCCCAGTGTGTGCTATCGGGTTTGCTCAAGACTGACCCAGTGTGTTGTTGTCCCCTATTGGCCCAGTGTGTGCTGACCAGGTATGAGCTAGACTAGCCTAGTGGGTGTTGTCCCTTTGTTGGCCTAGTGTGTGCTGACTAGATTATCCAGGATTGGGCTAGTGTGTTGCTGATCCCGAGCAAGCCCAGTGTGTGCTGTCCGAGTTGCTCAAGACTTGCCTAGTGTGTTGTTGTCCCCTGTTGGCCCAGTGTGTGCTGACCAGGTATGAGCAGCACTAGCCCAGTGTGTGCTGTCCAGAACTAGCCTAGTGTGATGTTTTCCTTTGTTAGCACAGTGTGTGCTAACCTTATTTACTTTAGTGATAGAGCTTTCCAGATTACTTAACTGTTTCTCCTGTTTGTTAGCCTAGTGTGTGTTGACTCTGTCTAGCTATGAGTATAGACCCTTGATGTTGTTCATCATCCTGCTGTTATACTTATTGAGACTGCCATGATTTTGCGTTATGCTTGTATGCTAGGTTACTAAAGGATTTATCTTGTGTATTGTACCCCGGTTGGGGAATCATTACTGAGTGCAATTGTACTCACCCTTTCTCTGGTTTTTCCACCAGGTAACTTGGCACAGCATCGAGGTGGCTAGAGGAGGAGTTGGATGATCATTGGAAATGCCGCTGCATCTTCTCGTCCATTCATATTTATGTTGTTGAACAGTTTTACTTGGAACTTGTAACGTTTTAATTATACTATGGCCAGAGGCTAAACCATTTTAATGTTTTCAGCATAAGATGTTTTAGAACTTGATTCATTTATATTATGGATGTTTGAAATCTTCTATTTTTAAGTGTAATGAATTTGAATTGCATCTGTTAGTAAAGGCCATTTTGGACCATTTAGTTTCGGATCTTTACATTGATAAAACTAGAAAGTAGACGATAGGGGCAGATAAAAAAGGTACTAGGGGTGATCTCAGTTCGGTTTTGGTCAGTTTTGGGCAAAACCGACAACCTAACCAATAAGTTCGGTTCTTCACTTAATAGAACTAAACTGATGTCCAATAGAAGCAAAAACCATTGGATCAGTTTTTGTTCGGTTCGGTTCGATTCTATATTGGTTTTGATTTTCAAAATCCTACCACAAAAGAAACATGTCTTCAGTATCTCTAGTTGTACTGTGGCTATAACGGGGGATGACCTTTATCTAGCAACAACACACAAGTAATATCATACGAACAAGCCCCCAAATCAAAGCAAAGTTGGTTGAGATTCAGAGATTTGAAACAGAAAGAAAGGGAAAAAAAATCAGAGATATGAAAAATTAACTTGAAGAAGAAATATAAACAGAAAAATCCAGTTTACCCTTTTTATCTTCTTCGTTTTCTTTCTTTTGGGCTCTGAAACTCAAGTGCCTTCAAAATCCAAATTTAAGAAAACTAAAAAAACATAGCCGAGTAAAAAAATTTATCGTTGAAGAAGGAAATAATCAAAAGGAAAGGGTAGAAGTAGAAGCTATGGAGAAGAAGACGTAGAAATCAAAGCGATAGAAAAGAAAGAGTAGAAGCCAAAGCGATGGAGATGAAGTGTACAGAAGCGATCGAGAAGAAAGATGTAGAAGTTGAAGGGTTGTTAGGCTTGAGACAGAGAATTATAAAATGAACGGCGGAATGAAGGAACAAATTAGGGTATTTTAGCAGGTATTTATATCATTGGTTCGGTTCGGTTTTCTTATTGGTTTTTCATATAAAATCGAACCGAACCATTAAAATTCGGTTTTTTACAAATTCAAACCAATAAATCCAATGTCCTGCTAAAAAATCGAACCGATCCACTGAATCGGCTCGGGTTCATTCGGTTTTTCGACATTTTTTTCACCCCTGAAGGGTAGAGGTAGATAGAGCGTAGGATCGACAATTTAGAAAAAGGAATAGAAATATGCTATAAATAAATTACTTTTAAAACAATGATTATAATTGACCACTTCAAAGTAACTGTATAGAGTAAATTCCCTTCAATATATTATAATAACAGTTAAGTTTAGATTTATTTATCAAAAAAGTCATTTTTCTTCTGTTTTAAAAAAAGGAAAAATGTACCCAAAGTTGGTACAAAGAAGCTACTTTTTTCACAAAAGTCACACATCATTTTGTCTCTGGAAAATTGCTTCCTTGCAAAGATTGCTTCATCATGATTCATATAAAAGTTTTTCTCTAAGAAAATAAATCGTCAGCCTCAATTACGTACGACACTCTATAGAGGTGAGCCTTAAACTTCCTAGTTAAAATTAACTCATCTAAGTACAAACAGAGAGAAAAATCAAAATTTCCCTTAACATTTAACTATAAAACTACAGCACTCAGAAGGGAAGTGGAGACAAAAGGTTTCAACACAAAAAAGAATGGCAACCTTAGAAAGCAAGCTTGAAGAAGCAGCAATGGAGGGCAGCGTAGTAAAGCTGCAAGAATTACTCCAACAAGATTCTCTACTTCTCGATGCAGCCGTCGCCAATCCTCCGCTTCATGTTGCTGCCTTACACGGCCATGCCAGTTTCGTCAATGATATTCTTCAGCAAAAGCCTCAGCTGGCTCGACTGTTGGATGCAAAGGGATCATGTCCCCTTCACCTAGCAGCAACTAATGGCTATGTTGAAGTCGTGAGGGTTTTGCTGGGAGTTGACACTCATACGTGCTTGTTTCGTGATGCTGATGGCTGCAATCCTTTGCAACTCGCCGCCATGAATGGCCATGTTGATGCCTTGAAAGAGCTCCTCGAGGCCAGGCCGGAAGCAGCCCAAGCCCAAATCGCTGTTGACCGCAGGGGAAACGCCTTGCATTTGTGTGTCAAGAACAACCAACTGGAATCTTTGAAGGTGCTGGTTGCTCATGCTGCAGATAATCATGCTTTCATAAATTCTAGAGATGATTTTGGATGCTCTATTCTCCGTTTAGCTTTCCTTTACAGACAGGCAGAGGTAAATAATTTTTTGTTCACTATTTAATTTGAAGAAATTTCAAATAGATTCATAAATTTTTGGAGATTCTTTTCGAATGTTTTTCACAAAATTTTAGTTTTAATTTTTTTTTTTTTTTTAATGTTTAATAGGTATTATCAAATTCCTAAACATATTAATAGTCAAACAAGCAAACTAAATAATTTTTTTAAAAACAAATTAGCAAACTAAATAATTATATATATATATACAAGAAGCTATATCCTGAAATCAAAATTAATTGTATAAACATTTGTTAGAAACTTTTAAACAAATAATATGGGATTAACACAATTGATAAATCATCGCGATTAAAGAATAAATTAAACAAACGTCAACTTCAAAATAAAGTTTGAGAAAAGGCTTTTAAATTAAACAAAATTTAATAATATTATTAATGATTTTTTAAACATTTTATTTGAGCTAAAAAAGGGGATTTTGCATGTATAACAAAAAAAGATAAAATATTTTCATCTATAGCATAAAATTAAAACTAATTCATTTGTAGCAAAAAATTCAAATTGAATTCTATCACTAGCTGGGTTCTATTAGTGATAGAATTCAATTTATGAAAAATTTCTTCTATCACCGCTTGAATTTTCTACTAGTGATAGAATTTCAAATTGTGTTCTATCACTAGTTGAATTTTATCGCTGATAGAAATTAATATGCTATAGATGAAATTATTTTAAAAATTGTGCTGCAAATGTAATACAAAAGATAAAATGTGCTGCTGATGGTAAATTCTCTTTATAAATTTTGAAGAGCTTATTTTTTTCCACATAGTCATCATGCCCTCTAAAAAATGTCACTATGAGTTTATTAATCTTGAAAAGATTACTAGTATCATTTTTGTTTAATTGAATACTCTAGTTTGCTTTATTAAACTATAATATTTATTAGATAGTATGAGATTTCGTCACAAAATTAATTAGTGATAAAAAGAATAATATACATATTTTTATAAATGTTTTTGTTGTGAGATTCTCAACTTAACTCGAGTTTTTTTTGTGTCATAAACACATATTTATATCGATTGATATATTTCCCTTTATATTTGGTCAAGTACTTCAAAACATTCAAAATGTTGTGTCATGAATACAGTTGAACTAATCTTCCAGAATTAAAAACTGTCAAAGTGAGCATCTAATTGATACATACCCTTGATCTAAGATAGGAGATTCAACTTTTGTTTGTTGGTAAAAACACAAACCACTATCAAACCCATATAATTAGTGGCTGCAAATATATGAATGCAGACAATAAAATTTCTGATCAACACGGACGGAATGGAAGTAGACAGGCTGTTCGAAAGCAACAGGGACCAAAACGACATGATCACTGCAGAGTTACCGACCGCCGTTCCGACAGAGCAACCGCCGGCCTGCCATTCCGACAGTGAAAATAGCAGCAGGAGGGTGAAACCGCGGCTGATGAGACAGCGAGAAGCACTGATGGTGGTGGCGTCAGTGGTGGCGACGATGGCTTTTCAGGCGGCGATCAATCCTCCGGGCAGCGTCTGGAAAGATGCCAGAAAATCCACAATACACCCTGTTCGATTTGGGTGCTTCGTTTCTTCAATCACTTTCAGTTTTGTTTTCTCCATTATTGAACTGCTTTTGCTGCTAAGTGATTACCCCTCCACCGTTCCCCTTTTCTTGCGTTTTCTTTCTTTTGCAAAGATCTTCTCCATTGGAGGAATGACTGTGGCTTATGGGGTTGCAATTTTGTGTTTGACTTAGTTAACTATTTACATCATATGTGCTTTTATTTTACTTTAATATTTAACGTTGGGAAGATGAGCTTAGCTCACCAAATAGGTTGAAATTCTCCATTCCCTAATTTGTTGTATTGATTATGGAAGAAAATTTAATCTTTTATATTTCAGAAACTAAGGAAAAAAGTTTGATATTTTATATTTGCTTTATTGTTATATTTAAATTAGAAATCATAAAAGCTGTCCATTTTTATAATTCAACATTGTTTGAGGGAGTAGATTTCATATCATGACTGCTTGACTATCCATTCATACGTTATGTCAATTGAGTTATATTTTTGTTGTTAATGTAAAATACAAGATTTAATTCTTGTGTATTAATTTTAAGATTTTTTATTGTACACTTGGCCTTAAATTAACCAATGGTTATTCATTTACCACTACTACAATTATAAAAATAGATGGTGGGCTAAAAAGATTATAAAAAAAACACAGATGAAAAGATGGCGTGCTAATTTTTTTTATAAAGGCCAGACTTTTTTGTGGCAAACATTGTCTGCCTCAAAAAAGGTGTGCCGTTAATTGTTAACGGTGGTCGGGCAAATATTCTCACCGTTTAATTACATTTAGTGGAGGGTTGTAATATGTCCGCCGTTAATTACCTCTGGTGGCAGGCAATGCATGTCGTTAATTACTTTTGGTGGTTGGAGCCTAGCTCGAAAAATAGCTTTTTGACCAATTTTTGTTCCTCTTCTCTTCTCAAACCTAGGGTTTCATTTCTTCTAATAAGTTCGGCATTTTTCGGCAATTTTTGGCCAATTTGAAGCTCACAACTTCAAGTTTCATTTCTTCTTCAAGTTCGAAGCACACAAGTTTGAAACTCACAAATTTCAGCATTTCTTCAACTTTGGGCATTTCTTCAAAAATTTGATAACTCTTTTTCTTAGTCCCTAACTTTTTAAAACTCTCTTTAGCTCATTTATGCTTTAATCTTTATATATAACTCTTGTTCACAAACACTAATAAGAAACCCTAACCATTTGAGCTCTGTATCTCGTCACCGTTGATCCATTTTCGAGTATTAAGTTGCATTCTTCTTAGAGATGAGTGGAGAAGCAATCAAGGGAGTGGCTATAGTTCCAGAGTCGGTGTTGAAGATATGGAAGAGAAATGAGGAATGGGCTTTGGACGAGAAGAAAGATCTAGCGGTTGCGAAGAAAAAGAAAGTGAAGAACAAGAAATTGATCTAGAGCTTGTAAAATAGTATTAGTGGCGGGCATTATGCGCCTCCCATAAACAAGTATTGGTGGTAGGCATCAAGCGCCTGCCATAATAAAGTATTGGTGCCCGCCACCTTTTGTGGCTGCCATCAATTGTATACAATGTCATCATTATTGATGACAGGCTCTTGCCCGCCATTGTTTTTTTTAGTAATGAGGGACCGTATTCGCCATCAATACCCAATATTCTACTAGTGTAAGATAATAAGAAATTTTTTCTCATTTGTGCAAATCCTTATGGTATCAAGAAGGATTGACTAACGTCACCTCTCATCTGCTCTTCTTTGTACATGTTTCTCTCTTTCATTGGCCAAGGAAACTTTTCTCTTTCTTCTTGAGAATCAAAACTTCTCTGTTTCAACCTAAATCCATTCTTCAAATGAGCATGATTGGAGTAATTTGTTAAAAATGTTATTATACTGTCTCATTGATTTATTGATTAAAAAGTGTGCAAGACTTAATACACATCACCATTTCATTGAGTTTTGAACCTATGGGCAACTCATTATATTTTTCTCAATTATTTATGGTCTTCGTAATATAATTGGTACTTCCTTATTCACTTCATAATCCAAAATAATGAAATTAGCTGGAAAAATGCACTTATCCACTTGCACCAAAACACCTTCAATCTTTCCTTCTAGTTTCCTCATCGATCTATCTACCAATTGTATTTTCATTGTTGTACACTTTGCCTCTCCTATTCCAAAATGCTTATAGATTACTAATGGCATCAAGTTGATACTTGCTCCCAAATCACACAGTGCTCTCTCGAAGTGCTGACCTCTAATAGATACTAGGATTATAAAAGCTCTTAGGTCTTGCACCTTGACTAGAATGCTACTTTTTACTATAGCACTGCACTCCGCATTTAACGATACTACATTCAATTCTTCTAAAATACTCTTCTCAAGTAATTCTTCTTTCAGGAATTTCAAATAATTTGGCATTTACTTTAGTGCATCCATTAAAGGAATGTTGATTTGGATTCCATTAAGGATGTCGACAAACTTCTCATATTGATGCACATCTTGCTTCCTCTTTTTCAGTCTTTGAGGAAATGGCAGTGGTCGTTGATAGTGTAAAATCTACTACCTCACCGACTTTCCTTTTCTCATTAACTTTGCTCGTCTCTGTGATAACTTCCTGTGAGACTGACATTTCTACTGCTAAAATTTCGTCCATTTTTTCTGTGTTGGTATATAGAATTGGTTCTTCATATTTTTCTAGTCCTATAGTCTCTACGATTTCCTGATGCAAATGGAACTAAACAATAATGATTTCTAAGCTTAACTTATTGCTAAGTGTTGGCTTTGGAATCACCACGCATAAGTATACGCGGTCAGAAATGCAGCAAGTGATAAGTATGCAATTTATCATTCTCCATAGGGATTGATGTCTAGAATTATTATTACTAACTTAAGAGTTACACAGAATATGCAAAAGAATGTTGTTGGTGATTGTTTGGGTTGTTCAAGACTCTAAATGATGAAATGTAGTTGAGCATAGGTAAAAATGCGAATGAGAAGATGCTAATCATGCATTAGTGGTAATTAGATTTCATGCTTCCCTATCTAATACGTACTTCCGCTCTCATTGATTTATGTCTAACTCAGCTTCCACTACAGTTATTCATACTTAGCTCGGGGCAAAGCACTCGTAGTAGGGTTATTCCTAAATCCTTTAACAATGCGAGAGACCTCGCATCGAACCTATCTTAGCATACTGGATCATCCAACAGTTCCCTCTTTCGTGTTCAATGAAGGCTAGCACGCGTGGGTAGCTGATTGACGCATACATAGAAATAAATTACATAAGTTTAAAATATAACAACCTATAATCTTAATGCTTTTGAGTAAAAATAAGCCTAAATTTCAAAAACCAAAAACAAAAAACCAAATGGTTATCAAACCAGGCCTTAATGCTTAGATTTACTAAATTTTATATATTTAAAATATTTCTAGGATTACCTTTTGTAGTGTACTATATATATATGTTATAAAATACAATAATAGACAGAAGTTTTCAGCCAATCATTTCTCTAAAATTATGATCGACCGTTAGTCATCGGGATTACAAGTCCAATTAGCATCATTAAATTGGAGTCACAAGGAAGGTAAAGACCATGATTGTAGGCGCCTCAAAGTAACAGAGCACCAACTTTACAACTTTCAATGTGTAGTCTTGGGTTTTTATAAAAAATGACTAATTTTAAATATAAGCAAAATACATCCATTTTTTCTTAAGGCCTTCAAGAAAAACAAATCTTTTTATGTGTGGTCGAGCATTCTCTTAGAAGGGGGTTTTTTTCTTCAAGGTTATATGTAAAAAAAGGGAAGTGGAAATTGTATCATCTTGGGAAGAGACACTTGAATTAATAATCATCAAAATTCTTACCACCAGTATTGAGGGAGAATGGGAAAGAGATGAGGGTTGTTGTTGATATCATTTCTGATAAGTTGGAGTGGAGACAGAAGTCTTGTGAGAGAGGTGATCCATGATAGTGAAGCTGAGATTATTTTGAACACTCTGTTTGGCAATCCTAATGTTGAGATATGCCTTGAATGACTGAATGCTTTACAATTAGTTAGTCGAGGGTCTCGCTGCCCAGTCAACGAGTGGGGGTTCGGGGGGAAATGCCCATAAAACCTCTACAAAATATGTATTTGTTATCTAATGGGCTTTTATGTATTTCAATCCTGCTATTTTTAATAGAGTTTAATGATAGTACCTATATAAACTCGAATTAAACCCTAGCCACCCCATGATGTTCATTCTTTATTTCGCTTCTCCTAAATAAAATCGTGTCCCCTCTCTGCCCGTGAACTAGCTAACACACGTTTGTGAACCACATAATTCTATATTTTTTTTTTCTTCTGCGTTTTCTTATTTTCGAATTGGCCAAAAACTTGTTTTGGGTTCGGAGTTCACGCGGTTTTCGCTCTATGTTTTCTCTAGTGAAATATGATCAAGTTTTAAAGTAAGTAACAGTCACTTCCTGTAACGGCCCAATTTTCTATTTCGGTTTCCCAGGTGTTTCTGGTTCATTATTCGGATGTTCGGATGGGCCGTTAGAGCTATTTTAACCCTTAGGGGTATTTTGGTCTTTTTGCCCCCGGTAAGGGTTTTGTGGATTTTCAAGACTTCGGGGTCACTCCTGCCCTTGTCGAGGCTTGATTGTTGTTGGTTGCAGGACCCAAGAAGTTCGTGCTAGTTGGTTGGAAGTTTGGAGGTGATTTGGTAATTAACAAAATTATTGTTAATTTAAGTGCTTCCATTGGGATTTGAACCCTTGCCCTTGATGGTGATTTGGAAGCTTGGTTTAAATGAGTTTTAATAAGGAGAAAAGGTTGCTTCAAATAGAAATCGAAGGAGGAAGCCCGGGGAAGAGATTTAGGTCACCAAGACCTATTTAAATTAGGAAAAGGAAAGAAAATCAAGAAAATTCCATTCCCCTTGTTTTACCTCTCTCTCTTTCTCTCTCTCTCTTTCTCTCTCTCTCTCTCCTTTCCGACCTCACCAAGAAACCCAACCGAGTCGCACCGAGCCGCCCCGAGCCACTGACCCCAGCAGCGGCAGACTGCCGCCATCGCCCTGTCGCCCGGCCAAGCCTGATCGCCCGAGCGCTGTCGCAGCAGAGACGACCCGTCGCCAGACGCGAGACGCCAAAGCGTGCGTCATGCGACCGTCGCCAGCGCCAGCGCGCGCGCCCGCATCGGGCGTCTTCGTCGCTTTCGCGCGCGCACCGACGGCCGTGTCGCCAGCCAAGACGTTAGCGGGCTCGTCCCTCCGCGCCCGATGCGTGTGTCGCCGTGCGCGCTGCGCCGGTCCCCTGCCGCGTTAGCGTGCCCAGCAGCGCCCAGTCTGCTCGCCCAAGCTGCACGTCCTGCCTGCCCACTTGCCGCCGAGAGCCTGTTTTGCCAAAATTGTTGGGGCCGAGACCTAGTGCCTTCTCGGTTGGTAATTCTCGAGCCTCCACTCTTTTTGGACCCTAAGTTGATTGGCTGTTGTTATTTAATTAGGATATTTTTATTAAATGCTTAGTTTTCTCGGGTTCACTTAGAAGCTCGGGAGTCGCTTGGTTGGCTTATGGTAGTTATTTTCTGCTTGTTTCCAGGTAAGGATTTCTTACCGTGGTTGTGTGGACCCTGCGATGCTATCATGATTGTGCCTTGTATGCTTGGTTGTTGTTATGAGTATGTTAGCTATTGAACAGCTTGTGTTTGAAATCTTGCTAGCATGTTGCTTGTTGTTCATGTTAGTGCCATGCTAGGTTTGTTCTTCCAGCATGCCATGTCTTGTGATTGTATGAAATTTCCAGTGGGTAGGTTACATGTTTTCTCTTGCTTCCAGATCGTGTTGCTCTTGTGTCCCCTGATATATTCTGTTAGTTCCATGCAAGGGGTTTAATTATCTTGGCATACCTTGTTCTATTTTATCCTGTTGGTTCCGTGTCAGGCATAGGCGGGTGATGTATAGTGTAGAAGACTGTAGGGGTAACTAGTTTAGGTCCCGCTCGGGTAAGACCCCGATGGACATCCGGAGGTGTAAGACCACGATGGGCATCCTAGGTGTGTAAGTCCCTGATGGGCA
This sequence comes from Sicyos edulis, assembly GCA_036507275.1. Lineage (NCBI taxonomy): Eukaryota > Viridiplantae > Streptophyta > Magnoliopsida > Cucurbitales > Cucurbitaceae > Sicyos > Sicyos edulis. The sequence continues at coordinate 19,521,331 of CM071856.1, read as the reverse complement.
TCACTGAGTTGGAGGTGTAAGACCCTGATGGGCATCCTAGGTGTGTAAGTCCCTGATGGGCATCACTAAGTTGGAGGTGTAAGACCCCGATGGGCATCCTAGGTGTGTAAGTCCCCAATGGGCATCACTGAGTTGGAGGTGTAAGACCCTGATGGGCATCCTAGGTGTGTAAGTCCCCAATGGGCATCACTGAGTTGGAGGTGTAAGACCCTGATGGGCATCCTAGGTGTGTAAGTCCCCGATGGGCATCACTGAGTTGGAGGTGTAAGACCCCGATGGGCATCCTAGGTGTGTAAGTCCCCGATGGGCATCACTGAGTTGGAGGTGTAAGACCCCGATGGGCATCCTAGGTGTGTAAGGCCCCACTGGGCATCACTGATTCTGGAGGTGTAAGGCCCCGATGGGCATCCTAGGTGTGTAAGGCCCCACTGGGCATCACTGAGTCCTAGGTTGTGTAAGGCCCGAAGGGCATCCAAGTGTAGGCTGTAGATGAAAGCCCTTGAATAGGCTCGCTCTAGAAGTAGCTCATAGCCTAATTCAACCGTTTTGCTCTAAGTCATTGTTTTATTTGCATGTATACTAGGGTGCTAGATGACTGATGTATCGTATTGTACCCCGGTTGGGGATTCTTACTGAGTATGTTTATACTCACCCTTATTTCTGTGGTTTTTCCACCAGGTAACTTGGGACAGCACCAGGATGGCTAGCGGAGGGAGCTGTTTGATCATGGGGGGCTGCTGGCACTCTGTCGTTTATTGTTTGCATTTATTTATTCAGCATGTAGGTGGACAGGAGTCCTAGGGGAATGATGTTAAAGTTGTTTAAACTGTTTTGAATGTTCTTTTATAAATACTGGCCAGGCTTATTTTACCTTGATTGGATTTGGTTTATGAAAATTGTTGGTTATGTTTTAAGTGTTCCCCATTTCCAAATGTTTTGAAAACGTTTTAAATATGAGCACTAAACCGCTTGTTGAAATATTTAACTTGCATGCTGAGTGAGGACCTAGGTTTAGGACCGCATTCCAGGTCGGGTCCTTACACTTCCACATGGATTATTAGTGATTAACATGTTTAAATGAAGTTTAGAGAGTCATGGTAACGTGGGAATATTGTTGTGATGGAGCTAAAACTAAGTATTCTAAAATAAATTGCTAAAGCAAAATACGATGAAAGCTCAAATGACAAAATAAGTAAGATGTGAAGAATGATAAGCTAACTTTAATCAAGTTAAAGGCATTGGAAGGAGGCTAGGACTTTTCAAAGTATTATGCTACAACGAAGAGGTGTTATGCTAGGAAGCGAACTACTGGTTTACTCTAACTCAAGCTCTCTCGAGCTCTAAATTGGTTCTTTCGAACGCTAGTCATGTTCTCTCGAACTCTAGAATTTAAACTGAGCCATAAACACTAGTAAAAACCTTATATCTAAGTGTTCTTTAATTGAAAGCCAAATGAAAACCTAGTGTTATGCTATGCAAGTTCACTCTATTTCCTTCCTCTCGAAAGCGAAATAAAGTTAATGCAAACAGTTGATTAGACGAAATGTATTTAAAGTTAAAATAGCATGCATTTATAGTTTGACCTCTTGCTACCTCTTTGCTACAGCGAAATACTCTTACTCGCCTATTTCCTTCCAATGATGGATTTAGCTACTCATGATGCAAAATAGATTCAAAGAAAAGTAATAAAAAAAGTTCATCTTCATTCAAATAACAAAATAACAATGTTTTCTTACCAAAAAAAAAAAGCTAAAGAAAAAAAAAAAGCAAATGCAAGAAAGAGGAAGCAAAGTTAAGAAGAAGCCTAGTCGGAATCACAAAAATAGCAACTCTGAACTTAGCTTCGGCTATGCTCTGCAACTATGGCTAACTAATTTTCTTTGACTAGCTAAACAAGTGGAAATGAAAAACAACTAAAACTCCAAACTAATGCTAAGGAAATGGCAAAGATTTTTGGTCGGAAAGGAAACTGACGATGACCTCTACCAAAAATAAAGGATGATCAATAATGACGATGGACTGCTATTTATATTGCTCCAGACAAGGCTTTGCTCCACGATCCGCATTTCTTGCTCCACGATCTCACGTACATGTCCTTTTCCAAAGCAGTTGGAAAGCAACAGTTGAGATTAATTGGCCTCGCATAGATCATTGACACGCGTCCTTCACTTTAGATATTTGTCCGAGAGCGAATCTTCGTTGGATATCACTTTGTTGCATCAAGGCTTTTAGCAACTTCACATTTCGCTCCGTAGGAATGCTGAAGCCAAATAGAAATATTAGATCTTTAAATCAAAACTTAAAGATTCACACATTCATGCACTTTTGTCACAGAAAACATCTAAAATGATATCCTACTAAGAAAACTATATTATTTAGTATTTCACCCAAATAATGATGCTAAAGCGAATAACAAAGCAAATTCTTTTTATAATGTAGCAAAGTTTCCTGCGAAATACTACTATACTTAGCCATTAACTCTCAATTCTTGAGAGTCATCATTTGTTGATTGCCGATTTCATAACACCTAACATTAAAGATGAAGTGATTTGGGGTAAAAATAAGAAAAGACAATTTTCAGTCAAAAGTGATTATTATATCTGCTTATTATCTAGCTTAAGAGCCGCCTTAACTCTCAGATGATTTAGCCTCCAAAAGGTTTTGGAAGGAGTTCTTGGAGGTTAAGGTACACATTAAGATTAAAACTAGGTCATGAATCCTTTTGAAAAATGCAATTCTTTGTTGAACACAACTCTTATGTGAGAAACACCAACACTTTTTACTAAGACCACTCAAGAAGTGATTACAAGACAAGTGTTTATGACTAACACTACTAAATCGTTCTTAGGACTCTTTGAAGACACTTCGTAGGACAACACAACTTTTACTTTTTCTTATATACAAACTATGGTGGGGTTGTAACGGCCCAAGTTTTCATCCCGGTCTTCCAGGTATGTCCTAAGGGTATTTTGGTAATTTGGTCTGGTCGTTAGGGCCGTTTCTCTTCTTTTCAGCTGTTAATATTCTTGGTTGGTCAAATGTAGGGTTTGGTTGCTTTCTGAATGAGTTTGGGTATGGAGAGATGCAAAAATAAAATTCAGGATTAAAAGTACATCAGCTAGGATTCAAGCCCGGGTGGCCAGGGAGTCAGTGGTGTGGTCCTGCCAGTTGGGCCACAAGTTTATCTTGTTGCTCATTCCGCAGTATGCTTTGGTTTGCCTTGGTTTTCGGGATTGAAGGAGTTTGATTAAAAGAGAAAAGAAAATAGGTTTTGCATCATTTTCTTCCCAAATCCCCATTGCCGCCCACTATCTTCTCTCAAGCCTCTTGCTGTGCTTTTTTCTCCCAAGCGCTCCATCGTCCGTCATCCCGGGTAAGCGTTCCCCGATCTCTTCTTCTCGTTCTTTTGTTGTTGTCCTTGTTGGCCGAGAGAAAGGATTGGGTTGATGGTGGAGTTTTGTGTTTGATGCAGCTAGCCGAGCAGACCAGCAGCGCTGATTGCCCAGCCAAGCAGACCTCAGAGCCGACAGCCTGCAGCGCCCAGCGTCACAAGCACAGTCGCCCAGCCCGTCGCAGCCCAGCCCTTCACTGCGGCGCCCGTAATCGCGTCGCCTGCAGCCGGCGTCATTCGATCGCGAGCACGCCAAGCGCTTCTCGAGCCGTCGCCCATCCCCAGTGCTAGCAACTCGATCGTCCGCGTCGCATCGCCCGTCCGCGCGCAGCCCAACACCCCGTCGCATCCGCATGCCCATGGCGCCATCGCCGTCCCGCGCGTAACCCCGTGTCGTGTTAGTTGCTCTCGAGCCAAGCCCTGTTGTGTTTTTATTTAAGGCCTATAGGTTGTGATATTTGTTGTTGCTTGTTAGGTTCCCGATAGCTAGCTCGGGTTCGATTGCAGCATAGGATCCTTGTGTGTTGTTGCCTTCCTACCCAGGTAAGGATTTCTTACCGGAGTTGTGTGGGCCCTGCGATATATTCTGTGATTGTTGTTTGTATGCTTGTTTATGTTTATCAGCATGTTAGTGGATAGGTGCTCTATTATGAATTGCGACTGACATGATTCTCGTGTTGTTTCTCATGTTAGTTCCATGCTAGGTTATTCTTTTCTGGCATGCTCGTTATCTATTCCTGCTTCATTGTATCATGTTAGGTTCATTGTTTCTGTTGAGCACGTATTGGATTGTTGCTGTTATCTGTTTATAGTTTAGAATTCTGATAGGTAGCAACATCCGGGCGAGGATACATAACGTAACTTGCATCCGTGGCGCGGGGGCGTGCGAGGCAAGATTCGCCCTCGATCCGTCGTTAGGGTTTAGCTAACCCTAACGGCAGCCCAGTGCAATCTTGGGTGAGGGTGGCAGACTATTAAATGCCCCAACGGTAGAGGGAATGACGAGGCATTGCCTTGTCCCCGGCAGTCGACACGACCTTAGCGTGTCGGCAGTAGCCCTTGATTGCCACCTGATAGGGCAAGGATCGGTTCCTGGTGTAAGCCTACCACGGCCGGTTTCTTAGCCTCAGGTGCGGTGGTACAGGCTGACATAGTCATAGTGTCCTAGCCTCACACCACTATGTTCAGTGACACTGATCCAGAGATTTGTTAGGCATGCGTACTAGACCAGGGCAGCATGTCCTAGTCGCACACGCTCATTACAGCTCCGACTGGAGAGCTCCTCGGGATCTTGAGTTCACTGCACCTTTCGTATCGACAGTAGTAGGAAAGCTGAGGCCGAGATTAGTTTCTCGTATAGTATCGAAACGCATTGTAGTTTTCCGGAGTAAGACCGTAAGATGGCATCCGTGGTATATGTATAGATTAAAGTGATGTGCTCTCTTCTGTGTTTATATTCATTGCTTGCTTACTTTCTGCTAGATGACCAGTTATATCGTATTGTACCCCGGTTGGGGATTCTTACTGAGTGATTCGTTACTCACCCTTATTTTGTGGTTTTAAACAGGTAACCAGGGCGAGAGACAGGATGGCTGAAGGAGGAGCTGCTGATCATGGAAACCAGCTGTTTTGAAAACTCTAAGTTTATGTTTAAGTTTTATGTTTTTTATTGTCCTCTGAATGCATGTAGTTGGGCACGGAGCCCTTAGGATGTTTTCTGGTTGTTTTCTGGATTCTGACACTGTTGTAAGCTGTTTTGGGATTTTTGAATGTTTGAATAAATCTCTGATCAGAGTATGTTTTAAACTATATTTAGCTTGGAACAGGTGCTTGGAAACAGGGACAGGTTTCAGGACTTTTAAGCTTGTTGTTAAAGTGTTTGTTTTCAAGTTTTATTTTATTCAGAATCTGGAAAACGATCTTGCATATTAATTGTTAAGTTTAAAAGCATGCATTGAGGTAAAGGCCTAGTTTAAGACCTCTTTCGGGTCGGGTCTTTACAGGGGTGGAGAAGTATTTATAGTGTGGGCTAGACAATATGGACCATATATTTGTCTAGAGGGCCATGATGGTCAGTTTGTTGAGTGACCAGAGGGCAGAGACCCAGGCTTTGTTGGCCGCACAGCGGGAAGAGTCCTGGGCCTAGATCGAGCAGTTGACTCGGATGTTTCAACAGGGCACTGCAGCACCACCAGCTCCACAGAGGCAGTTGTGGCAGAGGGTGCCGAGGAGCTTGGCAGATGGCTGAAAGACTTCGTGAAGTGGAAGCCAGAGAAGTTTGATGCCTTGGGAGATCCATTAGCTGCAGCCAGATGGATTGCCCATCTAGAGTACACCTTTCTGATTATGGTGTGTCCCGATGTTCAGGGGCCGCGATGTGCAGCTCATGTGCTAGGAGGCACAGCTAGATGGTGGTGGGAGTCCACTCTGAGTGAGAGACCAGCTAGGTCTCCACCTGCCACCTAGGATTTCTTTAAGTATGAGTTCAAGGCCAAGTATATCAGTGATGAGGCCCAGGAAAAGATGGTAGAGCTGTTCCAGAACCTGAAGTAGGGATCTGATTCGATTGAGGAGTATGAGAGAAAATTCTCGAAGTATGGATATTTTGCTCCGCAGCTGATTGCTACCCTGAGTTGAAGATACGGAAGTTTATTTCAGGTCTGAGGCAGGGTGTGTCTCAGGATGTCAGGGCACAGGCCCCTGACACTTATGTTAAGGCAGTTCAGTTGTCGACCATTTATAATGGGAAGTACCCGATTGAGCGAGTTGTCGCGTCGCTCGGTTCAGCGTCTGTCCCAGTGCGGCAAGGGCGTAAGAGAAAGTTTGACTTCAGAGGAGGCGGCGGCGCCAAGGCGATATCAAACCGAGATCGGTAGTAGAGCTCGGGTTCGCTTCGGCCTCGCCAGGCCCGGCGGTCCTCGGCAATTCCCCATGTGCTACTTGTGGGAGAGCCCACACTGGAGTTTGTCAGGTAGGGACCAGGCTTTGTTATCGCTATGGTAAGGAGGGGCATCTGGCCCATTTTTGTAATCAGCCAGCTATGGCAGCTCAGCCAGTTCAGCAGCTGCAGGGTCGGGTGTTTGCTACGACCCGACAGGAGGCCGAGCGTACAGATGCCGTTGTGGTAGGTACGCTACTTGTTTCAAATCACTGCACATTTGTTTTTTTTTATTCTGGTTCTACGCATTCGTTTGTATCTGTTAGGTTTGCTGAGCATGCTAGTTTGAGATTAGAGCCTCTAGGGTTTGAGTTGTCTGTTGCAACTCCTTCGGGTGTAAGTATGTTAGCTAGAGATAGGGTTAAGGATGGTCGGATCGAGATATCCGGAGGGTTTTTTGTAGCTACGCTCATAGTCCTGCCTATGAGCGGCATTGATGTGATTCTTCTTATGGAGTGGTTAGCTGCTAACCACGGGTTGATTGACTGCCACCGGAAAGAAGTAGTGTTCAGGCTGCCGGGTCGGCCCAACATTAAGTTTCGTGGAGTCCAGGGTGGAGTTTGCCCGCCGATGGTTCAGCTGTGAAAGCGCGTCGTCTGTTAGCTCGTGGAGCTTGAGGCTACCTAGCCAAGTTGTATGGGGAGAGCCGCCCCTCGCTGACTGTTGATCAGGTACCGGTCGTGCAGGAGTTTGTAGATGTGTTTCCTGAGGAATTACCTGAGTTGCCCCCGAAGAGAGAGATTGACTTCACAATCGCGCTCGAGCCAGGGACCCTCCCTATCTCGAAGGCTCCGTATCGTATGGCTCCAGCAGAGTTAAAGTAACTTAAGGTTCAGTTGCAGGAGATGCTAGATCGAGGGTTCATCCGTCCGAGTGTGTCCCCGTGGGGAGCATCAGTTCTGTTTGTAAAGAAGAAGGATGGTTTGATGCGCTTGTGTATAGATTATCGTGAGCTTAATAAGGTTACTGTGAAGAATAAGTACCCATTGCCTCGTATTGATGTTTGTTTGACCAACTTCAGGGAGCTTCCGTGTTCTCCAAGATAGATTTGAGATCCGGTTACCATCAGTTACGGATCAGGGATGCCGACATTCCTAAGACAGCTTTCAGGTCTAGATATGGTCACTACGAGTTTGTGGTCATGTCGTTCAGATTGACTAACTCTCCAGCAGCGTTCATGGACATGATGGATAGGGTGTTCAAATCTTTTTTGGACAGCTTCGTCATCGTGTTCATTGACGACATTCTAATCTATTCGCGGACTAAGGAGGATCATGTAGAGCATTTGAGGCGAGTGTTGACAGCTTTGAGGGAAAACCAGCTTTATACGAAGTTTTCCAAGTGTGATTTCTGGTTGGAACAGGTGGCCTTCCTAGGTCACGTAGTTTGGAGAGATGGTATAGCCGTGGTGTAACGGCCCAGTTTTCCGTTCCTGTTTCCCAGGTACCTTCGATTCAGTATTGGGACAATCGGTTGGGCCGTTACGGCTTTTTAACCCTGAAGGGCATTCTGTTCATTTTTCTCTTAGGGTTGACCTGGTGGATATTTAGGGTTCCAGTGTTGTTTCTTTCTTTTGTTGAGACCTGACTTTTTGTTGGTTGCAGGTTCCGGGAGTTATGATGTTTGTTAGGGTTTTGGAGGTATCCCACTTGAATGTAAAAATTAAGGAAAATTTAAAAGTAAAGTGCTGAAGCCAGGACTCGAACCCAGGTGGCTAGGAGTCGAAGTTCGTTGTTAATTAATTAAGAATTAATTAATGTTGCTGCTGGGATTCGAACCTGTGACCAGCTAGGCTTTGGGAGGCTTGCTTTGTAGAGAATTAATAAGAAAAAAAAAGTGTTGCTTGTGGGTTTCGAACCCTTGACCTGCAAGGAAGTTAGGAGGCTTGGATTAAAAAGAATTAATTAAGAAGAGAATTGTGCTGCGTCGGGACTCGATGGGGGAAAGCCCAGGAGTTGGAAACGTAAAAAGCCTAAGGAAGAAAGAAAAGGAAATCGTTTTTTTTTTCACTCATTCCCCTTGCCGTACCAAACTCTCCTTCTCCTCCCTTCTTCTTGCCGACTCCCATCTTACCCAATCGATCAAGCCCTTCCCTCTTGCCGACTTCATCTCCTCCCTCTTCTACGTTCTAGCCAAGGGCTTGAGGAAGCCCTAGCCGAGATCCCAACCTACTCTTCTTCCTTATGTTGCCGGGAACTTCCTCCCTTCCATCTTCTTGTCGTTTCTCCAAGATCAAGATCAAGAACCGAGGTAATCATCTCCTTTTCCTTTCTTTTTCCTAGCCGAGACTTGCCTTCCTTGTTGCTTGGGCAAACCCTAACCGAGCAAGTTGTTTCCTCTTGAAGCCGAGGCCTTCTCTTTGGAGTTCTTGGGATTGCCGAATCATCTCCTTCTTCTTTCAAGAGAAAGCCGATAACTCTCTTGTTCTTCTCCATGGGTTGTCGCAAGCTTAGTTCAAGAAGCTTGCCCGAGAGGTGTTTTCGTAAGCCCTAGTTGGAATTGTTGTCGCCGAAAACTCCATCCAAGTGAAGCCCTTGTAGCCGTGCCTTCCCTCAAGCTTTCTTGGAGCCGATTCGTGTTAAGGTGAGTTTTCTTTCCCTTGGCCGAGAGCCTAAGGTTGCTGGTTGGTTGTTGCCTAAGCGTTTCTACGTTGTTTTGCAAGCTCCGATTGAAGCCGAGAGAGTTCTCGCATCAAACCCTAGCAGCAGTGAGCAGTAGCCAAGCCAAGCACACACTCCCGAGGTGAAGCCGAGCTTGTTCCAGAGAGCATGTTGGTGTGGTTTGGGAGTGTGATGTTTATTTTCCTGACAAGCTAACCTATGTTCCTTCCTGTTGAGGTGAAGCCGAGCTTGTTCCAGGAGGTGTTGTGAGGAAGATAGAAGCAAAGCCCTAGCCGAGAGTTCCCTTGGACTTTCCCAAAGGGTTGGCCGAGAGCTTGTATAGTTCACCGGGTAACTTCTCGGTTCTTCTTTCTTTGAATTTAGTTTAGAGATAGCTAGTTTAGGTTATTGATGTAACTATGTATGTTTTGCTAGGTTGTGTGTTCTGCAGCTCTAGGAGCGTTATACTTATTTACTGCTTGTTTCCAGGTAAGGATTTCTTACCGTGGTTGTGTGGACCCTGCGATGTATCATGATTGTGCCTTGTATGCTTGTTGACTGTTATGAGCATGATAGTGATAGGACAACTATGATTGATCTCTTGCTAGCATGTTTGCCTGTTTGTACATGTTAGTGTCATGCTAGGTTTGTTCTTCCAGCATGCTTATGATTCATGCTTTAAGTTCGTAGTATCATGCTAGGTTAAGTGTGATTGATGTTGAATATGTATGTTTAGCCAGGAATCAATTATTCTGTGCTCGTAGTTAGAACAGTAGGGTTTGTCATCATCTAGAGGCTGAGAGTGTCCCCAGGGGTCGGGAGTTAGAATGAAGCATAACATACATTGCTTCCCCCCGGCAGCCGATGTGGATTTAGCCACCACATCGGCATATGCCTAGTTTGTAGCCTGTTAGAGCAGAACCCTGCCAACGGTGGAAGCCTACCTTGGCCGGTTCTTAGCTTCAGGTCGGTGGTACAGGCTATTACAGATGAGTGTCGAGGGCCTCGCACTACTGTGTTCAGTGACACCGCTTCCGAGTCATTAGGCATGCGTAGCTGGACCGGGTAGTTTGTCCCTAGGCCCCCACATTTACACCGGTTTGCAGCAGCATGCGGTGTGCGTGCACACGCGTTAGTCGCCGGTACGGAGAGCTCCCCCGGGCTAATGTTCGTGAGTACACCAGTTTTCTTCCAGTTTAGAGCCAGACTTCGGGTACTCTCCCGTTAGTCCAGTTTATCTAGTTGAGGGTAAGAGGCCCTTGAGGACACCCATTGGGATTGGTTTTTGAGCTGATCATGTGGTAGAGGGAGAGAGACCCTCGAGGGTGTCAGACATCTAATAGGGTCGGTTTTTGAGCTGATCATTTGGCTGTGGGAGAAAGACCCTCGGAGATGTCACGTGATCGGTTATGAGAACCAATCATTAGGCCGAAAGTAGGAGACTTCCGAGGACTCCAGATTTTGCCTTGTCAGCTCGTTGAGCTAAGATCTGTGTTAGTAACTATTTGCATGTATACTAGGGTGCTAGATGACTGATGTATCGTATTGTACCCCGGTTGGGGATTCTTACTGAATATGTTTATACTCACCCTTATTTCTGTGGTTTTTCCACCAGGTAACTTGGGACCGCACCGGGACGGCTAGCGAAGGGAGCTGCATGATCATGGGAGCTGCCGGCACTCTGTCGTTTTTATTTGCATTGTTTATTCAGCATGTAGATGTACAGGAGTCCTAGGGGAACGTAGTTAAAAGTTGTTTAAACCGTTTTAGTGTTTTTATAAATACTGGCCAGGCTTGTTTTTACTTTATTGGTTTTGCTTAATGAAAACTGTTGGTGATGTTTAAAATGTTCCCCGTTCTTTAATGTTTGAGAAGTTTTAAATATGAGCATTAAACCGTTTGTAAACGTATTTCTCTTACATGCTGAGTGAGAACCTAGCACTACTACAAAAAATGACATTACTTGATAGTATACATTTTAAAATACTTGATATTTTTTAGTAAAAACGTCAAGTAAATAAGTAATAGATAAAAAAAAGCGTCAAGTAAAGAGGAAAATATAGGCAAATTTCCTCTGGTTTCCGTGTTTTTAATTATAAAAAATATTTGATGTATATAAAGCATCAAGTGAATCACTAAGTTACTTGTTACTTGTTAAGTGTCAAGTAAACTTTTTAAAAAATATTTATTTAGACTAGAATATTAGAGCAATTTTTATTTTTTTTATTTTTTGTAAGGAAAAATACACATTAAATATGAAAGACCACCTCCTAGAATGAAATAAAAAGGTAATTAGTTCTTTTAAAAAAAATTAGTGTTTAAAAAAAACAAAAATTAGTGGAAAAATAGAGTTATGAAAACATGGAGTTTAAATATCATTTACAAAGTTAAAAAGTGTCAATTAGAAAACATGGGGTCTCTAAAAGAATTTAGTGAAAATAGAGAGACTATTAAACAATTAACCAATAAATAACCCCTAATTTTCCCTTCCCCTTATTTTTGAAATGTGATGCACAAAACAGCCCCTCTCCTTGCAATTTCTTGGTCGATTTCCTCCTCCCCTTCACAAATCTCCCTCCTCTAAGCAGCCCATCGCCGATGAAGCTTCGATTTTCCTCCCTCCTTGTCTAACGACGCACAAAATAAATAGAGGTAAGTGGGTTTTGAGATTTTAACCTCATTCTTTGCTCTTTCCATGAAGTTTTTCCTTATAACAAGTGGGTTTTCTAGTGTTGAGATTAATTTCTAACATTATTGAGGACGAGTATGTTATTTTGTTGTTGGATTTCGAATTATAGGGCTAGATTCTTGTTTCTAAAGTTTAAAATTGGGTTATTCGACTTTTGCCAAGGGTTCAAATGACTCATTGATTTTGAGTTGTTGTCCAAAGTTGTTCTTGTCCCTAGGTAGTTTGAAATTTGAATTTATGGGGTTGCCTACATCTAAGTTTGGGTTCGATTATTTTCATATGATTTTATAATAATGTTTTCTATGTGGGAACTTGTTTACCAAGGTTAGGGTGTTAAGAACTGGTTGGATTTTTCCACCATTCAAGTGTAGTGAAGTGAACTTTTGTGGTTCTAACCTTGAAATGCCTTATTTTCATATTGAGTGTTGTTGAGAGGTTGGGTTAGGTTAAAAACTTCAAAGTCAAAGTTAAAAATATTTTGTTTTTAGTTAAAAGTTTCAAACCTCTAAAAGGAGCTCTTGTTGGTAAGAAGTACCACTCGAGGAAACATTTTTGTTTTTGTCTTTTTTTCCTCTTATTGTATTATTGTAATTAGTCGCTTTTAATGGTGGCGACCGAAGCTTTTTGTAGGAAAAAAATGAATGAAGATGGCTATAGAAATTTTGCCTGTCAACGACAGAGAAAACTAGAATTGAATGAAAAATTTGAAGAGTTTTGTTCCTAATCCCACTCAGGGTAATTTTTCCATTTTTTACTTAATTATTGTTTTTCCTTTTGGGGATGTACCCTAATTTTATTAGGTTTTTATTTTTGTTAATGTGTCTTGTGATGATCTTCAAGTAGAAACTAACTAGATTGATTTTGATGAGTGTTTTCTATTTTTAGATCAATTTCTAATTTGATTTCTCTAGTTGTGAACTGAATCAAGCTTTCTCTCTATTTCCTTTAATCATAAATAACAAATAAAATTAGATTGATGTGGTTTATTATTTTTTAACCACTTTAATAATAATTTGGTTTGTGTAGGTCGCTGAATCTTCTTTTCTTAAGCTGGTTTTTTAGTTGCAGAATTATCTTTGTACTGTTCTCTTGTTTGGTAGTGATGCAAATTGATTTTCTCCCAAATAATAACTTTTCCCTTTTTTCCATTTCAATTCTTGCAAGTGGGTTTGAATTTTATTATTTAACGAAAACTCAAGTCTTCCCAATTTGTATATGTGTTCGTTTTTTTGTAGAATTTGTTTTTAATTCTTCTTTCTGTTGGGTGCCTTTGAGTTTAGTTGTAACAGCCCAGTTTCCTATTCCAGCTTTCGAGGTGCCTTCGGGTCAAGATTCAGTTGTTTGGTTGGGTCGTTAGAGCCGATTTGACCCTTGGGGGTATTTTGGTCTTTTGGCTCCCCGGGCAGGATTTGTGGTTTTCTGGGCTTCGAGGTAGCTCCTGCCTTTGTCGAGGCTTGTTTGTTGTGGTTTGCGTGTCCCGAGGTGTTTGGGCTAGTCGGTTGGATGCTCGGTTGTGGTTTGGGCTTTGGCAAAGTGATGGTTGGTTGTGTGCTTCCTTTGGGATTCGAGCCTGGGCCCTTAGTGTTGCTTTGGGAGTTGGATTTAAGTGAGTTTTATTTATTGGAAAAGATTGCTTCGGTCGGGTCTCGAAGGAGGAAGCCGGGAAATGGGATTTTAAGGTTTTAAAGTGGATAAGGATGGATTTTTGGGATACAATCCCTAATTTCCTTTTTATTTTCCCATTTTCCTTTTCTTTTCTAAATTCATTTTCTTTTCTTTTTATTTTTCTTTTTTTCTCTCTCTCTCTCTCTCTCTCTCTCTCTCTCTCTCTCTCCCCGAGCCCCCCACCTAGCCGAGCAGCCCCAGCCAGCCCGAACCCCTGCTCGCCCGAGCTAGCCCAGCCCAACTCCCCCGCGCAGTGCCAGCCTCGCCCAGCCCGAGCCCCACCTCGCCCATGTCGCGCCATCGCCAGCCCGAGCGTTGCGTCGCCCTCCCCACTGCTGTCGCCCGCCCGTCGCCCGGCCAGCCAGCGCGCCTCGCCTCGGCTGGTCCGTGTCGCCCGGCTACGCCACGCACAAATGCGCGATCGCGTCGCCTGTGTCGGCGGATCGCGCGTCCGTAGCCCGACGCGTCGTGTAGCTTCGCGCGCGCTGCCGCCGTCCCATCTTGAACCGCGCGCACGCTGCCGCCAGCAGCGCCGCGCGCCGCGCCATGCCAAGATGCGCCTCGGCGCCCGTCCGTCACGCGCCTCCAGCGCCCGAGCCAGCCAGCGCACGGCGCCCATCCTCGCGCCACTGCTTTGCCTAGCCCGTGCAAATGGCTCGTTCAGCGTGTCAGCCGTGCCTCGTGAGTTGCTCCCGAGCCGAGCCCTGTTTATTTTTTTATTATTTAGGCCTATTGTGTGATTATTGATGTGTTTGTTTGGCTCGTTATAGGTTGCTCGGGTTTGATCGCAGTTAATTTTATTGTGTGTTGTTGCCTTCCGACCAGGTAAGGATTTCTTACCGGAGTTGTGTGGGCCCTGCGATATTTTCATGATATGCCTTGTATGTTTGTTGATCATTATGAGCATGATAGTAATAGATCGCCTTTTGATTGATTTCTGCTAGCATGTTTGCTTGATTTTACATGTTAGTGCCATGCTAGGTTTGTTCTGCCAGCATGCTTATGATTCCTGCTTGAGCTCGTAGTATCATGCTAGGTAAATGTGATTGATGTCGGTCATTGTTTGCTAGCCAGGAATCATTGATTTTGCTCTGTACTCTTAGATAGAGTTGTAGGGTTTGTCATCATCTAGAGGCTGAGGGAACATAACGTACTTTGTCCCCACTGATCGGGAGTAAAGTGTGCGCAGCATAACGTATCTTGCTTCCCCCCCCCGGTCGCCAAGGTGGATTTAGCTCAGGTCGGGAGTAAAGTGTGCGCAGCAAAACGTATCTTGCTTCCCCGACCCGCGGTTGTGGAATTAGCTACCCACTTCGGCATAGCCTAGTTTGTAGCTCACTAGAGCGGAACCCTGCCATCGGTGTAAGCCTACCCTGGCCGGTTCTTAGCTTCAGGTCGGTGGATCATGCTGCACAGATGAGCGCCGAGGGCCTCGCGCTACTGTCATCAGTGACACCGCTTCCGAGTCATAGGCATGCGTACCTAGCCCGCGTTGTTTGCCACTTAGGCCCCCGCATTTACGCCGGTTGCAGAGAGCATGCGGTGTGCGCGCACACGCCAAGCGTTAGTTGCTTGCCTGGAGAGCTCCCAGGGCTAATGTCGTGAGTACACCATTCTTTCCGTTATAGCCTGACTTCGGGTACTCGCCCGTAAGTCCAGATTAGTGCAAGGGCAAGGAGGCCTTGAGGACATTCTAGGGATCAGTGTATTCCCCCCGAGTGACAGATACCTCGGTGATGTCCCAGGATTTGTCAGCGTATCCAATCCTTAGGCCGAAAGTAGGAGACTTCCGATGACTTCAGATCTTGTTTTATGAGCTCGTTGAGCCATGATCTGTGTTGGTAGCTGTTTGCTTGCATGCTTTGGTACTAGATGACTGATTATATCGTATTGTACCCCGGTTGGGGATTCTTACTGAGTAATTCGTTACTCACTCTTATTTTTGTGGTTTTTCCACAGGTAACCATGGTGCGAGACAGGATGGCTGGAGGAGGAGCTGTGATCATGGAAAACCCGTTGTTCAACTCTGAGTCTTATGTTTATGTTATGATTTAAATGTTCTCTGAATGCATGTAGTTGGGCACGGAGCCCTAGGGTGTTTTCTGAATGTATTTTCGGATTCTAGCATTGTTGTAAAGTTTGTATGTTTTAAATAAATCTCTGATCAGAGTAAGTTTTGTAAATGTATTTGTCTTGGAACAGGTGCTTGGAAACAGGGACAGGTTTCAGGAAATTATGTTAACTTTTTAAATGGATGTTTTATGTTTTAGTTTTTACTTAGAATCCGAACACCATATTGCAAATTTCCTGTTGATTTGAATGCATGCATTGAGGTAACGACCTAGTTAGAACCCCTTTCGGGTCGGGTCGTTCTGAGTTGGTATCGAGCTCGAGTCATAGATTCGTGAGACCGACCTTTTGTTGTAGGTCGTTTTTCCATGATCATCAGCACTCTGACAGTCATCAGGTACGCCTAAGTTTACTGTTTTAAAGAAAGGGGTAAGAATTTACAATACTTTTCATCTAGTGTTTGCCTTGTGTAGAGTTGTAGAGCGGAGACGAGCATGTTCTGACTCGTTGTTGGTTTGGGCTTAGAGAGCCATCATGCCAACTTTCCCGCAGTGCGAGTAGTTTGATAGCAGCTTGTTGAGGTATCCAGATAGATTTGGATGCCCTGGGACGTCGTCCCCGAGGGAGGTAGAGCTTAGACTCCCATTGGCCATTTGTGGCCCAGTTGTTGCTTTTCCCCTAGTGAGACGGTGGAGGTGCTTTGTGCAGATCGCCAGTATGTTGATCGCACCCAGAGGAGCAGGACGCTTGGCATGTCCGACCGAGGAGTTGGACTGATCGTGTTGATGTTGAAGCCGCGTCCAGGGTTGTTAGGCTCGCAGGCCAGATTTGGCCCTGGCAGTTGAGTTGCCTAGTGGAGGGGGTAGAGGCTAGCACGCCTCAAAGTGAGACTCCTTGAGCAGAGTGTGCTCCAGCCATTAGAGATTGGATGGCAGGTCTTTAGCTATCAGAGAGCGGAGACCCAGGCGCAGTTTGTAGCGCGGAGTGAGGAGTCCCGGGCACAGATAGCCCAGCTGGCAGAGAGTGTTTCAAAGATTTCCCCCGGTAGCTCTTGTAGCCGGAGGTTCCCGGGAGGGCATGATCAGCAGGTTTATTCAGATGAGATTGTTGGCGATGATGGAGTCGCCCAGTTTGGCAAGTGGATGCCTGTAGAGCTCGATGTTTTAGAAAGTCCTGCTGCTAGTAGTAAAGTAGTTGGCCAAGTTTGAGTTTAGCATCCGTGTGTTGGGATGCCCTGCTGTTCAGAGGCCGAGGTGTGCCGTTCTTGTGCTGTTTGGTACAGCAGTTGGTGGTGGTAGTCCCTTGAGAGAGGTGGACTAGTAGAGTCTCCACCAGTCGCCCGATTGTTTGGAAAGTTGCCGTGTTAGTGGCTTGAGGCAGATGTTGAGACATCTTTGCCCCCTTGCAAGCCTGTTGTTGTTTATGTTCCCCGCTTTCTCGGATGTTTGGTAGAGTTGAGCACTCTTCCTTGGTGAGCTCCTAGAGTGGAGCTAGTTGCTGCTTGTTGAGAGATCCGGCCAGAGTTTTGTTGAGCATCATGTGGAGATGCAAGAGTAGGCTGTGAGCCTTCGGTTTGATGAGATGCCATAGGCATAGTTGTTTGAGTTGAGCCCTTGTATGCCTAGCCAGAGTTGTTGTCACTTGAGGTAGTGACCTTGCTGGCCCCATCTATAGTAAGATGTGGAATTGTTAGTAGTAGCACTTGAGGTGCATTGGTTGGTGTGCCACTTTGGCACTAAGTCTGGTTCAGGCTTGAGTTTGGCTTGGGCATAGCAGATGGGTCTATGCCGTCCGGAGTTCAGCGCACTCCTTTAGCCTTGGATCCGTTTATGGCAGTTTTACCTGTTTAGGTCGTGCCAGAGGGCTAGTTCAGTGGTAGTCGATGGACTACAAGCGAAAGGAAACTCGAGAGGAGCCGACCCCTCTTCCCAGTGTTTGTGGAGGTTGAGTAAGTCAGCAGATTTGCGGTTGGTAAGTGTTGGTGCGCGTGAGCCTGGCGCTAGTGTTAAGGCCAAGAGATTCTTTGTAGTTGGTAGTGCGGTCAACTACCTTCGAGTGCCTTGAGCTGAGGAGAGTTGTGCATCGTAGATGCGAGTTTGGTCCAGCAGAGGGACCCTGAGTTGGATGCTCATGAGATGAGCTGGATGCCTATGAGGCGAGTTGGATGCCTATGAGGCGAGTTGGATGCCATGAGGCGAGTTGGATGCCTTTGAGGCGAGATGAGTTGATGCCTTGCGAGAGGATTTAGATGCCTTATGGGTAAGCATCCTTGGTAGAGGCTTGGTATAAAGTAAGTTCGGTGTGGCATGGTTATGCCTTGGTAGAGCAAGGTTGCCTCAGCTTTGAGCATCGTGTGGAGATGGAACTTTTGGTGTTCCATCGGTTGGAGTTTAGTTGGAAACTGAACAAGTGCGGTGGTAGCAAAGCCGCGCAGTTTCTGATCGCCTTGGCTAAGAGAGTTGTTTGGATCCTTTCCTTGGGTAGAAGCCTTGTTGAGGCTGATGTTTGAGTAGGAGGACGACGCATTCGGTAGCGTTTCGGGTCCTCTTGGTTCCCAAGGAGTTGGAGTTGGCCAGCATGGTTGAGATGCTGGGGAGAGTTGTGCTGTTCGAGCGATTGGTCGTTAGCTCGTTTGTCGACAGTGTGTGTCGAGGGTTGTCGAAGAACCCTAGGTTGTGGAGAGCCTCTCCAGAGCTCAGTCAGGCCCAGCTAGTGAGTTTCAGTTGGCTAGCTGGAGGAGTGCAGTTTGTAGCCTCGGTTGAGTTGCTAGCAGTCTTGGTAGACTAGCAAGCAGTGGTTGTTTGGAGTAGAGTCCGGATTGGTTCCGGTGCGGTGGCAAGTTGATGCTTGGTGTTGACCAAGGTGTGGTTTGGAGCTGCTAGAGATTAGTTTTGCTCGTGGGGCGAGTGGTTCGTGCCCTGTTGGTGGCTTTCCTGTTTCTAGGATGTTGAGTTGCCCCGTTTGGCATTTGGAGGTTCAGTCTGAGATGGACCCCTGTTGTTGCCCCGTGACATTTAGATGTTGTTGCTCTAGTGGAGAAAGACAGTGAGCGTATGTGGAGCTCTCTGTCCTTCGGTTGTCTGCTTGTAAGAGTCGTTTCCTCCTGGGAGTTGTCAGATTTCTCCTGTAGCCATGAGTTGATGGTAGAGGTGCTAGCTTGAAGGAAAAGTTTGTTGGCTGCTTGGAAGCAGTTGTTTGTCCAGTTAGGTGGACCCTTGGATGGTGTTCTAGAGGCTGCAGTAAGGGTTGTTTTGCCTCTTGTGAGTGTTGGGCCAAGGTTTGGTCCTCTTGTTGTTTCGAGAGCTAGTTCGTTTTTAGTTGGAGGGCATTGCCCTGAGGTCTTATTCCTAGTCAGGAAGTTTTGGGAGTTGACCCCTCCCTCGGCGGTTGAGCAAGTTCTGTTAGTTCCGGATTGGTGGTTCGATTGGTTGAGTTTCCCTTGGTTGTTGTTGCCTTGGGTTTGAGCAAGTCAGCGAGCGTGTGTGGAGTTCGCTGCCCTTCAGAGTTTGCTTGCTGGGAAAGTCGTTTCCCGTTTAGCAGGAGTCAGCTTAGCTCCTGAGTTGTGTAGTTGATCAGAGTAGCGCAGTGGTCAGCCCAGCGTGAGGGTCCCTGCTTTGTGTTATTAGCAAGCAAAAGATGTTTGTCCCGGCAAGGGCGGTGGCCAGCCAGTAAGAGTTGTTTCTGGCAAGTTGTTGGTTCTTTGGGGATTGAAGATTTCCCTTTCCCCCTAGTCTCTGTGGTGGTTGAGTTGCTCCCTGGATGTCAGCCTCGAGAGTTAGCTTCTGAGGTAGTCTTGCGGATTCGTGTGGCTCAGGATCCGTAAGCTTTGAGGTTGTCGATTTCCGTTTTCCTGTAAGGTTTCGGAAGTGGAGCTTCTGGTTGGAAGTTGAGTTAGGCTTAAGCTTAAAGGAAGAAGTCCTTTGCGTAGCCAGTTGGATTTTTAAGAGTTGAGTGAGTCGGCACGGAGGTGCCGTGGCTTTGGTTGGTAAAGTCGTTGAGCTGTTTTCCTCAAGGTGTTGTGCCGAAGAGAGCTGCGTGATGGTTTAGTCCTTGCAGCCCGAGATTCCTTGAGAGGAATGTTGGTGGTGCCCCTTGCCTTTTTGGATCAGTCGCCAGTTGGTGATTCAATTGTTTCTTGTTAAGGCTGTAGGCAAGGTTTGAGGTTCGCTAGTCTCTGTGAAGTAAGAGTAGGCCGTTTGGTTTTCTAGAACATGGGAGGTTTAGTTGTTTGGCCAGTTTGTTGTGGGTTGAGGCTGCTTGTTAGCAGCTGTGAGCTTCCGGAGGAGTTTCGCCAGTGTGTGGTGTAGAGTTTCAGAGCTTGTGGCCCGTCCTCGAGTTTGCTGAGAGTAGCACCGTTTGAGAGTTGGTGCGAGTAGAGGATGTGGTTTTCCGTCTATTCCCTTTGGAGTTCAGTGTATGCCCAGTATGGATGGCATTGTGGACTTGAGTTTTTGAGAACCCAAGAGGGTTTGGTTTCGAAGAAGGTTGGTGTTGTTGGCCGAGAAGTTCAGTTGGCTGGATCAGTGGAGTTTCCTGGAGCTGTTTAGTCTTAGGACTTTCGAGGACGAAAGTCTTAAAAGGAGGGAGTATTGTAACAGCCCAGTTTCCTATTCCAGTTTTCGAGGTGCCTTCGGGTCAAGATTCAGTTGTTTGGTTGGGTCGTTAGAGCCGTTTTGACCCTTGGGGGTATTTTGGTCTTTTGGCTCCCCGGGCAGGATTTGTGGTTTTCTGGGCTTCGAGGTAGCTTCTGCCTTTGTCGAGGCTTGTTTGTTGTGGTTTGCGAGTCCCGAGCTGTTTGGGCTAGTTGGTTGGATGCTCGTTTGTGGTTTGGGCTTTGGCAAAGTGATGGTTGGTTGTGTGCTTCCTTTGGGATTCGAGCCCGGGCCCTTAGTGTTGCTTTGAGAGTTGGATTTAAGTGAGTTTTATTTAGTGGAAAAGATTTCTTCGGTCGGGTCTCGAAGGAGGAAGCCGGGAAATGGGATTTTAAGGTTTTAAAGTGGATAAGGATGGATTTTTGGGATAAAATCCCTAATTTCCTTTTTATTTTCCCATTTTCCTTTTCTTTTCTAAATTCCTTTTCTTTTCTTTTTATTTTTCTTTTCTCTCTCTCTCTCTATCTCTCTCTCTCTCTCTCTCTCCCCGAGCCCCCCACCTAGCCGAGCAGCCCCAGCCAGCCCTAGCCCCTGCTCGCCCAGGTCGCGCCATTGCCAGCCCGAGCTTCGCCCAGCCTCGCCCAGCCCGAGCGTCGCGTCGCCCTCCCACTGCTCGTGACGCCCGAGCGTCGCCCAGCCAGCGCGCCCTCGCCTTGCACTGGTCCTTGTCACCGTGTCGGCCAGATCGCGCGTCCTGTAGCCCGACGCGTCGTGTCGCTCGCGCTGCTGCGCGCTGCCCCCTGTCTCGAGAAACGCGCCGCACGCGCGTCGCCGGCCAAAGCGGCGCCCCCCGCTCGCGCGCCTAGTGTCGCCCAGCGCCCGAGCCCAGCGCAGCCCATCCTCGCTACTGCGCGCACCAGTTTCTTTGCCTAGCCCGTGGCAAATGCCTCGTTCACGTGTCGTGCGCGCCTCGTGAGTTGCTCCTCCCGCCCGAGCCCTATTTATTTTATTATTATTTAGGCCTATTGTGTGATTATTTATGTGTTTGTTTGGCTCGTTATAGGTTGCTCGGGTTCGATCGCAGTTAATTTTATTGTTGCCTTCGGACTGTGGGATTTCTTACGGAGTTGTGTGGGCCCTGCGATATTTTCATGATATGCCTTGTATGTTTGCTGACTGTTATGAGCATGATAGTAATAGATCAGCTTTGATTGATTTCTGCTAGCATGTTTGCTTGATTTTACATGTTAGTGCCATGCTAGGTTTGTTCTGCGGCAAAGATGCTTATGATTCTGCTTGAGCTCGTAGTATCATGCTAGGTAAATGTGATTGATGTCGGTCATTGTTTGCTAGCCAGGAATCATTGATTTTGCTCTGTACTCTTAGATAGAGTTGTAGGGTTTGTCATCATCTAGAGGCCGAGCGGACATAACATACTTTGTCCCCACCGATCGGGGAGTAAAGTGTGCGCAAAGATAATGTATCTTGCTTCCCCCGGTCGCCAAGGTGGATTTAGCTCGGTCGGGAGTAAAGTGTGCGCAAGAAACGTATCTTGCTTCCCCGACCTGCCAGGTTGTGGAATTAGCTACCCACTTTGGCATAGCCTAGTTTGTAGCTGCTAGAGCGTAACCCCGCCATAGGTGTAAGCCCGCTCGCGGCGGTTCTTAGCTTCGTCGGTGGATCATCTTTGCCGCATGATGAGCGCCGAGGGCCTCGCGCTACTGTGATCAGTGACACCGCTTCCGAGTCATAGGCATGCGTACCTGGCCCGCGTAGTTTGCCACTTAGGCCCCCGCATTTACGCCGGTTGCAGAGAGCATGCGGTGTGCGCGCACAAGCGTTAGTTGCCAGTTCGGAGAGCTCCCCCGGGCTAATGTCGTGAGTACACCATTCTTTCCGTTAGAGCCTGACTTCGGGTACTCGCCCGTAAGTCCAGATTAGTGCAAGGGCAAGGAGGCCCTTGAGGACATTCTAGGGATCAGTGTATTCCCCCCGAGTGACAGATACCTCGGTGATGTCCCAGGATTGGTCAGTGTATCCAATCCTTAGGCCGGAAGTAGGAGACTTCCAATGACTCCAAATCTTGTTTTATGAGCTCGTTGAGCCATGATCTGTGTTGGTAGCTGTTTGCTTGCATGCTTTGGTACTAGATGACTGATTATATCGTATTGTACCCCGGTTGGGGATTCTTACTGAGTAATTCGTTACTCACCCTTATTTTTGTGGTTTTTCCACAGGTAACCATGGTGCGAGACAGGATGGCTGGAGGAGGAGCTGTGATCATGGAAAACCCGTTGTTCAACTCTGAGTCTTATGTTATGTTATGATTTAAATGTTCTCTGAATGCATGTAGTTGGGCACAGAGCCCTAGGGTGTTTTCTGAATGTATTTCCGGATTCTAGCATTGTTGTAAAGTTTGTATGTTTTAAATAAATCTCTGATCAGAGTAAGTTTTGTAAATGTATTTGTCTTGGAACAGGTGCTAGGAAACATGGACAGTTTTCAGGAAATTATGTTAACTTTTTAAATGGATGTTTTATGTTTTAGTTTTTACTTAGAATCCGAACGCCATATTGAAAATTTCCTGTTGATTTGAATGCATGCATTGAGGTAACGGCCTAGTTAGAACCCCTTTCAGGTCTGGTCGTTACATTAGTGATGGAAAGCACTTTCAAGGAGATTGGAGATGACGATTCTGTACTGGACTTGGACCCTAATTCCACCATTGGCGGCAGTGTAGAGTATATCTATGGAGAAGACTCTACTATAGAAGAACAACTCGTCACTCCGTGGACTTTCTCAACTGATAGGTAACTTTTAACTTTTTGTGGATTTTTGTGTTTGGTTCATCTCTGGTTATGTTAACTTAATCCTAAATTTTTGGCACTATTTGCTTTTATTTCTTGATCATGAATTACTAGTTGTAGAATTTAACTTCTTTGAGTTTTTTTTATCTTTTAATATTAATATTTCATTTTGGTTTGAATTAAATGTAGGCCATGCACTTTCGATGTAAGCTAATTGGAAAACGTTTTTATGGACAAGTGTTAAGGCAAGGATAAACAATGTTCATGAAAGTTGTTGTGGTTAGTGATGGCGTGTTTTCTAATTTTTCATATAAACTTGCTTTATTAATATTTGTTGCTTTATGCATAATAAGTCTTGTTTTTTTAAAAAAAAAAATTGAAGTTGAATGAGGGTAGGAATGTTATTTTTTTAAATAATGTTTGTTTAAGTTTAAGTTATGTGAGTTGTTTTTTTTTTTTAAAATAAAAAGTTATTGATATTTTGTCTTTGAATTGATAGAGGTTGTTATTTTGGTTATTGGAATATACAAGTTACTTTGGTTGGTGGAAATCTATTGAATATTTAATGTTTGGAGCGTATTTTTAAGAAGATCGGATCATTGAAATAGAATATTATATATATATATATATATATAATTTTTTTTTAAAAAATAGATGACATTTTATGACGCTTATAGAATGTCAAATTAAAACTTTACTTGATGCTTATCCCTTTGTCAAAAGTATAACTTTTCTTGACGACATGTCAAAAGTATAACATCACTTGACATTTGCAATGTGTCAATAGAATAACTATACTTGATGCTTACCAAAAGTCAAATAGTTTCTATACTTGACTCTCCTACCATGTCAAGTATGTATATAGTTGACGTTTATTCGACCGTCAAGTAAAGATACATTACTTGACAGCAGTATATTTGACGTTTAGAAAACCATCAAGTAATGGTTTATTTGATATTCAACAGGCGTCAAGTAATGCCTATTTTGTAGTAGTGTAGGTTTAGGACCGTATTTTGGGTCGGGTTCTTACACGTGGACCCCGCGAAGATTGAGGTCGTGAGTTCGTGGGCCAAGCCGACTTCAGTTGCCGAGATTCGCAGCTTTCTGGGTTTGGAAGGTTACTACCATCGATTTGTTAAGGACTTTTCCGCCATAGCCTAGCCCCTCACTCGTCTGACGAGGAAGGGTGTCGAGTTTGTTTGGGATAGTAAGTGTGATGATAGCTTTGCCAGGTTCAAGCGTAGTTTAACTTCAGCACTAGTGTTAGCAGTCCCGGAGGGGAGAGGTGGTTTCGTAGTCTACAACGATGCTTCCATGTTTGGATTAGGTTATGTGTTGATGCAGCACGGGAAGGTAATTGCTTACGCTTCTCGTCAGTTGAAACCGTATGAGCAGAACTACCCGACTCATGATATGGAGTTGGCAGCTGTAGTGTTTGCGTTAAAGATTTGGAGGCATTACCTGTACGGAGAGTGGATTCAGATGTTTACTGTTCACCAGAGCCTCAAGTATCTGTTTACTCAGAAAAAGTTGAATATGAGGCAAAGAAGGTGGTTGGAGTTGGTAAAAGATTATGACTGCGAGATTTCGTACCATCCTGGTAAAGCCAATGTTGTGGCTGATGCTTTGAGTAGAAGACGTCGCACTCTGCGGCGCTGTTGAGTTCCCAGCCCAGTTTGCGGAAAGAGTTCGAGCGGGCCGAGGTTGCAGTGTTGTTGGGTGAGGTTATAGCCAGAGTACCTCAGTTGTCAGTTCAGCCTTCGATCAGGCAGCGGATTATTGATGGCCAGCTGAGTGACTCCACACTTAAGAGGTTGATTGACAGAGTTAATGCTGACGGAGAATTTGACTTCGTGTATTCACCAGACAGTGGGTTGACTTACAGAGGCCGGTTGTGTGTTCTGGAGTGTAACGACCCGACCCGAAAGGGGTTCTAAAATAGGCCGTTACCTCAATGCATGCATTCAAATCTACAGAAAATTTGCAATATGGTGTTCGGATTCTAAGTAAAAACTAAAACATAAAACATCCATTTAAAAAGTCAACATAAAATTCCTGAAACCTGTCCCTATTTCCAAGCACCTGTTCCAAGACAAATACCTTTACAAAACTCACTCTGATCAGAGCTTTATTTAAAACATACAAGCTTTGAAATAGTTACAACAATGCTAGAATCCGGAAATACATTCAGAAAACACCCTAGGGCTCCGTGCCCAACTACATGCATTCAGAGGACATTTAAAACATAAACAAAAACAAGACTCAGAGTTGAACAACGTGTTTCCATGATCACAGCTCCTCCTCCAGCCATCCTGTCTCGCACCATGGTTACTTGTGGAAAAACCACAGAAATAAGGGTGAGTAACAAATTACTCAGTAAGAATCCCCAACCGGGGTACAATACGAAAACATCTCATTTAGCACACCGACATGCAACCATACAATGACTTAGAGCAAAACGATAGGTTTAGATTGTAACAGCCCAGTTTTCTACTCCAGTTTTTGAGGTGCCTTCGGGTCAAGATTCGGTTGTTTGGTTGGGTCGTTAGAGCTGTTTTGACCCTTGGGGGTATTTTGGTCTTTTGGCTCCCCGAGCAGGATTTTGTGGATTTTTAGGGCTTCGAGGTCGCTCCTGCCTTTGTCAAGGCTTGATTGTTGTTGGTTGCGAGTCCCGAGATGTTTGGGCCAGTCGTTTAGAAGTTCGGTTGTGGTTTGGGTTTTTGGCAAAGTGATGGTTGGTTGTGTGCTTCCTTTGGGATTCGAGCCCGGGCCCTTGGTGTTGATTTGGGAGTTGAATTTAAGTGAGTTTTATTTTTGGAAGAGGTTGCTTCAGTCGGGTCTCGAAGGAGGAAGCCGGGAAATGGGATTTTAAGGTTTTAATTTGGATAAGGATGGAAAAAGAGATTAAATCCCCATTTTCCTTTTATTTTCCAATTTTCCCTTTTCTTTTTTTTCAAAAACAATCCCCTTTCTCTCTCTCTCTCTCTCTCTCTCTCTCTCTCCCCCCAGCCCGAGCCTAGCCCAGCCCGAGCCCCTGCTCGCCCAGGTAGCTTCCAACCAGAGCCTGCTCGCCCAGCTCGCCTCCAACCCGAGCCTGCTCGCCCAGCTCGCCAAGCCAGGTCGCCACCCAGCTCGCCCGGCCAGTCGCGTCACACACGCCGAAGTTCACCTGCCCGGCCGCGCGCGATGCCGCTCGTCCGTCCGCGACTCGTGCGCCCGGTCCGAGCCGCCTCGTTCCAAATCGAGCGTCCCTTGTAGCTCGTCGTGCCAGATCGAGCGTCTTGTAGCCGTCGCATCGCGTCGCGCCCGCGCGCCGTCCCTATGCCGAGCCGCGCCGCACGCCCTCGACCAGCCGAGCTCGCGCCACGCAGACCGGGCCTCTCCCATACGGTGGCCAGCGTTCGCGTCGCGCTGGCGCCTCGCTCGCCCAGCCGTTCCCCAACGCGCGGCTCGGCGCAGGTGTCAGCAGCGCGCCCAGCAAACCGCCCCCTGCGCCCATCTGCGCCCTTTTCAGCGCCAAAGACTTCCTCGCCCGTCTGTAATGGCTCGTTCGCTTGTCAGCCGTGCCTCGTTGCTCGGGTTCGATCGCAGCTTAGGTTTCTTGTGTGATGTTGCCTTCCAGCCAGGTAAGGGTTTCTTATCGAGGTTGTGTGGACCCTGCGAATAATTGATAGCATGCCATATCTTGTGATTGTATGAAATTCTAGTGGATAGGTTACATGTTTTCTCTTGCTTCCGTGAGTTTGTGTTGTAATCGTGTTTCTGTTATATTAATTCTGAGGCTAGGGTCTTTTATCTTGGCATATTCTCGTTCTGTTATATTCGCGATTCCATGTTAGTGCTAGGCAGGTGATCCATAATGTACGTAAGTCCCCGATGGGCACTGCACTGTTCCTTGGTGTGTAAGCCCCCGATGGGCATCTGAGTGATCCTAGCTGGAGTAAGACCCCGATGGGCATCCTAGGTGTGTAAGACCACATTGGCAAAGCATTGATAGCTAGAGGTGTAAGACCCGATGGGCATCCGTATGTGTAAGACCCGATGGTCATCATTGTTTAGAGGTGTAAGACCCCGATGACCATCCGTATGTGTAAGACCCCGATGGGCATCATTGTTTAGAGGTGTAAGACCCCGATGGGCATCCGTATGTGTAAGACCCCGATGGGCATCATTGTTTAGGCGGTGTAAGACCCGATGGGCATCCTAGATGTGTAAGACCCCGTTGGGCAGCATTGATAGCTAGAGGTGTAAGACCCCGATGGGCATCCGTATGTGTAAGACCCCGATGGGCATCATTGTTTAGAGGTGTAAGACCCCGATGGGCATCCGTATGTGTAAGACCCCGATGGGCATCATTGTTTAGAGGTGTAAGACCCCGATGGGCATCCTTGTGTGTAAGCCCCCGATGGGCATCATGGTGTCATTGTATCCTAGGTTGTGTAAGACCCCGATGGGCATCCAGGTGTAGAACCTAGGATAGGCTGTAGTTGAAAGCCTTTGATAGGCTAGCTCTAGTGTTAGCACATAGCCTAAGCCTACCGTTTTGCTCTAAGTCATTGTTTGGTTGCATGTCGGTGTGCTAAATGAGATGTTTTCGTATTGTACCCCGGTTGGGGATTCTTACTGAGTAATTCGTTACTCACCCTTATTTCTGTGGTTTTTCCACAGGTAACCACGGTGCGAGACAGGATGGCTGGAGGAGGAGCTATGATCATGGGAACCCGTTGTTCAACTCTGAGTCTTGTTTATGTTTATGTTTTAAATGTCCTCTGAATGCATGTAGTTGGGCACGGAGCCCTAGGGTGTTTGCTGACTGTATTTCCGGATTCTAACATTGTTGTAACTATTGCAAAGCTTGTATGTTTTAAATAAATCTCTGATCAGAGCAAGTTTTGTAAATGTATGTGCTAACACTAGAGCTAGCCTATCAAGGGCTTTCAACTACAGCCTATCCTAGGTTCTACACCTGGATGCCCATCGGGGTCTTACACAACCTAGGATACAATGACACAATGATGCCCATCGGGGACTTACACACAAGGATGCCCATCGGGGTCTTACACATACGGATGCCTATCGGGGTCTTACACCTCAATCAATGATGCCCATCGAGGTCTTACACACATACAGATGCCCTTCGGGGTCTTACACCTCTAAACAATGATGCCCATCAGGGTCTTACACATACGGATGCCCATCGGGGTCTTACACCTCTAGCTATCAATGCTGCCCAATGGGGTCTTACACATCTAGGATGCCCATCGGGGTCTTACACCAGCTAAACAATGATGCCCATCGGGGTCTTACACATACCGATGCCCATCGGGGTCTTACACCTCTAAACAATGATGCCCATCGGGGTCTTACACATACGGATGCCCATCGGGATCTTACACCTCTAGCTATCAATGCTGCCCAACGGGGTCTTACACATACGGATGCCCATCGGGGTCTTACACCTCTAGCTATCAATGCTGCCCAACGGGGTCTTACACACCTAGGATGTCCATCGGGGTCTTACTCCAGCTAGCATCACTGAGATGCCCATCGGGGTCTTACACTCTTATGCAGCCTCATGATGCCCATCGGGGGCTTACACACAAGGGAACAGTGCAGTGCCCATCGGGGACTTACCTACATTATGGATCACCTGCCTAGCACTAACATGGAACTATCAGAATATAACAGGAACAAGAATATGCCAAGATAAAAAGGCCCTAGCCTGTAACTAATATAACAGAAACACCAGTACAACACAAACCTGTAAGCAAGAGAAAACATGTAACCTATCCACTAGAATTTCATACAATCACAAGATATGGCATACTATCAATTATTCGCAGGGTCCACACAACCTCGGTAAGAAACCCTGACCTGGCCGGAAGGTAACAACACACAAGAAACCTAAGCTGCAATCGAACTCGAGCAACCTAAAGCAAACCTAACAAACACATCAAAAATCACAATCCATAGGCCTAAATATAATAAAATAACAGGACTCGGCTCAGGAGCAACTCACGAGGCGCGGCTGACACGCGAACGAGCCGGTTGCACGGGCGAGGCAGTTGCTGGGCGCTGAGGGGCGCATATGGGCGCAGGGGCTGGGTGCTGGGGAGCGCTGACACGGGCGCTAGGGCAACCGCCAGTGCAACCGCCACAAACGGGTACAATGGCTAAAGGAGGTAACTTACACACCAAACTTGCAGAGTCACAGACTACTCACGAAACAAAGAAACTCAAACACTAACAATCTCAAGAAATTGTTTATGATGTGGAAGATCGGTCAGAGCTGCAACCACAGAGCATACTATGAATTTCAAGTAATCAAACAACCTATCACAACATGGCTCTAATACCAGATAGTTGAACACCAACAGTTTTTATTAAGACCACTTAAGAAGAGATCACAAGACAATTGTTTATGACTAACACTTCTAAATCACTCTTAGGACTCTTTGAAGACACTTCGTAGGACACTACAACTTTTACTTTTTCTTAGATACAAACTAAGGTGGGGTGGAAGAGTATTTATAGTGTGGACTAGCAACATGGACCACACATTTGTCTAGAGTGTTCCTAAAAATATCTATATATTTTATACTTTCTAGGACATTATTTATATGTCTACATAAATCTACAATTCTAAACACTTCTACATTTAAATGAGCTAATTAGTAGTCTTGATAATTTGGGCTCTCATACTTACTGGGCTAAACTCCATTGGGCTAGTGATGAACTTTTATCATTCTTATGAAAGCTAACCTTTGTTATAGAGGATTAATATAAATATGTTAAAGTTTTTTGTGTAATTATAGGCGCGAAACTTCCATTCATTGGATTGAGGAGGGTAAGAAGCTGTGTTTGAGGAATTAAAATAGTTGGATTTGTGAATGTTTCTTTGAAAAATAAAGATATTTACATTAGTTCTAGGCATTCTTTGCAAGGGAGGGTGTTCAAAGTGTGGAGTCACAACCTTTGTTGCATTATAGAACAAGATCTCTTGTTCGGGTAGGAATGACTTGGGAGGCCTCTTCTGGTGGGTCATTTGTCAGACCTCAAGAGTTGGTTGACAAAATGTTTGAGTTGCGGTTTACGAAAGGGGTTGGGTCCTCATTGTATATGGGGACTTCATTTCCTTCCATTGATCTTGGTTTAATTAGATGTTGTTTTGGAAATATACATTTTTTCCATTGTAATACACACACCTTATTTGATTAACTATTTTGTTTTTTGTTTTTGAAATTTAAGGTTACAACATCTTTAATTTTCATACTCTAGGATCTAAATTTTATTTTGTTTTTAAAAACCAATCTAAAATTTGAAAACTAATTTCAAAAAACTTGTTTTAAATTTTGAAATTTGATTAGGATTCATCTATTCTCTCAATGAAATATGAAATTTTTGCAGACAACTAGAGTCAAAATAAATTTAAAATTCAAAACGAAAAAAACCAAATTGTTATTAAACAAACCAATAGAAATCATTTTGCTGTTTTTTTTGTGGGATTCCAATCGTTTGAGGCTAGGGATACCATCTTTTTTTAGTGAGAGGAACTCCCCTTCCATGGTTGATTTGGAGGATTGTATTGATTTTGCGATGTCAAGATGTATGAATGCCATTTTTTATCAAGTACTGTTTTGGAAAAGACAAGTTCTAAAATTAAAACATCATTTCTATATATATGAAAAAAACTTCATCAACACTTTTCTTTTTTTACTTTATCAAACATACACAAGAGCTAAATACAAAATAAACAACAGTAAATGAAAAGACGACCCTGAAAACACATCCTTCCCCACCTTAAAGCAAATCCCATAAAGTAAAAATATATATGCACATTAATAAAGCACATATATAATACCACAAAACACAACCAACAAAAGAAAAAAGAAAGGAAACCAAAGTGATAAGATCATTAGAAATCCACGCCAACAATCATTATGATCTAAACCATGTTCAATGTTCTTCCTTATGCTTCTCTTCCTCCTTGGAGTGGTAACCTGGGAGTTTCTCCTTGATCTTCTCCAAAAACCCCTTCTTTTCTTTTCCCTCCTCTTCATGATGAGGAGCAGGCTCGACGACGGAGCAGGGCTCCGGAGTGGATGGTGCTTCCTCCGGCTTCTTCGCATGCCCGGGAAGCTTGTCCTTGATCTTCTCTAGGAAACCTTTCTTCTCCTCGGGGTGTGCAGCGTCATCGACCTTCACAACTGGGATAGCAACGGCTTCATGTTTATGTTCATGTTCATGTTCATGTTCTTTAGCTTCTTCCTTCTTCTCCTCCTCTCCTCCCCCCAGCTTCTCTTTTAGCTTCTCCTTTAGTCCCTTCTTTTTCTTCTTCTTCTCCCCGTTTTCGTCTTCCTCCTCATCGCTAGACTGCAAAACCAATCCCAATATATACTCAACTCAAACATCATAATTAGTTAAGAATATGACTATAAAACTATCTAAACTATAAATACTTTATTTTGTGGATCAGACTTAGGGCGAGATAGATACGAGTAAAATTAGCTTTAAGATGAATATTCATACTATCTTATAATATTTGATTCAAAATTTGAAGCACTCTACTATGTTATAAAAGTCCATTAAAACCAAAATAAAACTGAGATCCAATTCAAAATTGGTGGAAAGAAAATAGGCACCATATTAGGAGGACACGTTAAGATTCAACTATGATCGCACATCGAAAAAAAGTAGGAGTTCTCAAAACATTTAAATTAAAGCTAAGTGTACAACTTCTCTCGTCGCTTATTCATCTTGAGATGGATATATCCGCACTATCTAATACTAGTTTTGGAATATGAAAACAAAATGAAAGTAAAGGAAAAGGTTTAGAAACTTACGGAGCTAGAGCTGCTATCAGATCGGCGAAGTTTGTCCAAAAGACAAGGTTTTTTTTCTTCTTCCTTATGATGTTCCACCTTGGGCTCAGGTTCAGAAACCTCAACCTTCTCAAACTGTTGAGTAACGACGACGACCTCCTCGGCCGGGACCACGGCTTGGGGCTTCTCCTCCTCCTTCTTCCCCAAGAAATCAAACAGCCCACGATCCTGAGCCTCGACGCCTTCCTCGATGTTCTTGTTCTCCAAATCGGCCATGGCTATGAAGTTTAGAATTGAAGATGGAAAAACAGAGAGGTGTGTGTATTTGGGAGTGAGTGAATGAGAGTATGTCAGCAGTGATGAAGAATGGGTTTGGATGATTAGATCCATTCCAAATGGACTAATTTATAACCGTAACAAAAGGCGCCACGCGGATTCAACGCGCCTCATTGTAACGCCAAAAAAGCTGGCCTATCAAAGCAAACCCAATAGACTATTATTATTTAATGTGTTAAGGCAACCGACGTACTGGATTCAATGAAAAGATAACGCATTTATTTATTTATTAACAACAACAAAAAAAATACTCTATTATTTTGATCTTTATAATTTAAATCAAATAAAAATTTAGTATTTTTCAATCAATTTTAGTTGATTTTTTTTTCAATTAATTTATCTTTAGTTGGTTTGATTAAATGAGTTTTATAATAATTGAATATTTTTCTAAATTTTTTATGTACATAATTTTTTTTTCATATTTTTAATTAATTTTGAAAAATCTCCTAAAATTGAAAAATTTTATTGTTGGTAAAAAGTTCTAACTTTATATTTTAATTTTGAAAATTGCTTAAAAGCATTTCATCTATAACAAAATATTTCAAATTTACTTAATCAACATTATCTTTAAAAAAAGTTACAGTACTAAAAAAAAATTATTTAATCAATATTTTCGTGATGGATGGGAGAATAATTAATTTTACTTAATTTTCCTATATTTATGAAAGTTTTTTTTTGAGGAACTATATTTATGAAAGTTAATGGTTGGTAGTTTTGTAAAAATTTATTTATTAAAATAATAATTAATAATATGTAGGGCTTGTTGCTGTTCCCCCTCCCCCACTTTTACTCAAAAAAAAAAATAATATGAATCAATTTTTTTCAATATATATTGAGAAGAGTACCAACAAAGTCTACGTAAAAATATTATTGCTGTGAAATAACATAAGAAATTAAACTTAAGACAAAAATACTAAATTGAATTTTTACCAAATAAATAATGAAGCAGTATGAATATGAATTCTAACCTTTAAATATTATTGAATTTCAAAAGGAAAACAATAATAATTAAGAAATATATAATTGAATATTATTTCAAATGCAGATTTGCCTTCCCACGCTGGCGCAACGTGGGTACATGTCAGCTTGCACCACGTGGGTCGTTGAGAGAGCGAGTAGATTGATTTTTGCAGTCGCGGAGTGGAGTAGATGAAAAGGAGAAAGTAGGAGAGAGGGAGAAGATGAGGGAGGGTTTGAGATCATCCAATAGGAGGCTGCAACGTGTAGAGAGAGAGGAGGAAAGGATGTACAAGTGGGGCCCGGTGGTGTCGGCCTTAATCGGATGAAACCAGCAAGAGGGGGTTATTGGTGGGGTCCAGTGAAGGGGTTAGTTTTGGAATTGTGAATTTTGAAAGGAGAGAGTCGGTGGCCGGTGGGGCAGAACAAGATTATTCAATCCTCTCGAAAGTGTACGTTATGCAAGATTCTCACGTTCCGAGAGGCCATTCAAGACCAATGGTCGGTTTTAGATTTTTAATATCGTTTCAAACTTTCCAGATTTCTCCTTCTTTCGTAAGAAAAAATAAATAGAGAAAAAGCCAAGGAAAACAAGTTTGAAAAAAATTTCTTGAATTTAGGGAGATGCTTTTTTTTTTCTAGTATAATGGGGGAGAAAGGGACCAACAAATTTTACATAAATGGCAAAATGCTCTCAAATTATATGAGAGTCAAATATCGATTTTCGAGTTCACACTTTATTACTGGAATTGAAATAGACTAACACCAGACAACATAATCAACTGCGTCATTAACTCTCGATTTTTATATATAAGAAATTTATCAACTAGTCAAAAAATAGTTATAAATACAATTTTTAAATATAGTAATTCCTATTAATGAATATTCTTACCTACCCTTTCGTATTATTAGTATTTGTAATAAAGGTGACATTTAGGGCTTGTTTGGCTGCGGTGGGAAGGGAAAGAAAGGAAAGTGAGAGTAAATTGGTGTTTGGTGAGATGAGAAGAAAATTGATGTGATAATTAATTGGTGTTTTGTGGGATGAGATAAAAATGAATGTTTTCAAAAAATATATATTTTTTAATATAATATTTATACAATAACATTTTTTTAGTTTATTTATTATCTTAATAAAATTTAAAATCTAAAATATCAAAATAACCAAATTAATGAAATAAAAACTATTTAAATAATTAAATTTGATAATTATTACAAAAATAAAATAAATGGATCAACATGATTTTATGATAAAAATTAAGTTTAAAAACTCAAATCAAGATAAGTTGTAATTAGAAAAAAAAAATTAGCAAGTTTAATTATTTGAGTAGTTCTACATTAGATTTATATAAATATATATATTTTTAGAAACATATGAATTTAATAAAATCAATATTTATTAATATATATTTTTATATAACTAATTTTAAAATCATACATTATTGATACAACTCAAATGCAAAAAACAATTATAGATATTATTTAAAAAATATGATATATCTAAAAAAATAATAATTATTAGTGAATGGGTTGATGGCGCAACTGGTTATCTGATTTGATATTAATCTATTTTCACTATAGAGTCACGAGTTCCATTTATGTAATCAGTATTTGTAATTCTCCTTCCCCCAAACAAAAGATTGAAAAAAAATATATGAAAATCCATTAAATAAAAAGAAACTCCAGAAAGTAAAAAAAAAATATCGAGAATAAGCTAAAAAACGTAAATCAAAATCTAAAAAAAATGCACAGAGATACTAGAAAAACATGGAAAGCAAGATATATAATAAATAAATAATATAAAAAGTTGAAAAGAAAGAGGAAGTAGAGTGATTTGATGATATGAAGTAGTTGTTTGGAGATTGATGTTTTGGAGACGAGACGTTGTAAAAGTATTTATTTTATATTGATTTTTTATAATGTAATGATCGTAGATTTTGAATTGATTGATAAATATAATATATTTTATTATATATTGTGTGGTTGAAAATTAGAGAAAGTTTGATGTGATATTTGATAAGATTAGATAAAAAATATATTATATTATATGATTGAAAATTAAAAAAATATTTGATGTGACATTTAAAATATTAAATAAAAGATTTGATATGATATTAGATGAGAAGTTGAGGAGAAGTTGGGGAGAGGTTGATGTCCTAAAAACAAACATGGAGTTGAAATTTATCCTTCCTCTTCTCTTCTCAACACCAAATCTCAAACACCCCCTTGAAAGGAAACTCTTCCTTTCCCTTCCTGGCTCAACCGGGCTCACCAAACAGGCCCTTAATGAGTATTAAGAAGGTAATTTTAGAAGGTGTAATATAGATTAATTGAGAAAAGTTTATATAGTACCATTTCTCTTTTATATATTTCAAATTTAAAAATATATCAAAATAGGGGTTTGAGTTTAAAATAAATGTCGTATATTCTACCTGCTGGCTTCTACCATTCAAAAGTTAATATTAAATTATTAACGATTTTCACAAAAAATGAATAGTTGAACATGGTGGATCGATTTCTCATATAGGTTTCAAAATTTTAATATATTTATTAAAGTCGAGTTCTTTTGGAACACTTCAATTTTACTTTTAGGAATTAGTTGGCAAATGTAATATTTTTGTGGTGAAGGAAATGTAATATCATAGGTCTGAGAAATGTTATATATTAAAAAATAAACTGATTAAAATGTAAGAATCAATATTTTTTCACCTTGAACAAAGCTTTAACATCAAAAATAGGTTATCAATAAGAACGTCGTTCGATTAAAATAAAATGTGTTTACAAAATTCATAATTGCCTTTATCATTATTGAACTCGAAAAAATATTAAAATAGGTTACTTTACTCGCATTGACTGCCTTTAATTGGTGTACTAAAAAAACTATTAAATAAATAGGTTCTCGAGTTAGCTTGTTGGCGAGATCATGGACAACTGAATTTTGGGTTAAAGAGTTGCTTATTCAAATCGAATTCTTCTAATAATCTAATTGCAGCTTCGCTTTGAAATATTCGCCCATGTGCACTGCACGTGTCTCCACAGGAACATAATGTTGAATCGCTGATGTCATATTTTTGGCTAGGGCGGTTGATTGTCAATTCCAAAAGTTTCGTGCCAAAATTTGTAACCAAATAATATCCATTTCCTTTTCATCAATATCTACTTATTTTATGTTATTTTTTTAATCGATATCTGCTCATTTTGTTTATTATTAATTTTTAGTAGATTTTATTTCTTATTTTAAACAGACTTTTTTGGGGGGTAATAATGGGCATTCTTAATATTTTGAACCAAACTATATGGTCATATGTCTGAAATGTGAGATGTTTGACGGTGGAATTAAAATTTTATCCATGTTTTAATATTTCATGGTTTTCGTGCTTACCACTATTTAGACATCACAAAATTCTCAAAAAAAAAAAAAACATCTTTATACAAATATAATAATTTTCATACAACTCCCCATTCAATCAACTTTATTAAAATGTGATTTTTGTTCCACTACTAACATGCATCATAATTTATGAAAAATTCTTTAGATTTAAGCTATTCTATAGGCATTAAAACATCACAATTTAGTACAAAATACCCTTAAACATACTTAAATAAATTTTTAATGGAGAGTTATCAATAATGACTGACTAAAATTCCAAAAAGAGATCAATAAAAAGAGAAGGAATAAAGGGAAACAAGTGAAAAAGTGTAACGGCCCAAGATTTCATTTCGGTTTCCCAGTATGCTTCTCTCCTGTTTCGGCCGTTTCGTTGGGCCATTAGGACAGTTCTAGCCTTCAGGGAGAATTTTGGTCATTTTACCCCTAGGGTTAGTTCAGTAATTTATGGAGCTTCAGGGTTGTTTTTACATTTTTACCCAATTGAGTTGTTTTGTGGTTTCAGGCTTTTGGGTTATTATTGTAGTTTAGGAAGAGGGCTGTTTTTGAAAATCTTTGGAGGAAGGCATTTTGGGTTGATTAAAAGGACATTAAAAAGAAAAAGAAAAAAAGGGCTTTGGAATTTTGTCGATCAAAGGAATCAAGCTAGAGCCAATTCTTCTTCTTCTCGATCCCTTCATCTCCTTCCCATCTCCTCTCCGTCGATCATCCCTGAGACCACGTCGCACGCTCATCGTCGAGTAGCCCACCCTTAAGCATTGAAGCTCCGAGGCTTCACCGTCGCGCAGCCTACCCGCACGCCCTCGCCTGTGCACCGCCACCGATCGCAGCATCACCCGCACAACCCTTCGGCCACACCATATTTGTAACGGCCCAGTTTTCCGTTCTAGTTTTCCAGGTGCTTCCGGTTCATTATTCGGTTGTTCGGTTGGGCCGTTAGAGCTATTTTAACCCTTAGGGGTATTTTGATCATTTCGCTCCCTGGTCAAGGTTTGTAGTGTAGGATCGGTATGACAACCCTAGAGGGGGGTGAATAGGGTTTCTTTAAACTTTATGAAACTTTTTCCTAATGTGGGCCCAATTAAACAAATGAAATTACTTTTTACTAAACATTCAATTTAACCAAGAATACCATATAAATTAAATAAGAAATTATCAAAGACCGATTTCAAGCACCCTATTTAATTATAATATAAAGATTGGTTAAGAATATGTAAGATAAAATTATAACAACCAAACAAAACATATAAGAGCAATTAATATAATATAACAATAAATTAATTGCAAAAATAAAAGAAGTTAAGGATAGAGAAATTGACACCGTGAATTTATAGTGGTTCGGCGCACCTACTCCACTCCCCAAGCTCCTCTTGGGTATTCCACTAAAACAATGAAGACTCTTTCCACGGCTTAGAGTCAAACTGTTACAACGTTCTTTTTGCGGGAGCAAGAACAAACCCGACCTTTTCCACGGCTCAAGATCAAACCGTTACAACCTCTCTTTTTATGGATCAAGAGAAAACCGTACAATGATTTGGAAATGTAAGATCAAGTTGAACAAACTCTCTCAAAGAGTGGATTTTTACAAATTAAACTCTCACAACTCAAATCCTCACAATACAATAATTTCACTCTCAAGAATAAGATGAAAATTGAAAGTTTGGAGAGAGCAACAATGAAGACTTCTTTATTTTGGAGGATTGAGAAATATGAAACTTGGTGTCTACATTTGGTGGAGAAGATGAAGCTTAAATAAACATGAAGAGGCAAAGTTACCGTTAGACACAAAACACAATAATATTATAATATTCAAAAAGTTACCGTTAGACACAAGGCATAATAATATTATAATATTCAAAAAGTTACCATTAGACACAAGACATAATAATATTATAATATATTCAAAAAGTTACCGTTAGACACAAGACATAATAATATTATAATATTAAAAAGTTACTGTTAGACACAAGACATAATAATATTATAATATTCAAAAAGTTACCGTTAGACACAAGGCATAATAATATTTTAATATTCAAAAAGTTACATTTGGACAAACACATAAAAGTAGTATAACAATATATAACTTTATTTCCCTTTTAAGAAAGTTACCGTTAGACACATCCTCAAATAATAATATAATAATGGATACCTTTGTTTTTCTTTTCTATTTTGCTTTTACCTTGACTTTTTATAACACAAAAAGAAATCTCAAATGTCAAACATCCAAGGCTTCACATGTCGCTCTTGGATTGGCCAATTTTTGCTACGTTATCATGTCGGGATTTACCATTCAAAATCTTTTAGGTCATAACTTTTTCATCTTAACTTTGATTTGAGTAATTCAAAATGCGTTTGAATTATTATTTCAAGCTCTACAAAATGTACACTTCAAAACACTGTATTTGTTGGTGAATAAATTTCAAGTTTGTTATCATCAAAACATTAATTAATTAATTAGTTAAAATTAATTAATTTGAGATGACCAAAAAGCCAACATGTAGATTTTCAGGATTCCAGGGTCTTTCCTGTCTTTTGTTGAGACTTGACTATTGTTGGTTGCAAGACCCAAGAAGTTGTGTCGCTTGTTTGGAAGCTTGGAGGTTGTTCGAGAAATTATG
Organism: Sicyos edulis; assembly: GCA_036507275.1. Lineage (NCBI taxonomy): Eukaryota > Viridiplantae > Streptophyta > Magnoliopsida > Cucurbitales > Cucurbitaceae > Sicyos > Sicyos edulis. The sequence continues at coordinate 19,482,455 of CM071856.1, read as the reverse complement.
AATTTTAAAAGGAATTAAAGTGCTTCCTTTGGGATTTGAACCCTTGACCTGAAGGGGGTTTGGTGGCTTGGAGTAAATGAGTTTTATTTAGGAGAACAGATTGCTTCCGCTGGGACTCGAAGGGGGAAAGCCCAGGGAAGGGATCACTAAACCTAAGTTGTATTTTAATAGGAGAAATCGATCCTTTTCTCTCCCAAGAGTTGCCGCACGTTTTTCCAAAAAACCATCTCCTTCTTGCCGTATCTCCAAGAACCGAGAGCCAAGAGCAGCCCCACAAATGACCAGCAACAACCCTGTCAGCTCGCCCCAGCGAACTCGCCGTCGCAGCCTAGCTCGCCTGCACCAAGCCAGCCGCATCGCCAGATCGAAGCAGTCGCCAACACGCACGCGCCCCGTCGATGACGCCAAGGTCTCCCACGTCGTCTGGCGGAGCCACAGCCGCTGTCCGTCCGTCCGCGCCATAGCTCTTCGCGCCCGCAAGTTGCCCCTGCCGTTTGTTCGCTCGCGCCTGCGAGCCTTCGCCGTTCCTACAGAAGCCCTTCTGCACGTTGCCTTGTTTCGCTCCAGCGAAGCTGCGCAAGGACAGCCCCAGCAAGCCACAGTAGCGCAGCCTCGCCTAGCCCTTCTCGCGCCCGTGCCTAGCCGCCGCGCAGCATCTCTTCGCGCCCAGCCGCCTGTGCCCGCGCCATCGCACAACAGCCCCGGCGTCCCTACTGTTTGCTATCGCACGCTGTGCCGAGCCAGCCTAGTGCCTTCTCGGTTGATTTTCTCGAGCTTTGATTCTTGCCCCTTAGATGTTTTAGCTGCTGGTTTTAATTAGGTTGACTTTATTGATTGCCTAGGTAATTCGGGTTGACTTTGCAGCTCAAGGGTCGTTTGTCATTGTTGTGATTGCTTTCTTACTTGATCCAGGTAAGGATTTCTTACCGTGATTGTGTGGACACTACGATATTATCATGATGTGCCTTGTATGTTTGTTTACTGTTATGAGCATATTAGTGGATAGGACAGCTTGTGTTTGACTTCTTGCTAGCATGTTTGCGCTGCTTGTACATGTTAGTGCCATGTTAGGTTTGTTCTTCCAGCATGTTTATGATTCCTGCTTATGTTCATAGTATCATGCTAGGTTATGTGTTTATATTGTTGAGCATGTATATTTAGCCAGGAAGCGTTTACTCTGTACTCGTAGTTAGAATAGTAGGGTTTGTCATCATCTAGAGGCTGAGAGCGGACATAACGTACTTTGTCCCCACCGGTCGGGATCCAGTGTGAAGCATAACGTACTTTGCTTCCACCCCGGCAGCCGATGCGGATTTGCTCCTGTATCTGCATAAGCCTAGTTTGTAGCCTGCTAGAGTGGAACCCTGCCATAGGTGTAAGCCTACCTTAGCCGGTTCTTAGCTTCAGGTCGGTGGTACAGGCTGTTACAGATGGGTGCCGAGGGCCTCACACTACTGTATTCAGTGAAGCCATTTTCGAGTCTTAGGCATGCGTACCTGGCCCGCATAGTTTGTCCCTAGGCCCCCACATTTACGCTGGTCACAGCAGCATGCGGTGTGCGCGCACACGCGTTAGTCGCCTGTTCGGAGCGCTCCCCTGGGCTAATGTTAGTGAGTACACCACTTCCGTTCCAGTTTAGACCCAGACTTTGGGTACTCTCCCGTTAGTCAAGTTTTAGCTAGCTGAGGGTAAGAGACCCTCGAGGACACCTGTTTGGGATTGGTTTTTTAGCTAATCATTTAACCGAGGGAGAAAGACCCTCAAGGGTGTCTGACATCTATTGGGATCGGTTTTTGAGCTGATCATTGGGCCGAGGGAGAAAGACCCTCGGGGATGTCTCGAGATTGGTTAGGAGAACCAATCATTAGGCCGGAAGTAGGAGACTTCCGAGGATTCTGGATCTGCCCCGTTAGCTCGTTGAGCATTACTCTGTGTTGGTAACTGTTTGCATGCATACTAGGTTGTCAGATGACTGATGTATCGTATTGTACCCAGTTGGGGATTCTTACTGAGTATGCTTGTACTCACCCTTATTTCTATGGTTTTTCCACCAGGTAACTTGGGACAGCACTAGGACGGCTAGCGGAGAGAGCTGCATGATCATGGGAGGTGTCGACACTCTGTTGTGTCTTTATCTTTGCATTTATTATTCAGCATGTAGTTGGACATGGAGTCCTTAGGGGAACTTGGGGGTTTGAGTTGTTTTAAACTATTTGAACGTTTTTAATAAATACTGGCCATGCATGTTTTAAGTTATTGTTTTACTTATGAAAGTTTGCTGTTAAATTTAAATGTTCCCCGCTCTTGATGTTTGAAAAGTTTTAATATGAGCACTAAACCGTTTAGAAATATATTTTTACTTGCATGCTGAGTGAGAACCTAGATTTAGGACCGTATTTCGGGTCGGGTTCTTACAGTTGGTATCAGAGCACAGAGTCATAGATTCTGTAGACTAACTTGCATTGTAGGTTGTTGTCCCCATGATCATCAGCACTCCACGGCCGTCAGGTTTGTCTAAGTTCATTAAGATAAGGGTTTAATTTACAATACTGCATCTAGTATACATGAGTTACCCCTTTTGTTGGCAGTGAGAAAGAGTCCGAGCGTGGACTAACCCTTTGTGGTTTCCGTGTAAATCGCCAGTATGCCGGTTACACGCAGTAGAGCAGGCCCGTCCGAAACTGCGAATAGAGATGCTGCTCAGACAACAGCCAAGGTAGATCAGACCCGTAGGCCGCCTGTGGCCCCAACTGTAAACTTGCCCAGAGAAGGGGTGGAGGCTGTATTCCTCAAGGTGCAGCTCCAAGAGGAGTCATTTCTGCTATGAGAGATATGATGATGGACCTAATGGCCGAGCAGAGAGCTGAGACTCAGGCACAGCTTGCAGTGCAGAGAGAGAAGTTTAGGGCACAGATAGCCCAGCTGACACAACTCATTCAGCGGGCACCCCCAACATCTCCAGTAGCCCCGGTAGTTACCCCGGGAGGACAAGGTCAGTAGTACCTGACAGATGACTTAGATAGTGCAGAGGCAGCTGCCGAGTTCGGAAAGTGGCTGAAGGATTTTACTAAGTGGAAGCCGAAGGAATTTGATGCTTCAGAGAATTCGCTAGTGGTGGTAAAGTGGTTGGCTCGTATGGAGTATATCTTCAGGGTGATGGGATGCCTTGATGTGCAGAGGCCGAGATGTGTAATGGCCCAGACTTTCGTTCCGGTTCCTCAGATATGTCCAGTTCAGTATTTGGTTGTTTGGTTCGGCCGTTAGGTTTTTTTAAACCCTGAAGGGCATTTTGGTCATTATGCTCTTAGGGATGGCCTCTTGGGATTATAGAGAACCCGAGATTATTTCTGGCTTTGCTAAGTTGGTTAGGTTGTTGGTGCAGGTTATCAAGAGTTGTTGGAAATGTTTGGAGTTTCTGGAAGCTTCCGGTTAATTGTAAAATAAGGTTTCTTTTAAAAATGTTTCCAAGAGGATTCGAGCCCTTGACCTAAACGGGAGTTTGGAAGCTTGAGTTAATTATGAATTAAGACGCGTCAGCTGGGACTCGTAGGAGGAAAGCTGTAAAGACCCGACCCAAAAGGGGCTCTAAATGGGCCTTTACCCCAATGCATGTATTCAAAATAAAAGACATTATGAAAAATACATTTCGGATCCCAAGTAAAAACAGAAACATTCAACAATCAAAACATACAGTTCTAAAAGCATACTCTGATCAGAGATTTATTTAAAACATTTAAACATTCCACAAGTACAAATATGCTGGAATCCATAAAACGTAAGAAAACATCCTAGGGCTCCGTGCCCGTCTACATGCATTCAGGGGAAATAACAAAAGTCAAGAGTCATGATATAATAAAATGGTCGAGAGATGACAAAGAGAATCCATGATCACGCCTCCTCCTTCACCATCCTGCCTCGCGCCTTGGTTACTGTGGAAAACCACAGAATAAGGGTGAGTAACGAATTACTCAGTAAGAATCCCCAACCGGGGTACAATACGATATACATGATCATCTAGAAGAATGTATGCAAGCTATGAGTACAAAACACAGAGCGGAGCACATAGCTAAGTCCACACTTGGACCTCGGATGCCAACTCAGGGTCTTAGTCCGGAAATACCACAACACACTATACGCTCTATACGGGAACAAGTCCCACCTCACTGCTCATGTCATCGTCGATCTGAAAGGTGCACTGGCTCAAGATCCCGAGGAGCTCTCGATCGGCGCCAGTAATGAGCGTAAGCGCGCACCGCATGCTACTCTGCAAACTCGGGGTGCCGGGTCTAGTGGCAAGCTGCCCGTGTTGATCCACCATGCCTAACTAAATCTCTCGGATCGGTGTCACCGACATAGGGGTGTGAGACTGGACACGTGAACTATGTCGGCTGTACCACCGCACTTTGAGGCTAAGGAACCGGTCGTGGTAGGCTTACACCGAGAAGCGGTCCTTGCCCTAACAGTGGCAATCAAGGGCTACGGCCGAACACGCCGAGGACGTGCCGATCGCCGGGGGCGAGGCAATGCCAAGTCATCATCCCGACCATTGGGGCATTTAACGATCGCCACCCTCACCCAAGATTGCGGGGCGGTAGTTAGGGTTAGCTAAACCCTAACGGGATCGAGAGACTGAGTACCATCTCGTACTTCCCTGTCGGGGATGCAAGTTACGTTATGCATCCGGCCCTGATGATGCTACCTACAGAACTCTAAACCATAGCAATAATAACAATTCAATCAATGCGGTCCAATACGTGCTCAACAGATACAAGGAACCTAGCATGATACTACGAAGCAAGAACAGATATCGAACATGCGAGAATGGAACAACCTAGCATGGGCTAACATGAGAAACAATACAAGAGTTCATGCCATCGTGAATTGAGATGCAGCACCTAGGGCTAAACATGCTAATAATCATACACATGCATACAAAACAACAATCACAAATATACCGCAGGGGCCACACAACTCCGGTAAGAAATCCTTACCTTGGTGGGAGGCTTCTACACACAAATCCTAAGCTGCGGAACAATCCCGAGCTAGCGGCGGGAACCTAGCAAACCAATAATAATCAGCACCTAAAACGTCTAAAAACAATAGAACGACAAAGCTCGGCTCAAGGGCACTCACGCGGCGCGCGACACGAACTTGGAGTTGCCGGCAGTCGTCACGGCAGGGTGGGGCTGGCTGCGCCTTGGCACGGCTACGTTGGCGCGTCTGCGCGCGGATAAACGCTGGGGCGCGGCTATGCGCGACGGGCAAGCAAGGCAGCAGCACGCACGGACGCACGGGCAGGGACGCCAGCGCGCGCGGCGAAGGCGTCGTCGTCGTGCGGGGCGAGCAGCTGGAGCGAATCGCGCGGCGGCCGGCGTCGATAAGCGACGCAGACGCGGCTGCGCGCGCGCGGCGCGGCGAGGCCTCTTGGCGTCGCGAGCGAAACAGCGAGGACGAACGGCGATCTGGGCTGCTGCTTTGGCGCGATTCGGCGTCTGCGGCGCTGCTTCGGCGAGATCTAGGCGTGGGGCCCGCCGCCGCGCAAGGCTAGCTAGCTGCTTTCTTGGACGAACGGCAAGCAAAGCGCTAGGCGGATCTGGCGTCGGCGGCAGCCGGCCGGCGCAGAGACTGGCGTGGGGTGGCCGCCGACGACAAGGCTAGCTAGCCGCCGCTGGACGAAACGCAAGGCTGCTAGGCGATCCGGGCGTCTGGCAGATCGCTTCGGCATCTCGGGCGTGGGGCCCGCTGCCGGCGACAAGGCTAGCTGGCTCTTGGACGAACGGCAAGGCCGCTAGGCGGATCTGGCGTCGGCGGCAGGATCGCCGGCAGATCCTGGGCGTGGGGCCGGCCGCCGACGACAAGGCTAGCCGGGCCGACGACGACGGCAAGGTCGCTTAGGCGGATCTCGCGCGGTGGCGGTGCCGGCCGACGCGCGCGACGATTGCTTCTTGGTGGGCTTCTCTCTACCGGGCGCAATCAACACAAACACACTTGGCCAAACAAAGACACCAAACGGATGAGAAGAAGAAGAGGAAGATCGATACCTACCCGGAATGATGATGATCGATCCAAAGGAGCTGCAAGGATGAAGAATTCGGCAAGGCAATAGAGAGCAAAGCTTGGGCGGCCACACACTTTGGAGAAGAAGATGGACAAACCTAATTTCTATTTCATTTAACCAAATGCACCAAACACCAAAGATCCAAGATTAACTAAGATGTGATGCAGAAAGAGCAACAAGAGCAACTAATGGCTCAATTGGCACACATCCCCACAAGCTTTCCAGGAGACCCTGGTTCAAACCCAGTGCAAAGACAATTTCCTTTATTTTTACTTTTGCATCAAACCTTGCTCAAACCAAACCACAAATCCCTCCAAAAACCTACATAAATCCATCCAATAATTTTAATAACTGGAAAAGACACAAACGGCCCTGACGGCCCGACCAAATTACCAAATTACCCCTAGGGCATACCTGGAAGACCGGGATGAAAAACCTGGGTCGTTACAAAAGCCCTGGGAAGGGATTTTAGGTCACTAAAGCCTATTTAAATTAGGAAAAAGGAAAGGAAATCAAGAAATCATCAATCCCCCCTTACTCTTGTCGCACGCCTCCCTCATTCCCTCCCTCTCACCTTGCCGACTTCATCAAGACCAAGAACTGAGCCCAATAACCCCAACCGAGACTAGCTGCACTGTAACGGCCCAGTTTTCTATTCCGGTTCTTGAGGAGCTTCCGGTTCAGATTCAGTTGTTCGGTTGGGCCGTTAGAGCAGTTATGACCCTTAGGGGTAATTTGGTCTTTTTGCTCCCCGGGCAGGATTTGTGGATTTTCAGGGCTTTGAGGCAGCTCCTGCCTTTGTCAAGGCTTGTTTTTTGGTGGATGCGAGTCCCGAGATGTTTGGGCTATTCGTTTGGAGGTTCGGTTGTGATTTGGGTTTTGGGCAAAGTTATGGTTGTTTGGGTGTTTCCTTTGGGATTCGAGCCAGAGCGCTTAGTGTCGATTTGGGAGTTGGATTTAAGTGAGTTTTATTTATTGGAAAAGGTTGCTTCAGCCGGGTCTTGAAGGAGGAAGCCGGGAAATGGGATTTTAAGGATTTCAAGGATTTTTTTAAAATGGATATTTGGATAAGGATAAAATAAAAGAATTAAATCCCATTTTTCCTTTTTATTTCCCATTTTCCCTTTTATTTTTCTAAATCCCCATTTTCCCTTTTCTCTCTCTCTCTCTCTCTCTCTCTCTCTCTCTCTCTCTCTCTCTCTCTCTCTCTCTCTCTCTCTCCCCGAGCCCTCACCCCCCAGCCCGAGCCAGCCCTAGCTCGCCCAACCCCAGCGCCCAGCTCGACAGCCCGAGCCCTAGCCGCCCAGGTCGCGCCGAACCCAGCCCCAGCTCGCCCTGCCCTGTGTCCCGTCGCCCAGGCAGTCATCGCGTCGCACAGTGTCGCCAGGCCCGCGTCGCCCGACCTCGCCAAGGTTCGTGTCGCCCGCCTCGCCTTTGATCGAGCGAGCGCGCGATGCGGCCGCATCGCCCAACCCCGCGACAAAGGCCGCGGGGCACCGAGCGTCATGTAGCTCGTCACGTCGCGTCGCCCGCGTGAGTCCCTGTTGCTCGCCGAGCTCGCGCCGCGCGGCCGTCTTATCAGGCCGAGCCGCCAAGCGCGCCGCCGCCCAAATGAGTCGAGTCATGCGCCGCGCCCTTGCCTCGCTCGCTCGCCGTCTCGCAGCCACCCTTCTCTGCGCCCTGGCTGCGCTGCGCCAGCGCATGTGCCTCGCGCCACCCCGACACGCCTTTGCTGCGACCCGCTCATTGTGTTTGGTTGGCCCGAGCCTTGTGGCTTCTCGGATGGTATTTCCCAGTCTTTTTCTTCGTTGGGCCCTGATTTGTTGGCTGCTGGTTATTGATTTAATTTGGGTGTTTTATTATATGTTTAGGCTGTTCGGGTTCGATTAGAGGCTTGAGGATCGCTGGGGTTATTGTGATTATTATTGTTTTCTGCTTGTTCCAGGTAAGGATTTCTTACCGTGGTTGTGTGGACCCTGCGATATTATCACGATGTGCCTTGTATGTTTGCTGATTGTTATGAGCATGATAGTGATAGGCATCTATGTTTGATCTCTTGCTAGCATGTTTGCTTGAATTTACATGTTAGTGCCATGCTAGGTTTGTTCTTCCAGCATGCTTATGATTCCTGCTTTACGTTCGTAGTATCATGCTAGGTAAGCGTGTTTGATGTCGGTCATTGTTTGCTAGCCAGGAATCATTTTGCTCTGTACTCTTAGATAGAGTTGTAGGGTTTGTCATCATCCAGAAGCTGAGAGCGGACATAACGTACTTTGTCCCCACAGGTCGGGAGTAAAGTGTGCGCAGCATAACGTATCTTGCTTCCCCCCGATCGCCGATGTGGATTTAGCTCTGGTCGGGAGTAAAGTGTGCCCAGCATAACGTATATTGCTTCCCCCCCCCGACCGCCGATGTGTATTTAGCTACCCACATCGGCATAAGCCTAGTTTGTAGCCTGCTAGAACGGAACCCTGCCAACGGTGTAAGCCTACCTTGGCCGGTTCTTAGCTTCAGGTCGGTGATTCAAGCCGCACTGCATGAGCGCCGAGGGCCTCGCGCTCATGTGATCGCGACACACGCCTTCCGAGTCTTAGGCATGCATACCGGCCCGCGTAGTTTGTCCTTAGGCCCCACATTTACACGGTTGCGGCGCATGCAAAGATGCTGCGCGCGCACAAGCGTTAGTTGTCGGTTCGGAGAGCTCCCCCGGGCTAATGTCGTGAGTACACCATTCCTTCTAGTTTAGAGCCAGACTTCGGGTACTCTCCCGTAAGTCCAGATTAGTAGCAAGGGCAAAGAGGCACTTGAGGACATCCTTGGGATCAGTTTTTGTAACGGCCCCGTTTTCCTTCCTGGTTAATAACAAAATTAATTGGAAAATTAATTGAATCTTTTGGGATTTGAACCTTACCCTAAATGGTGAATTTGGAGTTTTAAGAAAAGAGTCTTAATTAAAAAGAAAAAGAAAAGAAGGTTGCTTTAGCCGGGACCCGCAAGAGAAAAGCCTTGGGAAAGGAATTTAGGTCTCCTAACCTATTTAAAAATAAGGAAAAGAAGGAAAATCAAGAAACCCCTAATTTTCCCCTCTTAGCCGCATTTTCTCTCTCTCTCTCTCTCTCTCTCTCTCTCTCTCTCTCTCTCTCCTAAAACCCTAGCCGAGCAACCCTAGCCTCACCATCGAACCACCCCCGAGCCACCCAGCCCTAGCTGCACGCATCACCCCTGCCCGCACACCCTGATCGCGCGCTCGGCCCTGCGCGCACGGACCACATGACGCCCGCTTGCCCCACTGCCCGCCCGGCCACGCCGCATCGCGACCAAGAGCCCCACCGTCGCACCCCATCGCCGCCGACGTCGCCGTGGCGCCCGCACCGCCCGCGGACGTCGCTCGTGGTCGCCAAATGCCGCAATCGCAGCCAGACGCGCCGCCGCCGCCTGCCCCCGCGCCGCTCCAGCGCGACCCGCCACGCGCGCCCACTCGCGCGCGACCCCTCGCGCGCACCAGCCAATGAGCCGCTCGCTCGCGCGTCGCCTTGCGGCCGCACACACTGCTGCGCGCCTCAAGCGCGTCCGCTCGACGTGTCGCGCGCCCAGCGCCAGCCACAGCCAATACCGCACTCAGCCAAGCCACCCAAGCCACCCTCCTTGCTGCGAGGCCCGTGTCTTCTCTGTGGTAATTCCCGAACCAATCCCTTTGTGTTTCCTAAGCTTCAGCTCTGTATGTATTTACTTAGGATGCTTTATTTATGCCTAGGTTGCTCGAGTTCGTATTAAGCTCGAGGGTCTTTTTGGTTGTGATAGCTATTCTCCACTTGTTTCCGGTAAGGACTTCCTACCGTGGTTGTGTGGACCTCGCTATGCTTTCTTAATTGTGCCTTGTATGCTTGTTTACCTTTATGAGCATGTTAGTGGATAGGATAGCTAGTGATTAAATTCTTGCTAGCATGTTTTGCCTTTTGTACATGTTAGTGCCATGCTAGGTTTGTTCTTCCAAAGATGCTTGAGATTCCCGCTTTAAGCTCGTAGTATCATGCTAGGCTATGTATGATGAGATGTCTTTGTGAATATTAGCCAGAATCACGTACTTGGTAGTCTAAGCTAGTATAATAGGGTTTGTCATCATCTAGAGGCCGAGAGCGGACATAACGTACCTTGTCCCCACCGTCGGGAGTAGAGCGAAGCATAACGTACATTGCTTCCCCGACACCGGATGTGGATGTAGCTACCACATCGGCATAAGCCTAGTTTGTAGCTCTGCTAGAGCGAAACCACCGCCAGCGGTGCAAGCCCGCTTGGCCGGTTCTTAGCTTCCAGTGTCGGTGGTACAGCCGCACAGATGAGTGCCGAGGGCCTCGCACTCATCGTGATCGCGACACCGCTTTCCGAGTCTTAGGCATGCGTACTGCCCGCGTAGTTTGCCCTTAGGCCCCCGCATTTACGCCGGTTGCGAGAAGAGCATGCGGTGTGCTCGCACACGCGTTAGTAGCCGGTTCGAGAGCTCCCGGGCTAATGTTCGTGAGTACACCAGTTCCTTCCGTTTAGAGCCGACTTGGGTACTCTCCGATAGTCCAGTTTTATAAGCGAGGTAAGAGGCCCTTGAGGACACCCATTGGGATTGACTTTAGAGTTAATCAATTGGTCGAGGAGAAAGACCCTCGAGGTGTCGGACATCTTGGGATCGGTTTTTGAGTGATCAATTGGCCAAGGGAGAAAGACCCTTGGAGATGTCCTGGGATTGGTTTGAGAGCCAATCATTAGGCCTAAGTAGGAGACTTCCGAGGATTCCGGATTTGCCTTGTGAGCTCGTTGAGCTAAGATCCGTGTTGATATTTGTGGCATGTGTACTAGGTTGCTAGATGATAGATTGCATCGTATCGTACCCTGGTCGGGGTTCTTACCGAGTATGTTTATACTCACCCTTATCGTGGTTTCTTCCACGAGTAACTTGGGACAAAGCACCGAGGTGGCTAGCGGAGAGAGCTGGAGATCATGGATGCTTCTTGACACTCTGCCGTGTCTTATTTTATTGCTTTTGGATTTCAAAGCATGTAGTTGGACTTAGGTCCGTAGGGAAAACTATGATTTGAACTATTTTATGTTTTTAAGGAAAGTACTTGATCAATCCATTGTTTTAATTTGAATGGTTCGTTTTTGCCTAATGAATGTTTACTTTGTTTTGACTGCTTTTCCGCTCATGTGTTTGAAAAGCTTTTAATCCGACCCTAGCCGGGTCCTTTTATGTTTTAAATTTGCATCTTTGAGTAAAGACCTAGATTTAGTTCCATTTTCGGTTGGGTCTTTACTGATTGGTATCGAGCACGAGTCATAGATTCAGTAGACTAACTGTTTGTAGGTTGTGTTCCCATGATCTCCAAAGACTCCAAGGCCGCCAGTTTGTCTAAGTTCAATAAGCTAAGGGTTTTGTTTACGATACTATATGCGGTACACATGTGTTATCTTTGTTGGCGAGAGAAAGTCCGAGCGTGGACTAACCTGTTGTGGTTTCCGTGTAGATCGCCAAGATGCCTGCTGGTTACACGCAGCGGAAGCAGCAGTCCGTCTGAATCGCAAATAGAGATGCTTTGCAGAGCCGCCAGCCTGTGTATATCGAGCTCGTAGGCGCCCGTGGCACCAGAGGTTAACTTGCCCAGAGAAGGGGCGGAGGCCGCTATGCCTCAAGGTACAGCTCAGTGGAGATATTTCTGCTATGAGAGACATGATGATGGGCCTAATGGCCGAGCAGAGCTGAGACTCGGCGCGGCTAGCGGCAAGCAGAGAGAGGAGTCTAGGGCACAGATAGCCCAATTGACACAGCTCATGCAAAGAGCACCCCAGCTCGAGTAGCCGGTCTTCTGTAGCTCCGGTAGCTCAACCGAGGCGGGGTCATCGAGACCAGTCGGACTCACTTGATAGTGCAGAGGAGTGCCGAGTTTGGCAAGTGGTTGAAAGATTTCACCAAGTGGAAGCCAAGAGAATTTGATGCTTCAGAGAACCCACTTGTGGCAGTCAGGTGGTTGGCAAGAATGGAGTACATCTTTAGAGTTATGGGATGCCCAGATGTACAGAGGCCGAGATGTGCTGTAAAGACCCGACCCAAAATGGGCTCTAAATGGGCCTTTACCCCAATGCATGTAGTGAAAATAAAAGATATTATGAAAAATACATTTCGGATCCCAAGTAAAAACAGAAACATTCAGCAACCAAAACATACATTTCTAAAAGCATACTCTGATCAGAGATTTATTTAAACCGTTAAAACAATCCACAAGTACAAATATGCTGGAATCCATAAAACGTAAGAAAACATCCTGGGGCTCTGTGCCCGTCTACATGCATTCAGGGGAAATAACAAAAAGTGAAGAGTCATGATAAAATAAAATAGTATAGTCAGAGATGACAGCAGGATTCCATGATCACAGCTCCTCCATCAGCCATCCTGTCTCCCGCCTTGATTACCTGTGGAAAACCACAGAATAAGGGTGAGTAACGAATTACCCAAGAAGAATCCCCAACCGGGTACAATACGATATACATGATCATCTAGAAGAATGTATGCAAGCTATGAGTACAAACACAGAGCGGAGCACATAGCTAAGTCCACACTTGGACCTCGGATGCCAACTCGTGGTCTTAGTCCGAAATACCACAACACACTAAAACGCGCTATACGGAAACAAGTCCCGCCTCGGCCGCCCTCGCCGACGTCGAAAAGGTGCACTAGCTCAAGATCCCGAGGAGCTCTCGATCGGCGCGTGTAATGAGCGTAAGCGCGCACCGCATGCTCACGCAAACTCCGGGTGCCGGGTCTAGTGGCAAGCCGCCCCGAGTTCGATCACCATGCCTAACTAAATCTCTGGATCGGTGTCACCGACATAGGGGTGTGAGACTCGACACGTGAACTATGTCGGCTGTACCACCGCACTGAGGCTAAGGAACCGGTCGTGTGGTAGGCTTGCACCAGAAGCGGTCCTTGCCCTAACAGTGGCAATCAAGGGCTACGGCCGAACACGCCGAGGACGTGCCGATGCCGGGGACGAGGCGGTGCCAAGTCATCATCCCGACCGCTGGGGCATTTAACGATCTGCCACCCTCACCCAAGATTGCGGGGCCTACCGGTTGGGATAGCTAATCCTCACGGGTCCAAGGACGGAGAACTGTCTCGAACGTCCTTGCCATAGATGCAAGATACTTTATGCATCCGCCCGGATGATTCTATCTACCTCAATTCTAAAACTTAACAATAATAACGATTCAATCAATGCGGTCCAATACGTGCTCATCGGATACAAAGAACCTAGCATGATACTACGAAGCAAGCAGGATATCGAACATGCTAGAATAGAACAACCTAGCATGGGCTAACATGAGAAACAATACAAGAGATCATGCCGATCGGAATTGAGCGAGCACCTAGAGATAAACATGCTAGTAATCATACACAGCATACAAAACAACAATCACAAATATACCGCAGGTCCACACAACCCCAGTAAGAAATCCTTACCTTGGTGGAAGACTTCTACACACAAATCTAAAGTCATGGAACAATCCCGAGCTAGCGGCGGGAACCTAGCAAACCAACAATAATCAGCATCTAAAGTATCTAAACAACAATAGAACAAACAAGCTCGGCTCGGGAACTCACGTGGCGCGCGGCGACAAGAGTTTGGGGCTTTGCGGCGAGCCGGCATGGCATGGACGCTGCTGGCCGCCGCAGCTGCACGCACGACGGCAGGACGGCATGCGCATGCGCGCGAAGCGTCTGGACGCGCGCGCTGGCGCCGGCGTCGCGATCGCGACACGGCGAGCGGCTTCAGCAGGACGCGCGCGCGCGCAGGTCGACGGCGGCGCGGCGCGGGCGGCGAGCAAGCAAGGACGCGCAGGCGAGCGTCTGGCGCGCGCGCGCAGCGCTCGGCAAGCGGACACGCAGCGAGGGCGCGCGATGGCGCGACGCGGTGCGGGCCGACGCTTGGCGCTGGCGCGAGACCCTCTGGCGTCGAGCGATCGGGCGATCTGTCTTCTTGGCGGCGAAGCGAGCGGCAAGGCCGCTTGGGGACAGATCTGGGCGTCTGGCGATCGGCTGGACGTGGCGCGACGACAGGGGCGATCCGGAGAGCGATGGTGTCGCGGGAGGTTCGCGACGGTGGATCTGGCGAAAATGCGCTGTCGGCCCGCTGGCGTGCGGCGGGCTGCTCCAACAGATCTGGGCGTCTGCGACGACGGGCCGCTTCTCTCTCAGGTGGCAAAAACAACACAAACACCCACAACACTCTACCACTTACCTTCGGCCAAAGATCAAAACCAAATGAGGAGATGAAGAGGATGAAGACTTACCCGAAATGATGATGATCGATCCCAAGGAGATGCAAGGATGAAGAATCGGCAAGGCTATGGAGATGGAGAGCTTGGGCGGCCAAGAGATGTTTTGGAGAAGGAGATGAAATAACCTATTTCTATTTCATTTAACCAAATGCACCAAAACTCCAAAATCCAAGGTTAACTAAGATGTGATGCGGAAAGAGTAACAAGAGCACCTAATGGCTCAAATGGCACACCTCTCTACAAGCTTCCCGGGAGACCCGGTTCAAACCCCACTGCAAAGACAAATTCCTTTATTTTTCCTTTTGCAACAAACCTTGCTCAAACCAAACCACAAACCCCTCCAAAACCTACATAAAACCATCCAATAATTTTAGTAATCGGAAAAGACACGAACGACTCCACGACGCCCGACCAAATTACCAAATTACCCCTAGGGCATACCGGAAGACCGGAAGAAAAACACGGGTCGTTACAATATTCCCTCCTTTTTATGACTTTCGTCCTCGAAAGTCCTTAAGACAGTAAAATTTCGTGGTAATGCAACCTCATCTCGTCTTCCCGCTCCCAAGTGGCTTCCTCAGAATCCCGACTCCTCCACTGAACCTTTACCAAACGAATCTCGCGATTACGCAACGTCTTGGTCTCAAAGGCAAGGATCCTTACTGGCTTTTCCTCGAAGTTCAAATCCTCATTCACCGCAAAGGCTCAAAGTCCACAATGTCGACGAGTCCGGCACATCTTGCCTCAACATCGATACATGAAAAACACTATGCACCGCTGATAGTGACGGAGGTAGGGCTAACCGGTAAGCAACTCTGCCAATCCTCTCTAGGATCTCAAACGGACCAACAAATCGGGGACTCAACTTCCCACGCTTACCAAACCTCGTAACACCTCGCATCGGAGCAACCTTAAGGAACACATGCTTGACCAACCTCAAACTCCAAATCTCGACGCTAACATCGGCGTAACTCTTCTGCTGCTCTGAGCGGTCAACATACGAGCTCTAATCTTACTCGTGACTGCACCATTGGTCAATCTGCGAGAACTCGGGACCCAAAACACGTCTATCACCAACCTCTTCCCGAACACACGGGGGACCGAAAACGCTTACCATACAATGCCTCGAATGGAGCCATCCAGATAAATCGATCGTAATCGTTGTTATAGGCAAACTCCATCAAAATCTGATCTCGGTCCCAACTTCCCCGGAAATCCAACACACAAGCTCTCAACATATCCTCGAGAATCGATTCACTCTCTCGGGCCCGACCATCCGTCTCGAGGGTGAAAAGTCATCTTTGAAATCGCACTCTGTGCCCAAACCCTTCCGGGCGCTCTCGAAAAAGAGAAGTGAACCATGAGTCACGATCGGACACAATCCTCACCGTACACCATGATAACGGATGATCTGCTCCAAAAGCAGTGCGCCTTTGCTCCACGGTATAAGTGTCTCTACCGGGAATGAAGTGTGCGCTCTTGGTCAAACGGTCGACTATCACCCAAATCGAGAGAACTTCCTCGAGTCCTTGGCAAACCGTAGATAAAGTCCATGGAGATCTCTTCCCATTTCCACTCGGGTACACTCGATGGTCGCAACAAAACAACCTGGCCTCTGCTGGGGTGCCTTCACTTGGCGACAAGTGAGACACCAACCGACAAACTCTGCCACATCTCTCTTCATTCCCATCCACCGAAAGGTCCGCTTAAGGTCTGATACATCTTGGTACCCCCGGTGCCAAGCAAAAGGGGAACAGTGGGCCTCCGAGCAACTCGGCTCATGAAACTGCAATGTCCGGAACACACAACCGGCCTCTATAAGTCAACCCATCATCCGTGAATACACAAAGTCAAAGTCACCACAAGATCGACTCATCAACCAATCTCTTAAGTGCGGGGTCACCCAACCGGCCGTCTATAATCCATTGCCGAATCGACGGTGAGCAGTCAATCGAGCTACTACAGCGGTAACCTCTCCCAACAACACTGCAACCTCGGCCCGCTCGAACTCTCTCTCTCGCAAACTGGGCTGAAACTCAACAACGCCGCAGAGTGCGACGTCTTTCTCGCTCAAAGCATCGGCCACTACATTGGCTTTACCGGATGGTACAAAATCTCGCAGATCATAATCCTTTACCACTCTCTAACCATCTCCTCTGCTCATATTCAACTCCTTACGAGTAAACAGATACTTGAGGCTCGGTGATCGGTAAACATCTCGAATCCGCTCACCGCATGCAGTAATGCCTCCAAATCTTGATTGCAAACACCACTGCGCCAACTCCATATCATGAGTCGGGTAGTTCTCGCTCATACGGCCACCGACGGGAAGCATAGGCAATGACCTTCCCGTCTTTGCATCAACACACAACCTAATCCAAACTTGGAAGCATCATCAGACCACGAAACCACTGTCCCCTCTCCGGATCGCCAACAGTCTTTGAAGTCAAATCTGCGCTTGAGCACAGCAAAGCTCTCCTCACACTCGCTGTCCCAAACAAACTCGACACCCTTCCTCGTCGGGCGAGTAAGGGGCGAGGCTAAAGCAGAGAAGTCCTTGACGAACCGACGGTAGTAACACGCCAAACCCGTAAAGTCGCGAATCTCGGCAATCAAGTCGGCTTGGCCCATGAACTCACGGCCTCAATCTTCGCGGGATCCACGGCTATACCCTCTCTCGAAACTACGTGGCCTAGGAAGGCCACTGCTCCAACCAGAAATCACATTTGGAAAACTTCGCATAAAGCCGGTTTTCCCTCAAAGCCGCCAATACTCGCCTCAAATGCTCTGCACGGTCTTCTTTAGACCTCGAATAAATCGAATATCGTCAATGAACACGATGACGAAGCTGTCCAAAAATGATTTGAACACCCTATCCATCATGTCCATGAACGCGGGTGGGGCATTGGTCAATCCAAACGACATGACCACAAACTCATAGTGACCATATCTGGACTGAAAGTCGTCTTAGGAATGTCGGCATCCCCGATCCGCAAATCGATGGTAACCGGATCTCGAGATCTATCTTGGAGAACACTGAAGCTCCTCAAGCCGATCGAACAAATCATCGATACGGGACAACGGATACTTGTTCTTCACTCATCACCTTATTAAGCTCGCGATAATCAATACATAAGCGCATAGAACCATCCTTCTTTTTCACAAATGTAATCGTGCTCCCACGGGGACACACTTGGGCGGATGAACCCTCGGTCTAACATCTCCTGCAAATCAATCTTTAGTTCCTTTAACTCGCTGGCGCCATGCGATACGGAGCCTTCGAGATAGGGAGGGTCCTGGCTCGAGCTCAATAATGAAGTCAACCTCTCTCTTTGGGGCAACCCCAGTAACTCCTCGGAAACACATCCGCGAACTCCTGCACGACCGGCACTGATGATCAGCACAGACGGCGGGCGGCTCTTCCCGAACAACTTGGCTAGATAGCCCCAAGCTCCATGAGCTAGCAAGCGACGAGCTTTCACACCGACACCATCGGCGGGCAAACTCCACCACACTGACTCCACGAAACTTAAAGCTAGGCCGACCCGTGCACTTTGAACACCACTTCTTTCCGGTGGCGATCAATCAACGCGCGGGTTAGCGACTAACCACTCCATACCGAGAATCACATCAAAACCGCTCATAGGCGGAACTATGAGCGTAGCCACAAGCAACTCTCTCGGATATCTCGATCCGGCCATCCCTAATCTTATCTCTAGCCAACATATCAACTCCCGAAGGAGTTGCAACAGATAACTCGAAACCTAGAGGCTCTAGTCTTAACTTAGCATGCTCGGCCAAACAACACGGATACAAATGAATGCGTAGAACCAGAATCAAACAAGGCAAATGCGCGTGATCTAAAACAAGAAGCGTACTCTTGCACGGCGGCATCCGTGCGCTCGGCCTCTGACGGGTCGTGAGCGCGAACACTCGACCTATTTCGCTGCTGCGCTGGCCGAGCGCCATAGCCGGGTGATCACAAAACGGGCCATGTGACTTTCTCTACCACAACGGAAGCACAATCTAGGTCCAGTGACAAGTTCGGCGTGGGCTTTCCCACAAGTAGCACAAGCGGAAATCGCACGGGTCCTCCTCATTGTCGGGTGAAACGGACTGGAGCTCTCCGCTGATCTCTGCTTCGAATCGCCCTTGGCGGCGCTGCCGCCTCCCGAAAGTCAAACTTTCTCTTACATCCCACACCGCTGGGACGGACGCCTAACAGAGCGCGCAACAACCCGCTCAAAGCAGGATACTTCCCATTATAGATCGTGGCCAATCGATGACCCTAGCATAAGTGTCGTGGGCCCGAGCCACGACATCTGAGGAAACGCCTCGCCTCAATCCAGGATATGAACTTCCGAATCTTGACTCTGGGGTGGCAATCAAGCGAGGAGCAAAATATCCATACTCGAGAACTTGCGCTCATATTCCTCGATGGAATCGTAACCACCTTCCGGTTCCGGAAGAGCTCCACCATCTTCTCCTGAGCCTCATCACCGATGAACTTCACCTTGAACTCGGCCTTGAAGAACTCCCAAGTAGCGGGTGGAGACCCACTGGTCTCTCGCTCAAGGTGGACTCCCACCACCATCTCGCCGTGCCTCCTAGCACATGAGCCGCACATCTCGGCCTCTGAATATCGGGGCACACCATGATCGGAAGGTGTACTCCAAATGGGCAATCCACACAGGCCGCCGCTAACGCATCACCGGTGGCATCAAACTTCTCGGGCTTCCACTTCACAAAATCCTTGACCACCTACCCAATTCCTCGGCACCTCTCTGCCATATCTCGCCTCTGGGGCTACTTGCTCTGTGGAGCCGGAGGTGCTCTTGAGCTCTCTTTGAACCAATCGAGTCACCGCTCGATCTGGGCTCGGGACTCTTCCCGCCATTACCGCCAACAAGGCTTGGGTCTCGCCTGCACTCACTCAACATGCTGACCATAAAAGCCCTCATAGACTCGGCAAACTCTGCTCCGGGGAGCGATCTCACGGCGCTTCGGATCGCCTCAACGCCCGCTCTAGGCGTAGCGGGAGGAGCTGCCGGGTGGAATGCCATCGTTGTCGGCTTGGGACGATGTCCTGCGATGTCGAGATCCGACTCGATACCTCGACCGCTCTCGAACCTCCTCTCTCGATGCGGGTGGTATCATCTTGTCGGCGATCTACATCCAAACCAACAACGAATCAAAACACTCGCTCATCACCATTCCACAACACCAAACAAGGCATACACTAGATGATAGGTATTGTAAATTCTTAACCCTTTTTCATTTCTAAAACAATAAATCTAGGCGTACTGATGATATTTGAGTCTTGATGATCATGGAAAACGACCTACAACAAAAGGTCGATCTCTACAGAATCTGTGACTCGAGCTCGATACCAATCAGTAAAGACCAGGCCCAAAATGGGCTCTAAATGGGCCTTTACCCCAATGCATGTAGTGAAAATAAAAGATATTATGAAAAATACATTTCGGATCCCAAGTAAAAACAGAAACATTCAACAGAACCAAAACATACATTTCTAAAAGCATACTCGATCGAGATTTATTTAAACCGTTAAAACAATCCACAAGTACAAATATGCTGGAATCCATAAAACGTAAGAAAACATCCTGGGCTCTGTGCCTGCCTACATGCATTCAGGGAAATAACAAAAAGTGAAGAGTCATGATAAAATAAAATAGTATAGTCGAGAGATGACAAAGCAGGATTCCATGATCACGGCTCCTCCATCGGCCATCCTGTCTCCCGCCTTGATTACCCGTGGAAAACCACGAATAAGGGTGAGTAACGAATTACCCAAAGTAGAATCCCCAACCGGGGTACAATACGATATACATGATCATCTAGAAGAATGTATGCAAGCTATGAGTACAAACACAGAGCGGAGCACATAGCTAAGTCCACACTTGGACCTCGGATGCCAACTCGTGGTCTTAGTCCGAAATACCACAACACACTAAAACGCGCTATACGGAAACAAGTCCCGCCTCGGCTGCCCTCACCGCCGATACGAAAGGTGCACTAGCTCAAGATCCCGAGGAGCTCTCGGTCGTGCGCTGTAATGAGCGTAAGCGCGCACCGCATGCTACCGCAAACTCGGGGTGCCGGGTCTAGTGGCAAGCCGCCCGAGTTCGATCACCATGCCTAACTAAATCTCTCGGATCGGTGTCACCGACATAGGGGTGTGAGACACGGACACGTGAACTATGTCGGCTGTACCACCGCACTTTGAGGCTAAGGAACCGGTCGTGGTAGGCTTGCACCGAGAAGCGGTCCTTGCCCTAACAGTGGCAATCAAGGGCTACGGCCGAACACGCCGAGGCGTGCCGATCGCCGGACGCAGGCGCGTGCCAAGTCATCATCCCGACCGTTGGGGCATTTAACGATCTGCCACCCTCACCCAAGATTGCGGGGCCTACCGGTTGGGATAGCTAATCCCTCACGGGGTCCAAGGACGAGAATCTGTCTCGAACGTCCTTGCCATAGATGCAAGATACTTTATGCATCCGGCGGATGATTCTATCTACCTCAATTCTAAAACTTAACAATAATAACGATTCAATCAATGCAAATTAATACGTGCTCATCGGATACAAAGAACCTAGCATGATACTACGAAGCAAGAACAGATATCGAACATGCTAGAATAGAACAACCTAGCATGGGCTAACATGAGAAACAATACAAGAGATCATGCGATCGAGAATTCGAGCAGAGCACCTAGAGATAAACATGCTAGTAATCATACACAGCATACAAAACAAAAATCACAAATATACCGCAGGTCCACACAACCCCTGTAAGAAATCCTTACCTTGGTCGGAAGACTTCTACACACAAATCCTAAGTCATGAACAATCCCGAGCTAGCGGCGGGAACCTAGCAAACCAACAATAATCGGCATCTAAAGTATCTAAACAACAATAGAACAGCAAGCTCGGCTCGGGAACTCACGTGGCGCGACGACAAGAGTTTGGGGTCGCTGGGCGAGCCGGGCACGGCAAGGCCGCCGCTGCCGCTGCGCGGCCCCGCACTGCACGGCAGACGGCAGGAGCGGCGCGCGGCGAGCGTCTGACGAAGGCGCGCAGCGCGGCGCGCGGCGTCGCGATGCGGACACGGCGAGCAGCTTCGGCAGGAGCAGCGCGCGCGCGAAGCGCTCGACGGCGGCGCGCGGCGCGCGAGCGGCAAGGACGACGCGCTTGCAGCGCGCTGGGCGGCGGCGCGCGGGCGAGCGGTTCGGCAAGCGACACGGCGAGGGCGCGCGATGGGCGACGCGCGTGCGGCTGACGCGCGGGCGCGGGCGAGACCTCTGGCGTCGCGGCGATCGGGCGATCTGTCTTCTTTGGCGAACAGCAAGGCTTCTTTGACAGATTCTGGCGTCGGCGAGCGACGGCCGGGCGTGCGACGGCAGAAGCGATCTGGAGAGCGATGGTGTGCGGGAGGTCTGCGACGGTGGATCTGGCGAAGCTGCTGTCCGGCCTGGCGTGCGGCAGGGGCTGCTCCAACAGATCTGGGCGTGCGACGGCGGGCCGCTTCTCTACGGGGTGCAAACAACACAAACACCCACAACACTCTACCACTTACCTTCGGCCAGCATCAAAACCAAATGAGGAGATGAAGAGGATGAAGACTTACCCGGAAATGATGATGATCGATCCCAAGGAGATGCAAGGATGAAGAATCGGCAAGGCTATGGAGATGGAGAGCTTGGGCGGCCAAGAGATGTTTTGGAGAAGGAGATGAAATAACCTATTTCTATTTCATTTAACCAAATGCACCAAAACTCCAAAATCCAAGGTTAACTAAGATGTGATGCAGAAAGAGTAACAAGAGCACCTAATGGCTCAAATGGCACACCTCTCTACAAGCTTCCCAGGAGACCCGGTTCAAACCCTGCAAAGACAAATTCCTTTATTTTTCCTTTTGCAACAAACCTTGCTCAAACCAAACCACAAACCCCTCCAAAAACCTACATAAAACCATCCAATAATTTTAGTAATGGAAAAGACACGAAACGACCACACGGCCCGATCAAATTACCAAATTACCCCTAGGGCATACCTGGAAGACCGGGAAGAAAAACCTGGGTCGTTACATGTGCGGCCCATGTTCTCTCTGACACAGCTGAGTGGTGGTGGGAGTCCACAGATAGAGCTAGACCAGTGGGTCTTCTCCACCCACACAGGAGTTCTTTAGAACGAAGTTCGAGCTAAGTATGTTAATGACGAGGCTCAAGCAGGAGATGGCGAGAGGCCTTCTCAAATCAAACAGGATCGAGATAGTATTGCTTTGCCTATGAGAAGAAGTTCTCTGAGTATAGCTATTTCAAGACACCGAGCTCATTGCCACCGAGGAGCTCAAGACTAAGAAGTTCATTTGTGGGAGTGAGGAAGGAGGTTGCTCGGGATGTTCGAGCACTCGCTCACGAGAGTTATGATCGAGCGATAGAGTTGGCCACGATTTATAACCCGAAGTATCCGCCAGATCACGAGGATTACTCATTGCGCCCGGCTCAGGCGATTCACTGCCCAGCAAAGATTCCGGCGAGAAGAGGAAGTGCAGGACTTCTAGTGGTTTTCGCTCAATCGGGTCACAGACTCACGCCGCAGGGGCGATCTAGTGGTCGAGATCGGCGCCACGACCCGGTAGAGCCCGTGATCGCCAAAGGCGGGCGAGCGCAAACACTCATTGCAACAAGTGCGGAAAGGCACATTATGGTGCAGTGGGAGCATCGCCCGTGCTTGCTACTGAGATGTGGCAAGGAGGGCATTTGGCCGGATTCTCGCACTCGGGATTTAGCAAAGAATGGGACCGGCCCAACATAGGGGCGGGTGTTTGCCACTACTCGCCGGAGGCGGCGAGCGCATCGATGATGCAAGCGATTGGTGTACGCCGCTTGTCTTACAACACTATGCATTTGTATTGTTTGATTCGGGTTCGACCCATTCCTTTGTTTACGATGCATTCGTTAGACAAGCTTGTGTGGTGCTCGAACCTCTAGGGTTTGAGCTGTGTGTTGCCACTCCTTCGGGTGTGAGTATGTTAGCTAGCATGAGAGTTAAGCATGGCGGATCTGAGATATCTCGATGAGATTTTAGAGGCTACCCTCATAGTGCCGTCTATGAGCGGTTTCGATGTGATCATTGGCATGGATTGGTTGGCGAGAACCATGCATTGATAGACCGCCACGGAAAAGAAGTGGTGTTTAGGCCGCCTCGAGGCCGAGCTTCAAGTTTCATGCGGTGTCGGTATGAACTTGCCCGCCATTGATCTCAAAGCGAAAGCCCATAGATTGTTGGCTCGAGGAGCTTGGGGCTTCTTGGCAAAGCTGTCGGGAGATAGTAGTCTTTCAAGTTGGATCGTTGACATGGTCCTGTGGTGCAAGAGTTTGCGGATGTTTTCCACTGAAGAGTTGCTTAGGTTTACCCCGAGCGGGAGTTGGACTTCACCATTGAGCCGGAGCCGTGGACTCTTCCCATTTCCAAAGCCCCGTGTCGTATGGCGCCACCGGTGAGTTGAGAGAACTCAAAGTGCGATTGCAAGAGATCTTTGGATCGAGGTTTCATCCGTCCGAGTGTGTCCCCTTGGGGAGCACACATCTGTTTGTTAAGAAGAAGGATGGATCCATGCGCTTGTGTATAGACTATAGAGAATGAATAAAGTCACGGTGAAGAATAAGTATCCCTGCCGCGTATAGATGATCTGTTCGATCGGCTTCAGGAGCCTCGATATTTTTTAAAGATTGATTTGAGGTCGGGTACCATCGATTGAGGATTCGAGATGCGATATCCCAAGACCGCGTTGGATCGAGGTATGGTCATTATGAGTTCGTGGTCATGTCTTTCGGACTCACGAACGCCCCGCAGCGTTTATGGACATGATGGACAAAGTGTTCAAGGCATTCTTGGATAACTTTGTCATCGTATTCATAGACGACATTTTGATTTATTCGAGGACAAAGGAGGACCATGCTTCGCATTTGAGGCAAGTTTTGATGACATTGCGTGAGAACCAAATTTGCTCGCAAAGTTCTCTAAGTGTGAATTTTGGCTAGAGAGAGTAGCCTTCCTTGGACATATCGTGTCGGCAGATGGTATAGCGGTGGACCCCGCAAAGATAGAGGCGATTAGCTCATGGGTCGGGCCGACGACGGTCGCCGAGATACGCAGACTTTTTGGTCCGGCAGTTATTACCGCGTTTCGTGAAAGACTTTTCCGCTAAAGCGGCACCTAACCCGTCGACCAAGAAGGGTGTTGACTTTGTTTGGGATGCTAGATGTGAGGAAAGTTTTGCCCGGCTTTTAAGCTCGGCTTTGACGACAAAGACTGTGTTGGCGATTCGGGGAATAGGAGGTTTCGTAGTTTATAGTGATGCTTCCAAGTATGGTTTAGGATGTGTATTGATGCAATGGGAAGGTGATAGCTTATGCTTCCCAGCGATTAAAGCCTTATGAGAAGAACTATCCAACTCATGATATGGAGTTGGTGCAGCTTGTTTTTGCTCTAAAGATTTGGAGGCATTACTTATATGGTGAGAGGATTCATTGTTCACGGATCACGAGCCTCAAATATTTCTTCACTCGAAGGAGTTGAACATGAGGCGAGAGGAGGTGGCTCGAGTTAGTAAAGGACTACGATCGTGAGATTTTGTATCATCCCTAAAAGCCAATGTTGTGGCCGATCTGCATTGAGTAGGAAGACGTCGCATTCAAAGCAGCTTTGCTTTGAGCTCCCAAGTTGAATTGCGGAAAGAGTTTGAGCGAACCGTGATGCGGTCTTGTTGGGAGAGGTTACCGCCGAGGTAGCCCAGCCTATCGATTCACCCGTCGCTTAGCGCGAGGATCATCGACGATCGGCCGAGTGATCCCAAGTTGAGGAGATTGCTCGAGAGGGTTGGGCTGATGGCGATTTCGACTTTGTTGTGGCACGACGGAGGCTTAAGGTACAGAGGTCGGTTGTGCGTCGGATGACGCAGAGGTTCGAGCGAGTTGCTCGCCGAGGCACATAGTTCCCCATTCACTTGGCACCCGGGAGGTACCAAGATGTACCGAGATCTCAAGCGGACGTTTTGGTGGATGGGCATGAAGCGAGATATAGCGGAGTTTGTTAGGCCGTGTCTCACTTGTCAACAAGTGAAGGCCCCCAGATGAAGCTGCGCAGTTTTCTGCGGCTGTTAAGTGTTCCACAATGGAAGTGGGACGAGATTTCGATGGATTTTATCTCTCAGGTTGCCGAGGACACCGAGAGGTTTCTGCAGATCCGGGTAATAGTGGACCGGCCGACCAAGAGTGCACACTTTATTCCCGGAAGATTAGTTATCCCGTGGAGCGAAGTGGGCACGATTGTTCCTTGAGCAGATTATGCGGTACCACGGGTACCCGCAAAGATAGTATCGGTCGGGATTCTCGGTTCACATCTCGCTTCCGAGCGCTCCGGAAGGGTTTGGGAACCGAGTGCGGCTTTCAAAGATCGCCTTCCACCCTCAAACCGATGGTCGATGAGAGGTGAATCGATTCTGGAAGACATGTTGAGAGCACGTGTCTTGGACTTTCCGAGCAATTGGGACCGATGCACATCATGCCTTGATGGAGTTCGCTTACAACAACAAATGCTATCGGCGACTATTCGATGGCCCCATTCGAGGCGTTGTATGGTAAGCTACTGCAGATCCCCGTGTTCGGGAGGAGGTTGGGGATAGGCGTGTTCTGGGACCCGAGTTCTGCGGATGACGAACGACGCAGATCACGAGAAGATAAGGGCTCGCATGTTGACAAAGACAAAGTAGACGAGAAAAGTTACGCCCGATGTGAGGCGTAGAGATTTGGAGTTTGAGGTGGGTCAACATGTTTTCTGAAAGTAGCACCTATGCGTGGGGTGTTAAGGTTTGGAAAGCGAGGCAAGTTTGAGCCCAGTTTTGTAGGGCCTTTTGAGATCCTTGAGCGGATCGGAGCGGTGGCCTATCGGTTAGCTTTACCCCGTCTTTGTCGGGGGTGCATAATGTGTTCCACGTTTCGATGTTGAGAAAGTCGTGGCAGATCCTTCGCATGTGCTAGAGCATGAGCCCTTAGAGTTGAGTAAAGATTTATCCTTCGAGGAGAAGCCCGCAGATTTTGGCTTATGAGCGCAAGGTATTGCGCAACCGAGAGATAAGTTTAGTAAAGGTTCTTTGGAGGCATCGAGAGGCGGAGGAAGCGACGTGGGAGCTAGAAGATGAGATGAGGACTCATTTCCGAGTTATTCCAGTCTTAGGACTTTCGGGGGACGAAAGTCTTTTAAGGGGGAGTATTATAACGGCCCCGTTTTCCTTCCCCGTTAATAACAAAATTAATTGGAAAATTAATTGAATCTTTTGGGATTTGAACCTTACCTAAATGGTGAATTTGGAGTTTTAAGAAAAGAGTCTTAATTAAAAGAAAAAGAAAAGAAGGTTGCTTTAGCCGGACCCGCAAGAGAAAAGCCTTGGGAAAGGAATTTAGGTCTCCTAACCTATTTAAAAATAAGGAAAAGAAGGAAAATCAAGAAACCCTAATTTTCCCCTCTTAGCGCATTTTCTCTCTCTCTCTCTCTCTCTCTCTCTCTCTCCTCCTAAAACCCTAGCCGAGCAACCCTAGCCTCACCATCGAACCACCCCCGAGCCACCCGGCCCTAGCCCGCACGCATCACCCCCGCCCGCAGCCCTGCATCGCTCGGCCTGCGCGCACGCACTGCACCACGCATCGCCCGGCCCCACCCGCCGCCCGGCCAGCGCCAACTGCGAACCAGCCACCGCGCACCCCATCGCCGCCGACGTCGCGCGTGTGCGCCCGCGACCGCCCGGCGTCGCTCGTGGTCGCCGAAGGCCGCAACGCAGCCTCGAACCGCGCCGCCGCCGCTGCCCGCCGCCGCTCAGCGCGACCCTGCCGCGCCCACTCAGCGCGACCCCTCGCGCGCGCGCCCGGCCATGAGCCGCTCGCTCGCGCGTCGCCTTGCAGCCGCACACCCGCGCGCGCCTGCGCGTCCGCCCGGACGTGTCGCGCGCTCAGCGCCAGCGCCAACGCCCAACGCCCGGCGCGCCAAGCAGCTACACCAAGACGCGCCCCAAGCCACCCTCCTTGCTGCCGAGGCCCGTGTCTTCTCGGTGGTAATTCCCGAACCAATCCCTTTGTGTTTCCTAAGCTTACGGCTCTTTGTATGATTTACTTAGGATGCTTTATTTATGCCTAGGTTGCTCGAGTTCGTATTAAGCTCGAGGGTCTTTTTGGTTGTGATAGCTATTCTCCACTTGTTTCCAGGTAAGGACTTCCTACCGTGGTTGTGTGGACCCTGCTATGCTTTCTTAATTGTGCCTTGTATGCTTGTTTACCTTTATGAGCATGTTAGTGGATAGGATAGCTAGTGATTAAATTCTTGCTAGCATGTTTTGCCTTTTTGTACATGTTAGTGCCATGCTAGGTTTGTTCTTCCAAATGCTTGAGATTCCCGCTTTAAGCTCGTAGTATCATGCTAGGCTATGTATGACAGATGTCTTTGTGAATATTAGCCAGGAATCACGTACTTGGTAGTCTAAGCTAGTATAATAGGGTTTGTCATCATCTAGAGGCTGAGAGCGGACATAACGTACCTTGTCCCCACCGGTCGGGAGTAGAGCGAAGCATAACGTACATTGCTTCCCAGACACCGATGTGGATGTAGCTACCACATCGGCATAAGCCTAGTTTGTAGCTTTGCTAGAGCGGAACCACGCCAACGGTGCAAGCCCGCCTTGGCGGTTCTTAGCTTCGTGTCGGTGGTACAGCCGCATGGATGAGTGCCGAGGGCCTCGCACCACTCGTGATCGCGACACCGTTTCCGAGTCTTAGGCATGCGTGCTGCCCGCGTGGTTGCCCTTAGGCCCCGCATTTACGCCGGTTGCGGAAGAAGAGCATGCGGTGTGCGCGCACACGCGTTAATAGCCGGTTCGAGAGCTCCCGGGCTAATGTTCGTGAGTACACCAGTTCCTTCCCGTTTAGAGCGGACTTACGGTACTCTCCGATAGTCCAGATTATAGCGAGGGTAAGAGGCCCTTGAGGACACCCATTGGGATTGACTTTAGAGTTAATCAATTGGTCGAGGAGAAAGACCCTCGAGGGTGTCGGACATCTTGGGATCGGTTTTTGAGTGATCAATTGGCCAAGGGAGAAAGACCCTTGGAGATGTCCCGGGATTGGTTTGAGAGCCAATCATTAGGCGGGGAAGTAGGAGACTTCCGAGGATTCCGGATTTGCCTTGTGAGCTCGTTGAGCTAAGATCCGTGTTGATATTTGTGGCATGTGTACTAGGTTGCTAGATGATAGATTGCATCGTATCGCACTCCGGTCGGGGTTCTTCTGAGTATGTTTATACTCACCCTTATCGTGGTTTTCTTCCACGTAACTTGGGGACAAAGACCGAGGTGGCTAGCGGAGAGAGCCGGGAGATCATGGATCTTTGTTGACACTCTGTCGTGTCTTATTTTCTTGTTTTTGGATTTCACATGTAGTTGGACTTAGGTCCGTAGGGAAAACTATGATTTGAACTATTTTATGTTTTTAAGGAAAATCTTGATCGATCCAACGCTTTTAATTTGAATGGTTCGTTTTTGCCTAATGAATGTTTACTTTGTTTTGACTGCTTTCCGCTCATGTGTTTGAAAAGCTTTTAATCCGACCTGGCCGGGTCCTTTTATGTTTTAAATTTGCATCTTTGAGTAAAGACCTAGATTTAGTTCCATTTTCGGGTTGGGTCTTTACGCTTTTGAGTGATCAATCCCAGAGTGAAAGAGACCTCGGTGATGTCCCGCGATTGGTTAGGATAACCAATCATTAGGCCTAAGTAGGAGACTTCCGATGACTCGAGATCTTGCATTATGAGCTCGTTGAGCTATGATCCATGTTGATAGATGTTTGCTTGCATCTTTGAGGTGCTAGATGACCGATGTATCGTATTGTACCCCTGGTTGGGGATTCTTCTTGAGTATGTTTATACTCACCCTTATTTATCTTTCATGTAACTTGGGACAACACCGGGAGGGCTAGCGGAGGAGGCGATTGATCATGGAAGGCTGCCACTCTGCCATTTATTATTGCATTGTTTATTCAAAGCATGTAGATGGACAGAGTCCTAGGGAACATTGTAAAAGTTGTGTTAAAAGCTGTTTTGAATGTTTTTATAAATACTGGCCAGGTTGCTTTACTTTGTTGGTTTGTTTAAAAGTAATTGTTGGTTATGTTTAAAGGGTTCCCCCTTCTCATATGTTTTAAAGAGGTTTTAAATATGAGCACTAAATCGCTTGTTATCATATTTAACTTGCATGCTGAGTGAGAACCCAGGTTTAGGACCATGTTTTGGGTCGGGTTCTTACATGCACCGAGCAGCCCCTGCATCGCCTAGCCCGTCGCACGCCAGCAGCAGGTTCGGCGTCTGCATCACGACATCGCCAGCAGCCCAGCCACTTCGCCCGCGCGCCGTTTTAGCGTAAGCTCGCCGCACCGCTCGTCCGCGTCTGCACGCCCGCGCCTCAGCGCCAGCTGCGGGCAACACCAGCGCAAGCCGTCCGCGCACGCGCATTCCCTGCCGCACCAGCACCCCTAGCCTGTTCGCCCTAGCCGCACGTCCTGCCTGCCCCCTTGCCGCCGAGAGCTTGTTTTGCCGAGAGAGTTGGGCCGAGACCTAGTGCCTTCTCGGTTGGTAATTCCCGAGCCTCTACTCTTTTGGACCCTAAGATGTTGGCTGCTGATTGTTTAATTAGGATGGTTTTATTGATTTCTTAGGTTGCTCGGGTTCACTTAGAAGCTCGAGGGTCGCTTGTTGGTTGTGGTAGTTATCTTCTGCTTGTTTCCAGGTAAGGATTCCTTACTGGGGTTGTGTGGACCCTACGATGTTTTCTTGATTGTGCCCTGTATGCCTGTTTACTTTTATGAGCATGTTAGTGGATAGGACAGCTTGTATTTGAATTCCTGCTAGCATGTTTGTCTGGTTGTCCATGTTAGTGCCATGCTAGGTTTGTTCTTCCAGCATGCTTATGATTCCTGCTTTAAGTTCGTAGTATCATGCTAGGATATGTGTGATTGATGTTGATATGTATGTTTAGCCAGGAATCAGTTATTTTGTACTCTAGTTAGACTAGTAGGGTTTGTCGTCATCTAGAGGCTGAAAGTGGACATAACATACCGTACCTTGCTTCCCCCCTTCCGAGTCTTTAGGCATGCGTACCTGGCCCGCGTAGTTTGTCCCTAGGCCCCCACATTTACGCCGGTTGCAGCAGCATGAGGTGTGCACGCACACGCGTTAGTCGCCGGTTCGGAGAGCTCCCCCGGGCTAATGTTCGTGAGTACACCAATTCCTTCTAGTTTAGAGCCAGACTTCGGGTACTCTCCCGACAGTCCAGATTTGTTAGCGTGGGTAAGAGGCCCTTGAGGACACCCATTGGGATTGGTTTTTGAGCCGATCATATGGTCGAGGGAGAAAGACCCTCGAGGGTGTCGGACATTTTTTGGGATCGGTTTTTGAGTTGAAGACCCTCGAGGGTGTGGGACATTTTTTGGGATCGGTTTTTGAGTTGATCAATTGGCCGAGGGAGAAAGACCCTCGGAGATGTCCCGGGATTGGTTATGAGAACCAATCATTAGGCCGGAAGTAGGAGACTTCCGAGGACTCTGGATTTTGCCTTGTAAGCTCGTCGAGCTAAGATTTGTGTTGATATCTGTTTACATGTGTACTAGGTTGCTAGATGATTGAATGCATCGTATCGTACCCCAGTCGGGGATTCTTACTGAGTATATTTATACTCACCCTTACTGTGGTTTTCCACCAGGTAACTTGGTACAGCACCGGGGCGGCTAGCGGAGTGAGTTGGGAGATCATGGATGCTGCTGACACTCTGTCGTGTCTTTAATTACTTTTGAATTCAGCATGTAGTTGGACATGAGTCCATAGGGAAAATTTATTTATTATTGCTCGAACTATCTTTTATGTTTTTAAGAAAGGTACTGATCAGTCACTGTTTTTAAGTTGCATGGATTTGCTTAAGGAATATTTGTTTTGATTTAAATGTTGTCCAACCTTTATGCTTGAAAAGTTTTTAAATTCAATTGCTAGTTCGTATTATTTATGCTTTTCATTTGCAAGCTGAGTAAAGACCTAGGTTTAGGACCGTATTTCGGGTTTTACAGTTGGTATCAGAGCATAAAGTCATAGATTTTGTAGACTAACCTGTTTGTAGGTTGTGTTCCCATGATCTCCAGCACTCCACGGCCGTCAGGTTTGTCTAAGTTTGTTTAGTAAGGGTTTTGTTTACGATACTGTATGAAGTACACATGAGTTACCTTTGTTGGCAGAGAAGAGTTCGAGAGTGGACTAACCCGTTGTGGTTTCCGTGTAGATCGCCAGTATGCCGGTTACACGCAGTGGAGCAGGCCCGTCCGGAACTGCAAATAGAGATGTTGTAGAACCAGCAGCTAGGGCAGATCAGGCTCGTAGGCCGCTTGTGGCTCCAGGTGCTAACTTGCCCAGAGAAGGGGTGGAGGCTGCTATGCCTCGAGGTGCAGCTCCAGGAGGAGATGTTTCTGCTATGAGAGACATGATGATGGGCCTAATGGCGATGAGAGAGAGTGAGACTCAGCGCGCAGCTAGCAACAAGAATGCGAGAGGAGTCTAGGGCACGATAGCCCGATTGACACGGCTTATGCAAAGAGAGCACCCCAAAGAGCCCCAGTAGCCCAGCCAGCTCCAGTAGCCCTGTAGCTCAACCGAGGAGGCGAGGTCGTGAACTGACTGATTCACTTGATAGTGCAGTGGGAGCCGCTGAGTTTGGCAAGTGGCTGAAGGATTTCACCAAGTGGAAGCCGAAGGAATTCGATGCTTCAGAGAATCCACTAGTGGCAGTCAGGTGGTTGGCAAGGATGGAGTACATTTTTAGAGTTATGGGATGCCCCGATGGGCAGAGGCCGAGATGTACGGCCCATGTTCTCACCGACACAGCTGAATGGTGGTGGGAGTCCACAGATAGAGCTAGACCATCTGGGTCTTCTCCAGCCACCTGGGAGTTCTTTAGGACGAAATTTAGAGCCAAGTATGTCAACGACGAGGCTCAACAGGAGATGGCAGAGGCCTTCTCGAATCTGAAGCAGGGATCAGATAGTATTTTTGCGTATGAAAAGAAGTTCTCTGAATAAAGCCATTTTGCCCCGGAGCTCATTGCAACTGAGGAGCTCAAGACTAAGAAATTTATTAGTGGGCTGAGGAATGAGATTGCTCAGGATGTCGGAGCACTCGCTCCTGAGAGTTATGACCGAGTAGTGGAGTTGGCCACAATCTATAATCTGAAGTATCCGCTAGTGCAGGATTCTATTGCACCAGCTCAGTCAGTTCAGCTTGATCAGCAGCATTCTAGGCATAAGAGGAAGTTTGGGTCTTTCTATGGTTCCCGCTCAGGTGGACAGCAGACTCACCGTCAGGGCTAGTCTAAGGGTCGGGATCAGCGCCGACCACAGGGTAGAGCACAGGATCGCCAGCAGGGCAGGGCCAGGCAGCCGTCTCATTGCAACAATTGTGGTAAGGCGCATTTCAGATTATGTGGAGCATCGCCCTGTGCTTCCTACAGATGTGGCAAGGAAGGGCATTTGGCCAGATTTTGTACTCAGGATTTAGCAAAGAGTGGGGTAGCCCCAAGAGCCAGTGGTCGGGTGTTTGCCACTACTCGCCAGGAGGTGGAGCGTACTGATGATGTAGTTGCAGGTACGCTGCCTGTCTTAGAGCATTATGCATTTGTGTTGTTCGATTCGGGTTCGACCCATTCTTTTGTTTCTGATCCATTTGTTAGACAAGCTTGTGTGGAACTCGAACCTTTAGGGTTTGAGCTGTGTGTTGCCACTCCCTTGGGAGTGAGTATGTTAGCTAGCAATAGAGTTAAGAGTGGCCGGATACAGATATCCGATGAGATTTTAGAGGCTACCCTCATAGTTCTGTCTATGAGCGGTTTCGATGTGATCCTTGGTATGGATTGGTTGGCGGAGAACCATGCTTTGATAGACTGCCGCCAGAAAGAAGTTGTGTTTAGGCCGCCTCAGAAGCCGAGCTTCAAGTTTCGCGGTGTCCAAGGCGGAGTTTGCCCGCCATTGATCTCAGCAGTAAAAGCCTGTAGATTGTTAGCTCGAAAAGCTTGGGGCTTCTTGGCAAAGCTGTCAGGAGGTAGCAACACCGCGTTGTCTGTTGACATGGTCCCTGCGGTGCAAGAGTTTGCTGATGTTTTCCCTGAGGAGTTACCTGGTTTACCCTCGAAGAGGGAGTTAGACTTCACCATTGAGCTGGAGCTAGGGACTCTTCCCATTTCTAAAGCTCCGTATCGTATGGCGCCAGCTGAGTTGAAAGAACTCAAAGTTCAGTTGCAGGAGATGCTGGATCGAGGGTTCATCCGACAGAGTGTGTCCCCGTGGGGAGCACCTGTCCTGTTTGTTAAAAAGAAGGATGGATCCATGCGCTTATGTATAGACTATAGAGAGCTGAATAAAGTCACGGTGAAGAATAAGTATCCCCTGCCGCGTATTGATGATTTGTTTGATCAGCTTCAGGGAGCTTCAGTGTTTTCCAAGATCGATTTGAGGTTAAGGTACCATCAACTGAGGATTCGGGATGTAGATATCCCTAAGACCGCGTTTAGATCGAGGTATGGTCATTATGAGTTCGTGGTCATGTCTTTTGGACTAACGAACGCCCCTACAACGTTTATGGACATGATGGACAGAGTATTCAAGGCATTCTTGGACAACTTTGTCATCGTGTTCATAGATGATATTTTGATTAATTCCAAGACAAAGGAAGACCATGCTTTGCATTTGAGACAGGTTTTAGCAGCATTGCGAGAGAATCAGTTGTTCGCGAAGTTTTCAAAGTTTTCAAAGTGTGACTTCTGGCTAGAGAAAGTAGCCTTTTCTTGGACATATCGTATCCAGAGATGGAATAGCGGTGGATCCCGCAAAGATAGAGGCAGTTAGTTCGTGGGCCAGACCGACGACGGTCACAAAAATTTGCAGCTTTCTGGGTCTGGCAGGTTATTACCGGCGTTTCGTGAAAGACTTTTCCGCTAAGGCAGCACCCCTAACCCGTCTGACCAAGAAGGGTGTTGACTTGGGATGCTAGATGTGAGGAAAGTTTTGCCCAGCTTAAGCTCAGTTTGATGACAGCGCCAGTGTTGGCAGTTCCTGAGGGGACAGGAGGTTTCGTAGTTTATAGTGATGCTTCCAAGTACGGTTTAGGCTGTGTGTTGATGCAGCATGGGAAGGTGATAGCTTATGCTTCCTGGCAGTTGAAGCCTTATGAGAAAAACTATGTAACTCATGACATGGAGTTGGCTGCAGTTGTCTTCGCCCTAAAGATTTGGAGGCACTATTTGTATGGTGAAAGGATTCAATTGTTCACGGACCACCAGAGCCTTAAGTATTTCTTCACTCAGAAGGAGTTGAACATGAGGCAGAGAAGGTGGCTCGAGTTGGTAAAGGACTACGACTGTGAAATCTTGTATCATCCCAGAAAGGCCAACGTTGTGGCTGATGCACTGAGTAGGAAGACGTCGCATTCCGCAGCTTTGCTGAGCTCCCAGGTTGAATTGCGGAAAGAGTTTGAGAGAACCGGTATCGCAGTTTTGTTGGGAGAGGTTACCGCCAGGGTAGCCCAGCTATCAGTTCAGCCGCTAAGTAGAGGATTATCGACAGCCAGCTGAGTGATCCCAAGTTAAAAAGATTACTCGAGAGAGTTGAGGCTGATGGCGATTTTGACTTTGTCGTAGCACCAGACGGAGGTTTGACATACAGAGGTCGGTTGTGCGTCCCTGACGACGCAGAGATTCGAGCCGAGTTGCTCACCGAGGCACATAGTTCCCCATTCACTTGGCACCCAGGAGGTACCAAGATGTATCAGGATCTCAAGTAGACGTTTTGGTGGATGGGTATGAAGCAGGACATAGCTGAGTTTGTTAGCCGGTGTCTCACTTGCCAGCAAGTGAAGGCTCCCAGATAGAAGCCAGCAGGATTATTGCAGCCGTTGAGTGTTCCACAGTGGAAGTGGGACGATATTTTGATGGATTATATCTCTGGGTTGCCGAGGACACCGAGAGGGTTTACTCAAATCTGGGTAATAGTGGACCGGCTGACTAAGAGTGCACACTTCATCCCCGACAAGATTAATTATACCCTGGAACAGTGGGCACAGTTATTTTTGGAGCAGATTGTTCGGTACCATGGGGTACCAGCAAAGATAGTGTCAGATCGGGATTCTCGGTTCACATCTCGCTTCTGGAGAGCGCTCCATAAGGGTTTGGGAACCGAGTGCAGTTTCAGTACTGCTTTTCACCCTCAAACCAATGGTCAGACCGAGAGGGTGAATCAGATTCTTGAAGATATGTTGAGAGCCTGTGTTTTGGACTTTCCAGGCAGTTGGGACCAGTACCTGTATTTGGTGGAGTTCGCATACAATAACAGTTATCAGTCGACTATACAGATGGCTCCATTCGAGGCGTTGTATGGTAAGCGGTGTAGATCCCCAGTGTTCTGGGAGGAAGTTGGTGATCGACAGGTTCTGTGACCCGAGTTACTTCAGATGACGAACGACGCAGTACAGAAGATCAGGGCTCGCATATTGACAGCTCAGAGTAGGCAGAAAAGTTACGCCGATGTGAGGCGTAGAGATTTGGAGTTCGAGGTGGGTCAACATGTTTTTCTGAAGGTAGCACCAATGCGTGGTGTGTTAAGGTTTGGAAAGCGAGGCAAATTGAGCCCCCGGTTTGTAGGGCCTTTTGAGATCCTTGAGCGGATCGGAGCAGTGGCCTATCGTTTAGCTTTGCCCCCGTCATTGGCAGCAGTGCATAATGTGTTCTACGTCTCGATGCTGAGGTAGTACGTGGCAGACCCGACACATGTGCTAGAGCATGAGCCCTTAGAGTTGAGTAAAGATTTTATCATTCTAGGAGAAGCCTGTGCAGATTTTGTCTCATGAGCTCAAGGTTCTACGCAACCAAGAGATAAGCTTAGTAAAGGTTCTGTGGAAACATCAGGGGGTAGAGGAAGCAACGTAGGAACTAGAGGATGAGATGAGGACTCA
Source organism: Sicyos edulis (assembly GCA_036507275.1). Classification (NCBI taxonomy): domain Eukaryota; kingdom Viridiplantae; phylum Streptophyta; class Magnoliopsida; order Cucurbitales; family Cucurbitaceae; genus Sicyos; species Sicyos edulis. Next base: position 19,445,972 of record CM071856.1, on the reverse strand, counting down.
TTACCCGGAGCTGTTTCAGTCTTAGGACTTTCGGGGACGAAAGTCTTAAAAGGAGGGAGTATTGTAACTGCCCAGACTTTCGTTCCGGTTCCTCAGATATGTTCAGTTCAGTATTTGGTTGTTTGGTCGGGCCGTTAGGTTTTTTTAAACCTTGAAGGGCATTTTGGTCATTATGCTCTTAGGGATGGCCTCTTGAGATTTTAGAGAACCCGAGATTATTTTTGGCTTTGCTAAGTTGGTTAGGTTGTTGGTGCAGGTTACCAAGAGTTGTTGGAAATGTTTGGAGTTTCTGGAAGCTTCCGGTTAATTGTAAAATAAGGTTTCTTTTAAAAATGTTTCCAAGAGGATTCGTGTAACGGCCAAGTTTTCTATTTCGGTTTCCCAGGTGTTTCCGGTTCATTATTCGGATGTTCGGATGGGTCGTTAGTGCTATTTTAACCCTTAGGGGCATTTTGGTCTTTTTGCCCCCGGTCAGGGTTTTGTGGATTTTGAGGACTCCAGGGTCACTCCTGCCTTTTTCGAGGCTTGATTGTTGTTGGTTGCAGGACCCAAGAAGTTCGGGCTAGTTGTTTGGAAGTTTGGAGGTGTTTTGGTAATTAGCAAAATTATTGTTAATTAGAGTGCTTCCTCTAGGAATTGAACCCTTGACCTAACGGTGATTAGGAGGCTTGATTTAAATGGGTTTTATTAAATGGAAAAGAATGCGTCAGCTAGGACTCGAAGGAGGAAAGCCTTGGGAAGGGATTTTGGACCACCCAAAGCCTATTTAATTTAGGAAAAAGGAAAAGAAAAGAGAAAACTCTTATTCTTTCCCCTTCTCTCTCTCTCTCTCTCCCACTCTCTCTCTCTCTCTCCTTGCCGACCTCACCAAGAAACCCAACCGAGCCGCACCGAGCCACCAAAGACAGCAGCAGCACATAACGGCCCGATTTTCTAGGAAACAAGTGGAGTTTTCCCCGAGTCATTTTTGTCTTAGGACTTTCGAGGACGAAAGTCTTATAAGGAGGGAGTATTGTAACAGCCCAGTTTTCTATTCCGGTTCTCGAGGAGCTTCCGGTTCAGATTCAGTGGTTCGGTTGGGCCGTTAGAGCTGTTTGGACCCTTAGGGGCATTTTGGTCTTTTTGCTCCATGGGCAGGATTTGTGGTTTTTCAGGGCTTCGAGGCAGCTCCTGCCTTTGTTGAGGCTTGTTTGTTGGTGGCTGCGAGTCCCGAGATGTTTGGGCTATTCGTTTGGGAGTTCGGTTGTGATTTGGGTTTTGGGCAAAATGATGGTTGTTTGGGTGTTTCCTTTGGGATTCGAGCCGGGCCTTCAGTATTGGTTTGGGAGGTTGTTTTCAGTGACTTTTGTTGTTTTGGAAAGGTTGCTTCAGTCGGGTCTCGAAGGAGGAAGCCGGGAAATGGGATTTAAGGATTTTACGGATTTTTGGAAAATTGGAAAATTGGATAAATTGGATTTATTTGGATAAGGATGGAAAATAAATAAAAGAGAAAAAGAAAAAAAAAAGAAAAAGAAAAATCCATTTTTCCCCATTTTTTCCCTTTCTCTCTCCTCCAACCCGAGCCCCCCCCCTTGGCCGCTCACCTCCCAGCCCGAGCCCCCCGGCCTCGCTCGAGCGGTCGAGCGTCGACCGCCGCTCGCCCAAGCCCGCGTCGCCCGAGATCTGCCTTGCCCGAGCCGTCCCGAGCCAGCTCGCCTAGGTCCGTGTCGCCGCACTATGCCGAAGCCGCGCGCCGCGGTCGCGCGTCGCCCGCCCGCGCCAAGATCTGCGCGATCGAGCGCCCCGAGCCCGTCGCGTCGCGTCGCCTCGCGCGCGCCCCTGTGCCTGCCGAGCTAGCGCCCGCGCGCCGCCGTTCCTGTCTTGGCCCGAGCCAGCGCGCAGACTCCACGCCCTGCGCCCTTGCCACGCTCCCAGCGCACGCCTGCGCTCCGCCTGCCTGTTGTGTCTTTGGTTGGCCCGAGCCTTGTGGCTTCTCGGATGGTATTTCCGAGTCTTTTCTTCGTTGGGCCCAGATTTATTGGCTGCTGGTTATGGATTTATTGGGCTGTTTACGTATGTGATTTGGGTGCTTTGTTTGATGTATAGGCTGTTCGGGATCACTTAGAGGCTCGAGGATCGCTCGTTGATTTATTATTATTATTGTTTTCTGCTTGTCCCAGGTAAGGATTTCTTACCGTGGTTGTGTGGACCCTGCGATATATCTCGATATGCCTTGCTTGTTTGCTTTGATTGTTATGAGCATGTTAGAGATAGAGCGATTGATTGATTTCTTGCTAGCATGTTTGCCTGATTTTACATGTTAGTGCCATGCTAGGTTTGTTCTCGCCAAATGCTTATGATTCTGCTAAGTTGTAGTATCATGCTAGGTATTGTGTTTTATGTCGGTCATTGCTTGCTAGCCGGAATCATTGATTTTGCTCTGTACTCTTAGATAGAGTTGTAGGGTTTGTCATCATCCGGAGAGGTGAGCGGACATAACGTGCTTTGTCCCCACCGATCGGGAGTAGTGTGCGAAGCATAACGTATCTTGCTTCCCCCCAGGTCGCTAAGGTGGATTTAGCTCAGTCGGGAGTAAAGTGTGCAAAGCATAACGTATCTTGCTACCCCCGACCCGCCGGTTGTGGACTTAGCTACCCACTTCGGCAGAGCCTAGTTTGTAACTCGCTAGAGCGAACCACGCCATCGGTGTAAGCTGCCTGGCCGGTTCTTAGCTTCAGATCGGTGGATCATGCCGCATGCAGATGAGCGCCGAGGGCCTCGCACTCTGCGTGATCGCGATGACACCGCTTCGAGTCATAGGCATGTGCACACGGCTCGCGTAGTTTGCCCTTAGGCCCCGCATTTACGCCGGTTGCGAGGAGCATGCGGTGTGCGCGCACGCCAGCGTTAGTTGCCGGTTCGAGAGCTCCCGGGCTAATGTCGTGAGTACACCATTCCTTCCGTTAGAGCGACTTGGGTACTCTCCGTAAGTCCAGATTAGTGCAAGGGCAAGGAGGCCCTTGGGGACATTTTAGGGATCGAGTGTATTCCCCGAGTGACGAGATACCTCGCGATGTCCCGCACTGGCGATGTATCCAATCCCATTAGGCCTGGAAGTAAGAGACTTCCGATGGCTCCGATCTTGTTTTATGAGCTCGTTGAGCTATGATGCGTGTTGATAGTCGTTTGCTTGCATATTGAGGTGCTAGATGACTGATGTATCGTATTGTACCCGTGTTAGGGATTCTTCTTGAGTATGTTTATACTCACCCTTATTTATCTTTCGATTAACTTGGGACAACACCGGGAGGGCTAGCGGAGGGAGCCGATTGATCATGGGGAGCCGCCACTCTCATCATTTATTATTGCATTGTTTATTCAACATGTAGATGGACAGAGTCCTAGGGAACATTGTTTAAAAAGTTGTTTAAATTGTATTGTATGATTTTATAAATCTTGCCGGTGTGGTTTTACTTCGTTGGATGGTTTAAATGAAAATTGTTGATTATGTTTTAAGGGTTCCCCCTTCTCATATGTTTTGAATGGTTTTTAAATATGAGCACTAAACCGCTTGATATCATATTTACTTGCATGATGAGTGAGAACCCCGGTTTAGGACCATGTTTTGGGTCGGGTTCGTCACAAAGAAGACCACCGCTTATCGCCACAACCCGGTGAGCCCGACGCCCAAAGACGGCCACGATCGCGCCCAGACGCCCCGCCAGCCTGCTCGTGTCGCGCTCAGTCCGTGCCGCGCCGACGCGTCACACAGCCCGTCGCCCAACGCCAGCGCGCCCGCGTCAGGCGTCTCCGTCTGCATCTACGAGCCAGCGCGCCCGCGTCGTCCGCGTCTTGGGATTAATTATGAATTAAGACGCGTCAGCTGGGACTCGAAGGAGGAAAGCCCTGGGAAGGGATTTTAGGTCACCAAAGCCTATTTAAATTAGGAAAAAGGAAAGGAAATCAAGAAATCATCATTCCCCCCTTGCTATTGTCGCACGCCTCCCTCATTCCCTCCTTCTCACCTTGCCGACTTCATCAAGACCAAGAACCGAGCCCAAGAACCCCAGCCGAGACTAGCCGCACCGAACAGCCCCTGCATCGCCCAGCGCCGCACCAACCAGCTCCTGCATCGCCTAGCCCGTCGCACGCTAGCAGTAGGCCCGATGCCTGCATCGCGACATCGCCAGCAGCCCAACCACTTCACCCGCGCGCCATCCCAGTGCAAGCTCGCCGCACCGCTCGTCCGCTTCTGCACGCCCGCTCCTCAGCGCCCGTCTGCGCACAACACGGTCTGCCGTCGCCGTCCGCGCAGCGCCTCGCTGCCGCACCAGTCGCCCCAGCCCTTGCCTGTTTCACCTTAGCAAAGACGTCCCGCTCGCCCCTTGCCGCCGAGAGCTTGTTTTGCCGAGAGAGTTGGGCAGAGACCTAGTGCCTTCTCGATTGGTAATTCCCGAGCCTCTACTCTTTTGGACCCTAAATGTTGGCTGCTGATTGTTTAATTAGGATGATTTTATTGATTGCTTAGGTTGCTCGGGTTTACTTAGAAGCTCGAGGGTCGCTTGTTGGTTATGGTAGTTATCTTCTGCTTGTTTCCAGGTAAGGATTCCTTACCGGGGTTGTGTGGACCCTACGATGTTTACTTGATTGTGCCATGTATGCCTGTTTACTTTTATGAGCATGTTAGTGGATAGGACAGCTTGTGTTTTGAATTCCTGCTAGCATGTTTGCCTGGTTGTACATGTTAGTGCCATGCTAGGTTTGTTCTTCCAGCATGCTTATGATTCATGCTTTAAGTTCGTAGTATCATGCTAGGATATTTGTGATTGATGTTGATATGTATGTTTAGCCAGGAATCAGTTATTTTGTACTCGTAGTTAGACTAGTAGGGTTTGTCGTCATCTAGAGGCTGAGAGTGAACATAACGTACGTTGTCCCCACCGGTCGGGAGTTAGAGCGAAGCATAACGTACCTTGCTTCCCCCCGGCAGCCTATGTGGATTAGCTACCACATCGGCATAAGCCTAGTTTGTAGCTTGCTAGAGCGGAACCCTGCCAACGGTGTAAGCCTGCCTAGGCCGGTTCTTAGCTTTAGGTCGGTGGTATAGGCTACACAGATGAGTGCCGAGGGCCTCACACTACTGTGTTCAGTGCCACCTCTTCCCAGTCTTTAGGCATGCGTACCTGGCCCGCGTAGTTTGTACCTAGGTCCCCATATTTACGCTGGTTGCAGCAGCATGCGGTGTGCATGCACACGCATTAGTCGCCGGTTCGGAGAGCTCCCTCGGGCTAATGTTCGTGAGTACACCAATTCCTTCTAGTTTAGAGCCAGACTTCGGGTACTCTCCCGACAGTCCAGATTTGTTAGCGAGGGTAAGAGGCCATTGAGGACACCCATTGGGATTGGTTTTTTAGCCGATCATATGGTCGAGGGAGAAAGACCCTCTAGGGTGTCGGACATCTTTTGGGATCGATTTTTGAGCTGATCAATTGGCCGAGGGAGAAAGACCCTCAGAGATTTCTCGGGATTGGTTATGAGAACCAATCATTAGGCCGGAAGTAGGAGACTTCCGAGGACTCCGGATTTTTCCTTGTAAGCTCATCGAGCTAAGATCTGTGTTGATATCTGTTTACATGTGTACTAGGTTGCTAGATGATTGAATGCATCGTATCGTACCCTAGTCGGGGATTCTTACTAAGTATGTTTATACTCACCCTTACTGTTATTTTCCACCAGGTAACTTGAGACAGCACCGGGGCGGCTAGCGGAGTGAGTTGGGAGATCATGGATGTTGCTGACACTCTGTCGTGTCTTTAATTACTTTTGAATTCAGCATGTAGTTGGACATGAGTCCATAGGGAAAATTTATTTATTATTGCTCGAACTATCTTTTATGTTTTTAAGAAAGGTACTGATCTGTAACGGCCCAGTTTTCTATTTCGGCTTCCCAGGTGTTTCCGGTTCATTATTCGGATGTTCGGATGGGTCGTTAGTGCTATTTTAACCCTTAGGGGCATTTTGGTCTTTTGCCCCGGTCAGGGTTTTGTGGGTTTTGGAGGATTCCAGGGTCACTCCTGCCTTTGTCGAGGCTTGATTGTTGTTGGTTGCAGGACTCAAGAAGTTTGAGCTGGTTGTTTGGAAGTTTGAAGGTGATTTGGTAATTAGCAAAATTATTGTTAATTTAAGTGCTTCCATTGGGATTTGAGCCCTTGCCCTAGATGGTAATATGGAAGCTTGGTTTAAATGAGTTTATATAAGGAGAAAAGGTTGCTTCAACCGGGACTCGAAGGAGGAAGCTTGGGAAGGGATTTAGGTCACCAAGACCTATTTAAATTAGGAAAAGGAAAGAAAATCAAGAAAATCCCATTCCCTTGTTTTACCACTTTTCTCTCTCTCTCTTTCTCTCTCTCTCTGGCCGACCTCACCAAGAAACCCAACCGAGCCTCACCGAGCCGTCCCGCCACCCAAGCAACCCACCGAGCGGCCAGTCAGCGAGCCCCAGCCAGATCGCACTGGAGCGAAATTTCGTCAGCAAGCAGAGACGCCAACCAGCCCAGCGATCTGCTGCGCACCAGCCATTTCAGCGCCCGAGACGCCCAGCAGCGCCGCCCGCCGCGTTACCGTCCCGCTCATGCCGTCGCGCGCTTGCGCACGCACGACATCGCCCAACCGATTCGCGCGCCAGCATTCGCCGCGCCAGCGCCGTGTCACTGGCCAGCGCCCGCGCCGGCGCCAAATGTCTCAGCGTCACACTGCGTCCTCCTGCGCAGACCGCGCGCCCAGCGCCAGCGCCCGCCAGCTCCAGCCTCCAGCGCCGCCAGCGCCAATACGCTACTGCTGCCGCCCAGTACGTCGCACCTGCCCACTTGCCGCCCGAGTGCCTGCTTTTGCCGAGATAGATGGGGCCCGAGATCTAGTGCCTTCTCGGTTGGTAAATTCCCGAGCCTCCACTCTTTTGGACCCTAAGTTGTTTGGTCGTTGTTATTTAATTAGGATATTTTTATTAAATGCTTAGGTTGCTCGGGTTCACTTAGAAGCTCGGGAGTCGCTTGGTTGGCTTATGGTAGTTATTTTCTGCTTGTTTCCGTAAGGATTTCTTACCGTGGTTGTGTGGACCACTGCGATGCTATCATGATTGTGCCTTGTATGCTTGGTTGTTGTTATGAGTATGTTAGCTATTGAGCAGACTTGTGTTTGAAATCTTGCTAGCATGTTTGCTTGTTGTTCATGTTAGTTCCATGCTAGGTTTGTTCTTCCAAAGATGCCATGTCTTGTGATTGTATGAAAATTTCCAGTGGATAGGTTACATGTTTTCTCTTGCTTCCATATCGTGTTGCTCTTGTGTCCCCGATATATTCTCAAGGTTCCATGCAAGGGGTTTAATTATCTTGGCATACCTTGTTCTATTTTATCCTGTTAGTTCCATGCCGGGCATAGGCGGTGATGTATAGTGTAGAAGATCGTAGGGGTAACTAGTTTAGGTCCCGCTCGGGTAGGACCCCGATGGACATCCGGAGGTGTAAGACCACGATGGGCATCCTAGGTGTGTAAGTCCCGATGGGCATCACCGAGTTGGAGGTGTAAGACCCGATGGGCATCCTAGGTGTGTAAGTCCCGATGGGCATCACCGAGTTGGAGGTGTAAGACCACGATGGGCATCCTAGGTGTGTAAGTCCCAGATGGGCATCACCGAGTTGGAGGTGTAAGACCCGATGGGCATCCTAGGTGTGTAAGTCCCGATGGGCATCACCGAGTTGGAGGTGTAAGACCCGATGGGCATCCTAGGTGTGTAAGTCCCCGATGGGCATCACCGAGTTGGAGGTGTAAGACCACGATGGGCATCCTAGGTGTGTAAGTCACGATGGGCATCACCGAGTTGGAGGTGTAAGACCCAGATGGGCATCCTAGGTGTGTAAGTCCCGATGGGCATCACCGAGTTGGAGGTGTAAGACCCGATGGGCATCCTAGGTGTGTAAGTCCCCGATGGGCATCACCGAGTTGGAGGTGTAAGACCACGATGGGCATCCTAGGTGTGTAAGTCCCACGATGGGCATCACCGAGTTGGAGGTGTAAGACCACGATGGGCATCCTAGGTGTGTAAGTCCCCGATGGGCATCACCGAGTTGGAGGTGTAAGACCCGATGGGCATCCTAGGTGTGTAAGTCCCCGATGGGCATCACCGAGTTGGAGGTGTAAGACCACGATGGGCATCCTAGGTGTGTAAGTCCCCGATGGGCATCACCGAGTTGGAGGTGTAAGTCCCCGATTGGGACAGCACCAGAGTCCTAGGTTGTGTAAGGCCCGAAGGGCATCCAAGTGTAGAACCTAGGATAGGGAGTAGATGAAAGCCCTTGAATAGGCTCGCTCTAGAAGTAGCTCATAGCCTAACTCAACCGCTTTTTGCTCTAAGTCATTGTTTTATTTGCATGTATACTAAGGTGCTAGATGACTGATGTATCGTATTGTACCCGGTTGGGGATTCTTACTGAGTATGTTTATACTCACCCTTATTTCTGTGGTTTTTCCACCAGGTAACTTGGGACATCGGCAGGATGGCTAGGAGGAGGCGGTGGATGATCATGGATAGTGACTGGGGATGCATGTTCTTTTATTGTTCTCTTTATGATTTAGCATGTAGTGGGACTTGAGTCCCTAGGGAAAACACTCAAACTATTTTATGGTTCTCGTACCGTACTCTTGTTTTGTTTTTAAGAAAAGCACTGATCAGTCAATTACTCTTGATTTTTACATTGGCTTCTGTGGTTTGTTTAAAGTTCTGTTGATTTCAAAAGTTTTAAATGAGTAGAATGGATGGTGTTTTACACTCCTAGGCATGCATGCTAAGTAAGGATCTAGGTTAGAGACCGCTTCTTTTGGGTCGGGTCCTTACAGTGATCAGTCACTGTTTTTAAGTTGCATGGATTTGCTTAAGGAATATTTGTTTTGATTTAAATGTTGTCCAACCTTTATGTTTGAAAAGATTTTAAATTCAACTGCTAGTTCGTACTATTTATGCTTTTCATTTGCATGCTGAGTAAAGACCTAGGTTTAGGACCGTATTTCGGGTTGGGTCTTTACATGGTGGGAGTCCGCAGATAAGGCTAGACCAGCTGAGTCTTCGATAGCCACTTGGGAGTTCTTCCGAACTAAGTTTCGAGCCAAGTATGTGAATGATGAGGCTCAGTAGGAGATGGCGGAGGCCTTCTCTAATATGAAGTAGGGAACTGATAGCATAGTTGCCTACGAGAAGAAGTTCTCTGAGTACAGTTATTTTGCCCCGGAGCTCATTGCCATTGAGGAGCTCAAGACCAAGAAATTCATTAGTAGGCTGAGGAAGAAGGTTGCTCAGGATGTTCGAGCACTCGCTCCTGAGACATATGATAGGGCGGTGGAGTTGGCTACCATTTACAATTCCAAGTACCTGCCGGTGTAGGTTCATGTTGCACTAGTTCAGCCCATTCAACAGTATTCAGGGCAAATAAGGAAGTTTGAGTCCTCCATTGGGTCCCGCTCAGGTGGACAGCAGATTCGCCGTCAGGGCCAGTCTAGAGGCGGAGATCAACGCTGATCACAGGGTAGACTGCAGGATCGCCAGCAGGGCATGGTTAGACAGCCGTCTCAGTGTCGCTTGTGTGGTAAGGCACATTTTGGTTTATGTGGAGCGTGTAACGGCCCAGGTTTTCATCCCGGTCTTCCAGGTATGCCCTAGGGGTATTTTGGTAATTTGGTCGGGCCGTTAGGGCCGTTTATGTCTTTTGCAGTTGCTAAAATTATTGGATGGGTTTATGTAGGTTTTTGAGGCTTTGTGGATGGGTTTGAGCAAGGATAGATGCAAAAGTAAAAATAAAGGAAAATTGTGTTGCAGTTGGGATTCGAACCCGAGTCTCCGGGAAAGCCTGTGGGGATGCGTGCCAGATGAGCTATGGAGAGCTCTTGTTACTCTTTCTGCGACATATCTTGGTTAGCCTTGGATCTTTGGAGTTTTGGTGCATTTGGTTAAATGAACAGAAATTAGGTTTGTTTTGTCTTCTTCTCCAAAAGCATTGTGGCCGCCCAAGCTTGTCTCCCTAGCTCCCCAAGCCGAATTTCTTCTCCTTAGCAGCCCCGAGATCCGATCGTCATTCCGGGTAAGTTTCGTCGTCTCTTCTCCTTCTCCGATTTGGGTTTTCTTTTGTTGGGCGAGTGAATAGTGGTTGTGTGTGGGTGTGTTGTGTGCAGCCAGCCGAGAGAAGCCCCAACCAGCAGCCCATCGAGCCTCTATCGCGCACCCAAAGAAGAAGCCCACCCGGCGGATCGCGCCAGATCGCCATTGCAGCCCGCCCGAATCGCACCAGATGGCACCAGCCGCCCAAAGCAAGCAAGCCAGGACAACCCCGCCTCCCGGACGCCCGAGCGCCGAAAGGCTGTCGTCGCCACAGCCCCAACAGCGTGCCCGTCGCCGTCCCAGCGCGCCAGCTTGCGCCGCTGCTGCTCGCCAGCGTGTCCAGCTTGTCGCGCGCAGCAGCCCATCAGGGCCCACCAGCGCGCCCATCGTTCCCAGCGTCAGGGCCCTCGCCGCCATCCAGCCAAAGCCAGCCAGCCCACCACACTGCAATCTGTCCGTCCGCGCGTCAGCCGTGCCGCGTGAGTTGCTCCCGAGCCGAGTCCTATTTATTTTATTATATTTAGGCCTATGGGTTGTGATTATTATTATGTTTTTTAGGTTCTCATTAGCTAGCTCGAGATCGATCGCAGCTTAGGATTTTGTGTGTAGTTGCCTCCCGGCCAGGTAAGGATTTCTTACCGAAGTTGTGTGGGCCCTGCGATTTTATATGTGATTGCTGTTTGTATGCTTGTTTGTGTTTATCAACATGTTTAGTGCTAGGTGCTTTGTTCTGAATTCCTGACTGGCATGAATTCTTATGTTGTTCTTCATGTTAGTCCATGCTAGGTTGTTCTGTTCTGGCATGCTCGTTATCTGTTCTTGCTTCGTAGAATCATGCTAGGTTCGTTGTATCTGTTGAGCACGTATTGGATTGTATTGGATTGTTTGCTATTGATATGATAGGTTAGAGTTCAGGTAGATAGCATCATCCGGGCCAGTATGCATAAAGTATCTTGCATCCATGGCAGGGACGCACGAGAATCGAGGTCTTACACCTCAAATCAATGATGCCCATCGGGGTGTTACACATACGGATGCCCATCGCGGACTTACACCTCTAGCCATCAATGCTGCCCAACGGGGTCTTACACATCTAGGATGCCCATCGGGGTCTTACTCCAGCTAACAATGATGCCCATCGGGGTCTTACACCTCAAATCAATGATGCCCATCGGGGTCTTTGTAACGGCCAATTTTTCTATTCCGGTTTTCCAGGTGCCTTCGGTTCAAGATTCGGTTGTTCGGTTGGGCAGTTAGGGCTATTTTAACCCTTAGAGGTATTTTGGTCTTTTGCTCCCAGGGCAGGATTTGTGGTTTTTCAGGATTCCAAGGTCGCTTCTGCTTTTGTCGAGGCTTGATTGTTGTTGGTTGCAAGACCCAAGATGTTTGGGCTGTAAGAACCCGACCCAAAATACGGTCCTAAACCTAGGTTCTCACTCAGCATGCAAGTTAAAATACTTCATCAAGCGGTTTAGTGCTCATATTTAAAACCTTTCAAAACATTTAGAAACGGGGAATGCTTAAAACATAATCAACAGTTTTGTTTAAGAAAAACCAACGAAGTAAAACAAGCCTGGCCAGTTTATATATAAAACATTCAAAACAGTTCAAACAACTTTTAATAATGTTTCCCTAGGACTCTGTCCATCTACATGCCGAACAAATATGCAAACAATAAAGACAGAGTGCCATGGCTCCCCATGATCATTCAGCTCCCTCCGCTTAGCCGTCCGTCTTGTCCCTAGTTACACGTGGAAAACCACGAAATAAGGGTGAGTATAAACATACTCGGTAAGAATCTCTCAACCGGGTACAATACGATACATCAATCATCTAGCACCCTAGTATACATGCAAACAAGATTACCAACACAGATCATAGCTCAACGAGCTTACAAGGCGAGAATCTGGAATCCTCGAAGTCTCCTACTTCCGCCTAATGATTGGCTCTCATAACCAATCCCGGGACATCTCCGAGGTCTTTCTCCTCGGCCAATTGATCACCTCAAAACCGATCCCAAAGATGTCCGACACCCTCGAGGGTCTTTCTCCCTCGACCATATGATCACCTCAAAAGCCAATCCCAATGGGTGTCCTCAAGGGCCTCTTACCCTCGCTTATAACTGGACTATCGGGAGAGTACCCAAGTCCGGCTCTAAACAGGAAGGAACTGGTGTACTCACGAACATTAGCCCGGGAGCTCTCCGAACCGGCGACTAACGCGTGTCGCGCACACCGCATGCTTCTTTGCAACCGGGCGTAAATGTGGGGCCTAAGTACAAACTACGCGGGCCAGTGCACGCATGCCTAAAGACTCGAAGCGGTGTCACCGAACACGATGAGTGCGAGGCCCTCGGCACTCATCATGCATGCGACTGTACCACCGACTGAAGCTAAGAACCGCCAAGGCGGGCTTGCACCGTTGGCGGGGTTCCGCTCTAGCGAGCTACAAACTAGGCTTATGCCGATGTGGTAGCTAAATCCACATCGGCCGCCGGGGAAGCAATGTACGTTATGCTTCGCTCTACTCCCGACCGGTGGGGACAAGGTACGTTATGTCCGCTCTCGACCTCTAGATGATGACAAATTTAACACACTAGCTAGAGTATAGAGTAAACGATTCTGGCTAAACATACATAATCATCATCAATCATACATAACCTAGCATGATACTACGAACTTAAAGCGAATCTCGGGCATGCCGGAAGAACAATCCTAGCATGGCACTAACATGTACAATCAAGCAAACATGCTAGCGGAGTGCAATCACAAGTCATCCTATCCACTAATCATGTCCATAAAAGTAAACATGCATATAAGGCACATTCAAGAAAGCATCGCAGGTCCACACAACCACGGTAAGGAATCCTTACCGAAACGAGCGAAATAACTTTCACAATCAAATAATGACCCTTGAGCTTTAAAGCGAAACCGAGCAACCTAAGCATTTTAATAAAAACAACCTAATTAAATAAACAGCGGCCAATAGCCTAGGGCCCAAAGGAAAAAGTCTCGGGAATTACCGATCGAGAAGACACAAGGCCACGCCCCAACCCGCACGGCAAGGCGGTCGTCCGTCGCCAGCGACAAGCAGGCGCGCTGGCGCTGGCGCTGGCGCTGCATCAGGCGCCTTTGGCGCTACGGCGCTGCTTGGCGCTGGCGCTGGTTGCGCGCGATCGCGCCGAGAGCAGCGCGCTTCAAGGCGCGGGCGGACGCGACGAGCGCGGCACGCACGCAGACGCGGCCGCCGCAGCGGCAGCGAACACGCTGGCCGGGTGCGCAGCGCGAGGGCGGCTGGGCGGCAACGAAGCGGAGCGCGCGCGCGCGTCTGGGCGGTCTAGTGCGGAACGGCGCGGTCGCGCTCTGGCTGGGCGCAGGCAGCGGCGACCGGGCGCGCTGGGCATGGGCGATCTGGGCGTCTGGGAGCGCGCTGGCCGAGTGGCCGCTGGGCGACACAGGGTTGGTGCGATCTGGGCATGGTCAAGGCGGTCAAAGGTGCGGTTGGCTCGCTTGTGGATGTGCAGGTGGTGCGATCTGGGCATGGCGGGTGGGCTTAGCGGCTAGGGTTTGGGTTCTTGGTGAGGTCGGCTAGGAGAGAGAGAGAGAGAGAATCTTGCCAAAACAAGGGAAGAGGATTTTCTTGATTTTTCCTTCCTTTTCCTAATTTAAAAGGCCTAAAATCCCTTCCCAAAGCATCCACTTTCAAAACCCTACCCAAGCAAACTTACTTAAAAATAAAACTCTCATTTCCTACAAACTCTCAAAGACCATTTAGGCAAGGGCTCAAATCCCAATGGAAGCACCAAAATTATAAATAATTTTGCCATTTTCTAAAACACCTCCAAACTTCCAAACAACTTGCCCAAACCTCTCTGGGTCTTGCAACCAACAACCATTAAGCTTCGACAAGGCAGGAATGGCCCTGAAATCTTGAAAATCCTCAAAACCCTGACCGGGGCCAAAAAGACCAAAATACCCTTAAAGGTTAAAAAGCTCTAACGGCCCATCCGAACATCCGCATAATGTCTCGAAAACTCCTGGGAAACCGAAATAGAAAACTGGGCCGTTACAGGCTAGTCGTTTGGAAGTTCGGAAGTGGTTTGGGTTTTGGCAAAGTGATTTTTGTTTGAGCGCTTCCATTGGGATTTGAGCCCTGGCCCTTAATGTTGATTTGGGAGTTTGATTTAAGTGAGTTTTATTTATTGGAAAAAGATTGCTTCAGCCGGGTCTCGAAGGAGGAAGCCGTGGAATGGGATTTTTGGTCTTTAAGACTTATTTAAAATTGGATAAGGTTGGAGAAAATAAGAGAAAATCCCATTTTTCCCCTTTTTGTTTCTCTCTCTCTCTCTCTCTCTCTCTCTCTCTCTCTCTCTCTCTCTCTCTCTCCCTCTCACCAAACCCGAGCCCCAAGCCCGAGCCTAGCCCCCCTGCTTCGCCCGACCACAAGATCTTGCGCCGCGCCGCACACCGCCCACGCACCAGCCGCTCCGTGCGGATCGCCCAGCCAGCAGCCGCCAGATCCGAAGTCGCCCACCACGCCATGTGCCGAGTCATTCATCCCGCAGCGTCCTCAGAGCTCGTCGCGTCGCCCAGCCCGCGCGTTGTTCCCTATGCCGAGCCGTGCCGCACGCCATCGCCCAGCCCAACTCTCGCCCCCGCCCGCGCGTCCTTGTCTCGCCTGCAGCTCCGCGCCCCAGCCCGTGCCAGCACGCTCAACCGCGCAGCCCTGCGCCCATCAACGCCCTTCAGCTCCCAGCAGCAGCCTCGCTGTGTAGCCTGCCCATCCGCGTGTCAGCCGCGCTGCGTGAGATTCTCCCGAGAGTTCTATTTATTTTATTATATTTAGGCCTATGGATTGTGATTATTGTTGTGTTTTTTAGGTTCTCGTTAGCTTGCTCGGGTTCGATCGCAGTTTAGGTTTCTTGTGTGTAGTTGCCTTCCGACCAGGTAAGGATTTCTTACAAGAGTTGTGTGGGCCCTACGATATATTATGTGATTGCTGATTGTATGCTTGTTTGTGTTTATCAACATGTTTAGTGATAGGTGCTCTGTTCTGAATTCCCGACTGGCATGATTTCCTATGTTGTTTCTCATGTTAGTCCATGCTAGGTTGTTCGGTTCTGGCATGCTCGTTATCTGTTCTTGCTTCGTAGTATCATGCTAGGTTCGTTGTATCTAATTGAGCACGTATTGGATTGTATTGGATTGTTTGCTGTATCTGTTTATAGGTTTAGAGTGTAGGTAGGTAGCATCATCCGGGCCGGATGCATAACGTAACTTGCATCCACAACAGGGACGTACGAGACGGTGCTCCATCCCTGATCCCGTTAGAGTCTAGCTAACCCTAACGGTTGGCCCTGCAATCTTGGGTGAGGGTGGAAGACTGTTAAATTCCCCAACGGTTGGAATGATGACTTGACATTGCCTCGTCCCCGGCAGTCGGCACGTCCTCAGCGCGTTCGGCCGTAGCCCTTGATTCCAACCTGTTAGGGCAAGGACGGCTTCCTGGTGTAAGCCTACCACGACCGGTTCCTTAGCCTCAGGTGCGGTGGTTCAGGCTGACATAGTTCACGTGTCCAGGTCTCACACCCCTATGTCAGTGACACCGATCCAGAGATTTAGTTAGGCATGGTGACTGGACATGGGCAGCTTGCCACTAGACCCGGCACCCCCCATGGTCTGTAGTAGCATGCGGTGCGCGCTTTCGCTCATTACAGCGCCGACCGGAGAGCTCCTCGGGATCTTGAGCTAGTGCACCTTTCGTATCGACAAGAGACAGGCTGAGGCCGAGACTTGTTTCTCGTATAGGGCATTTTGTGTGGTGATTATTCCGGACTAAGACCCTGAGTTGGCATCCGATGTTTATGTGTGGATTTAAGCTATGTGCTCTATTCTGTGTTTATATTCATAGCTTGCATACCTTTCTGCTAGATGACCATGTATATCGTATTGTACCCCGGTTGGGGATTCTTACTGAGTAATTCGTTACTCACCCTTATTTTGTGGTTTTCCACAGGTAACCATGGTGCGAGACAGGATGGCTGGAGGAGGAGCTGTGATCATGGAAACCCGTGGTTTTGAACTCTGATTCTTGTATTTATGTATTTATGTTTTAAATGTCCTCTGAATGCATGTAATTGGGCACGGAGCCCTAGGTTTTTTTCTGAATGCTTTTCCGGATTCTAGCACTGTTGTAACTATTCGAAAGTTTTGAATGTTTGAAATAAATCTCTTATCAGAGTGAGTTTTGGAAATGTATTTGTCTTGGAACAGGTGCTTGGGAAACAGGGGACAGTTTCGTGAATTTTATGTTGACTTTTTAAATGGATGTTTTTATGTTTTAGTTTTTACTTAGAATCTGAAACACCATTTTGCATATTGACTGTAGTTTTGAATGCATGCATAGAGGTAAAGACCTATTTTAGGGCCCCATTCGGGTCGGGTCTTTACAGTTGGTATCAGAGCTCAGAGTCATAGATTATGTAGACTGACCTTTTGTTGTAGGTCATTTTTCCATGATCATCAGCACTCCGACAGTCATCAGGTACGCCTAAGTTTACTGTTTTTAGAAAAGGGTTAAGAATTTACAATACTTTTCATCTAGTGTATGCCTTGTTTAGTGTTGTGGAGCGGAGACGAGCAGGTTCCAACTCGTTGTTGGTTTGGGTCCAGAGCACCATCATGCCAACTTCCTGCAGTGTGAGCAGTATGTTTGTGGCTTGTCAGGGTATCCAGATGGATTCGGATACTGCTGGGACATCGTTTCAGAGGGAGGTAGAGATTAGACTCTTGTAGGCCACTTGTTGCCCAGTTGTTGGTTTTCCCCTAGAGAGAGGGTGAAGGTGATTTGCCCTGGAGTACTACTCCAGGAGAGGAGTTAGCTATGGCTTTGCTCATGTTGATGCTTGTGGAGCAGGTCCCAGTGTGGACTAGCCTGGGTAGTTCAAGGTTGATCTTGAGCCTTAGCAGATTGTTTGATTGCCCAGTGAGTAGCTGCAGAGTTGGTAGCCTTCGAGGAGGTTGATGAGACATCTTTGTTCTCTAGTAAAGTGTTGTTGTTTTGCAGCCAGTAAGCCGGAACCCTGTGGTTAAGGGTGCATCGAGCAGTGTTCCCATCGGACTTGATCCGTTGGTGGTTTCCTCAGTGGTTTAGTAGAGTTGAGCACTCTTCTTATGGTGAGCCCTAGAGTAGGGCTAGCTGCTGCATGTTGAGAGAGCCGGCCAAAGTTCTGTTGAGCATCATGTGGAGATGCAAGAGTAGGCAGTGAGACTTCAGTTTGATGAGATGCCATAGGCAGGTTTGTTTGAGTTTTGAGCCCTTGTATGCCTAGCCATAGTTTTTGTCACTTGAGGTTGTGACCTTGCTGGCCCTATTTGTAGTAAGTTGTGGATTTGTTAGTAGTGGCACTTGAGGTGCATTGGTTGGTGTGCCGCTTTGGCACTAAGTCTGGTTTAGGCCTGAGTTTGGCACGGGTATAGCAGATGGTTCTATGACCCGTCCGGAGTTCAGCGCACTCCTTTAGCCTTTGGATCCGTTTATGGCAGTTGCACCTGTTTAGGTCGTGCAAGAGGGCTAGTTCAGTGGTAGTCGAAGAACTACAAGCGAAAGGATGTTCGTGAGGAGCCAGAGCCTCTTCCCAGAGTTGCCGGGGGTTGAGTAAGTCAGCAGGTTGACGGTTGATAAGTGTTAGTGCGCATGAGTCTCACGCTAGTGTTAAGGCCAAGAGATCTTTGTGGTTGGTAGTGCGGTCAACTACCTTTGAGTGCCTAAATCTGAGGAGAGTTGTGCATTGTGGATGCAAGTTTGGATCAGCAGAGGGACCATGAGTTGGATGCCTATGAGGTAAGTTGGATGCTCATGAGATGAGTTGGACGCCTTATGTGTAAGCACGCTTGGTAGAGACTTGGTATAAGGTAAGTTCGGTTTGGCATTGTTATGCTTTGGTAGAGCAAGGTTGCCTTAGCTTCGAGTATAGTGTGGAGATGGAACTTTTGGTGTTCCTTTGGGTTGATTGTATCTCTGCCAGAAGTTAGTGTTGCTTTTTGGAAAAGCACCTGTTAGTCTTGGATCTCTAAAGAAAGGTTGGGAGTTGTGCACACAAGTGTGTTTTGTGTGGTTCGTTCTGTGGCGAGAGTTTCATATCCATGCAATATTTGCATTGGAGAACTTGTGCTCAGTTCTTGGAAAAGTTGGACTCCAGGTGGATGTTGTAATGCTTTAGTTAAGGTGGTAAGGATACCGTGCTCTTGGTCGGGTTGTTGCTTAGGCAAGTTTTGTTAGGTTGGACCTAAGCTTGGTTGGTGGTGCCTCTTGTTGTTCGTGGTTGGAGTTCTGTAACGACCCGACCAGAAAGGGTTCTAAAATAGGTCGTTACCTCAATGCATGCATTACAAATCTACAGAAAATTTGCAAGATGGTGTTCGGATTCTAAGTAAAAACTAAAACATAAAACATCCATTTAAAATCAACATCAATTCCTGGAACCTGTCCCTGTTTCCAAGCACCTGTTCCAAGTCAAATACATTTACAAAACTTACTCTGATCAGAGATTCATTTAAAACATACAAACTTTACAACAATGCTAGAATCCGGAAATACATTCAGAAAACACCCTAGGTAGGGCTCCGTGCCCAACTACATGCATTCAGAGAACATTTACATCATAAACATAAATAAGACTCAGAGTTGAACAACGGGTTTCCATGATCACAGCTCCTCCTCCAGCCATCCTGTCTCGCACCATGATTACTTGTGGAAAAACCACAAAAATAAGGGTGAGTAACGAATTACTCAGTAAGAATCCCCAACCGGGGTACAATACGATATAATCAGTCATCTAGTACCAAAGCATGCAAGCAAACAGCTACCAACACAGATCATGGCTCAACGAGCTCATAAAACAAGATCTGGAGTCATCAGAAGTCTCTTTCTTCCGGCCTAGGGATTGGATACACTGACCAATCCTGGATATCACCGAGGTATCTGTCACTCGGGGGGAATACACTGATCCCTAGAATGTCCTCAAGGGCCTCCTTGCCCTTGCACTAATCTGGACTTACGGGAGAGTACCCAAAGTCAGGCTCTAACGGAAGGAATGGTGTACTCACGACATTAGCCCGGGGGAGCTCTCCGAACCGGCAAGCAACTAACGCTGGCGTGTGCGCGCACACGCATCTTCTTTGCTGCAACCGGCGTAAATGCGGGGGCCTAAAGGCAAACTACGCTAGCCAGGTACGCATGCCTATGACTCGGAAGCGGTGTCACTGATCACAGTAGCGCGAGGCCCTCGGCGCTCATCTGTGCAGCATGATCCACCGACCTGAAGCTAAGAACCGGCCAGGGCAGGCTTACACCGATGGCAGGGTTTCGCTCTAGCAGGCTACAAACTAGGCTTATGCCGAAGTGGGTAGCTAACTCCACAACCGGCGGGTCGGGGGGGGGAAGCAAGATACGTTATGCTGCGCACACTTTACTCCCGACCTGAGCTAAATCCACCTTGGCGACCGGGGGGGAAGCAAGATACGTTATGTTGCGCACACTTTACTCCCGATCAGTGGGGACAAAGTACATTATGTCCGCTCAGCCTTTGGATTATGACAAACCCTACAACTCTATCTAAGAGTACAGAGCAAAAAGCAATGATTCCTGGCTAGCAAACAATGACCGACATCAATCACATTTACCTAGCATGATACTATGAGCTTAAGCAGGAATCATAAGCATGCTAGCAGAACAAACCTAGCATGGCACTAACATGTAAAATCAGGCAAACATGCTAGCAAGAATTCAATCAAACAACTTTATCTCTAACATGCTCATAACTGTCAGCAAACATACATGGCATATCATGAAAAATATCGCAGGGCCCACACAACTCCGGTAAGAAATCCTTACCTGGTCGGAGGCAACAACACACAACAAAATTAACTGTGATCGAACCCGAGCAACCTATAGCGAGCCAAACAAACACATCAATAATCATAAAATAGCCCTAAATACAATACAATAAACAGGGCTCAGCTCGAGAGCAACTCACGAGGCGCGCGGCGACACTGCGAACGAGCCGCATTGCACGGGCTAGGCGGTGAAGAAGGCTGGGCGCCGGGGGCGCAGGGGCTCGGCCCAGGCGCTGCCTGCACGCGCTAGGGCGCTAGCTCGGCGCTGGGCTGCGCGCGGGTGCGAGCGCTTTCTCGGCTGAGAGACGGCGCGCGGCGCGGCTCGGCACAGGGGACGGCGTGCGGGCGCGAGCGACACGACGCGTTGGACTACAGGACGAGCGATCTGGCCGACACGGGCGACGCAACGCGCACACTATCGCGGCTTCGGCACAAGGCGCACCGGGCGACACTGACCAAGCGGCGAGGGCGCGCGCGAGCCGGCGACGCTGGGCGATGGCGCGAACGACTTCGAGTCGGGTCGGCGACATTGGTGGGTGAGGCTCGACTTGGGCAAGGCTGGGGCTCGAGCGCGCAGGCTGGCTGGGCGAGCGGGCTGGCTGGGGGGCCTGGCTCGGGCTAGGGTGAGGGCTCGGGGAGAGAGAGAGAGAGAGAGAGAGAGAGAGAGAGAGAGAAAAAAAAAAGAGAAAATGGGGATTTAGAAAAGAAAATGGGAAAATAAAAGAAAAATGGGAATAAAAGGAAATAAATGGGATTTTATCCATTTTATCCATCCTTATCCACTTAAAACCTTAAAATCCCATTTCCCGGCTTCCTCCTTCGAGACCCGACCGAAGCAATCTTTTCCAATAAATAAAACTCACTTAAATCCAACTCCCAAAGCAACACTAAGGGCCCGGGCTCGAATCCCAAAGGAAACACACAACCAACCATCACTTTACCAAAGCCCAAACCACAACTGAGCATCCAACCGACTAGCCCAAACACCACGGGACTCGCAACCAACAACAAACAAGCCTCTTTAAAGGCAGGAGCTACCTCGAAGCCCTGAAAACCACAAATCCTGCCCGGGGAGCCAAAAGACCAAAATACCCCCAAGGGTCCAAACGGCTCTAAAACCCAACCAAACAACCTAATCTTGACCCGAAGGCACCTCGAAAACTGGAATAGGAAACTGGGCTGTTACAAGTACGGATGGTGCTGAGCAAGAGCGGTGGTAGCAAAGCCGCGCAATTTCTGATCGTCATGGCTAAGAGAGTTGTTCGGATCCTTACCCTGGGTAGAAGCTTCGATGAGGTTGATGCTTTGAGTAGGAGGATGTCATTCTGAAGCGTTTTTAGTCTTTTTGGTTTCGAGGTTCGGAGTTGGCCAGCATAGTTGAGATGTTGGAGAGAGTTGTGCCCGTGTAGCCAGTTGTCTGTTAGATCGTTTGTCGACAGTTTGTGTCGAGGGTTGCCGAAGTACCCTAGGTTGTGGAGAGCCTCTCCAGATCTCAGTCAGACCCAGGTAGTGAGTTTCAGTTGGCAAGCCAGAGTCGCGTAGTTTGTAGCCTTGGGTGAGTTGCTGGCAGTCTTGGTAAGCTAGCAAGCTAGAGTTTGTTGGAGTAGAGTCCGGATTGGTTCCGGTGTGGTGGCAAGTTGGTGCTTGGCGTTGACCAAGGTGTGGTTTTGAGTTGCTAGAAGTTAGTTTTGCTCGTGGGGCGAGTGTTTTGTGCCCTGTCGGTTGTTTTTCCTGTTTCCAGGATGTTGAGAGTTGCCCCGTTTGGCATTTGGAGGTTCGATCATGGTGGACCCCCTCCTGTTGTTGCCCCGTGAGATTTAGATGTTGTTGCTTTAGCTGAGCAAGGCAGCGAGCGTGTGTGGAGCTCTCTGTCCTTCGATTGTCTGCTTGTAAGAGTCGTTTCCTCTTGGGAGTTGTCAGGTTACTCCCTTGGTCTTGGAGTTTATGGTAGTGGTGCTAGCAAGAGGGAAAAGTTTGTTGGCTGCTTGGAAGCAGTTGTTTGTCCAGCTAAGCGGACTCTTGAGTGGTGTTCTGAAAGTTGCAGTAAGGGTTGTTCTTCCCCTCGTGAGTGTTTGGCCTAGTTGGTTAAGGTTCTTTGTGTTGTCGTTTGGACTTGTGAGATGTGTTTCATATTTGAGGCAAGCTTCTTTCCGTTGCTTGCCTGGAGGTAAGTTTGGTGGAGGGAGCCCTCTGGGGCCCTGTTGCTAGCAGGTTGACTTTTCCAGACAGTGATCTAGGTCGAGTTGGAGTTGAGTAGATTGGCGTGGTTATGTAGTGTGCGGTTGGTTAAGCTACCGAGTTCGTAGCACTCAAGTTGTTGGTTTGTAGGAGTCCGTGTGGAAGCTGGCAGCTGGTTGAGGTTGTTGTGTGAGTTCGGATTTTTGGTGGATTGGTTTCAGTTGCTAGAGCTCGCGCCTCGCCCAGGTGGAGACGTCATTACTGTGGAGTAGTGGCATGGTAGTTTTGGGCTAGAGTTGTTGTCACAAGGGTGTGGCAACAAAGGTTTGTTCTGAGCAGTGCGTTGATGAGCTGTGGTTCTGGAGAGCGTTCGTAGAGGCTTATGAGCCGAGTGCTGCCCTGTAGTGTTTTCCCCTCTGACCGATGGTCTTTTGGGAGGAGTGAGCCAGATCCTTCAGAGCTTGTTGCGAGTTGGTGTTTCCGTGGTTAGGCAACTGGAGACTAGTGTTGGTTTTATGAGGTTGCTTTGGGTAGCAATTCCCAGCTGTTAGTTCTTATGGTTCCGTTGAGGCGTTGTATGATAAATGTTGCAGGTTTCTAGTGTTGTGAGAAAAGGTTGGTGGCCGTCAGTTTTTGGGTCCTGAGTTGCTGCAATTGGCCAGCAGTCTAGTGCAGAAGTTTAGAGCTCGTATGTTGATAGCTCAGAGCAGGCAGGGAAGTTACGCCGATGTACGGCGTCGAGATTTAGAGTTTGAGGTTGGACAGTGCATGTTTTAAGGTTGCACCGATGTGAGGTGTGTTGAGGTTTGGTAAGCGAGGGAAGTGGAGTCCCCGTTTTGTTGGACCATTTGAGTTTTTTTTTCAGAGGAAGGTTGGTTGTTTCCTTGCCTGGCAATGTTCTCTTAGGCCAGTTGCTGGTAGGTTTGCATTAAAAAGTTTGCGTTCGGCCGTTGAGGGGCTCTAGTTTGTTGGTTTGGCCGAGTGGAGCCTGTGCCTGGACCTTGTCTTTTAGAGGTGGTCGTAGCTGAAGTTTCAGCTGGTGTGAGTGTTGTTAGCCGTCTAGTGTACCAGGATTGTACCCCTTGTCTTTGGTACGACGATTTCTCTTTAAGATGGTTGCTTAAGTGTTGTGGATGAGTTGTAGTTGGAGAAGTTTGCCTTTAGGATCAGTCGCCAATTGGTGGTTCGATTGTATTTCGTTAAGGCTGTAGGCAAGATTTGAGGTTCGCTGGTTTCTTGTGAAGTAAGAGTAGGCCGTTTAGTTTTCTTGAACCTGGGAGGTTCAGTTGTTTGGACAGCATGGTGTAGAGTTTAGAGCTTGTGGCCAGCCCACGAGTTTGCTGAGAGTAGCACTGTTTGAGAGTTGGTGCGAGTTGAGGATGTGGTTTGCCGTCAAGCGTTATCGCATCTATTCCCTTTGGAGTTCAGTGTATGCCCAGTCTTGGTTGAGATAGTTTGTGGCAGTCTGGATGGCATTATGGCATTGAGTTTTTTGAGAACCCAAGAGGGTTTGGTTTTCGAAGAAGGTTAGTGTTGTCTTAGCCGAGAAGTTCAGTTGGTTAGGAATCAGTGGAGTTTTCCTAGAGCTGTTTCGTCTTAGGACTTTCGAGGACGAAAGTCTTAAAAGGAGGGAGTATTGTAACGGCCCAGTTTTAACCCTTAGGGGTATTTTCGGTTCAAGATTCGGTTGTTCGGTTGGGTAGTTAGAGCTATTTTAACCCTTAGGGGTATTTTGGTCTTTTGCTCCTCGGGCAGGATTTGTGGTTTTTCAGAATTCCAAGGTCGCTCCTGCCTTTGTCGAGGCTTGATTGTTGTTGGTTGCAAGACCCAAGATGTTTGGGCTAGTCGTTTGGAAGTTCGGAAGTGGTTTGGGTTTTGGCAAAGTGATTGTTGTTTGAGCGCTTCCATTGGGATTTGAGCCCTGGCCCTTAATGTTGATTTGGGAGTTTGATTTAAGTGAGTTTTATTTATTGGAAAAGACTGCTTCAGCCGGGTCTCGAAGGAGGAAACCGTGGAATGGGATTTTTGGTCTTTAAGGCTTATTTAAAATTGGATAAGGTTGGAGAAAATAAGAGAAAATCCCATTTTCCCCTTTTTGTCTCTCTCTCTCTCTCTCTCTCTCTCTCTCTCTCTCTCTCTCTCTCTCTCTCTCTCTCTCTCTCTCTCTCTCTCTCTCCCTCTCACCAAACCCGAGCCCCAAGCCCGAGCCTAGCCCCCTGCTCGCCCATGTCGCCCAGCCCCTGCTCACCTAGCCCCGCACCAGGCCGCTCCCCGCCAGATCGCCCAGACCCAGCGCCGCCCAGATTCGAGTCGCCCAGCCCTACCCAGTGCCGAGCCGCTCATCCCCGCGCGCGTCCCTATAGCTCGTCGCGTCGCCCAGCCCGCGCGCGTTCCCTGTAGCCCAGATGTGTCGCTCGCGCGTCGTTCCCTGTGCCGAGATGTGTCGCTCCCGCTCCCGCGCGCCCTTGTCTCGCCTGCAACTCGTCCGCGCGCAGCTCCGCGCAGCCCTGCACCCAACAGCATCCTCGCTGTGCAGCCTGCCCGTCCGCGTGTCAGCCACGCCGCGTGAGTTGCTCCCAAGCCGAGTCCTATTTATTTTTATTATATTTAGGCCTATGGATTGTGATTATTGTTGTGTTTGTTAGGTTCTCGTTAGCTTGCTCGGGTTCGATCGCAGCTTAGGTTTCTTGTGTGTAGTTGCCTTCCGACCAGGTAAGGATTTCTTACAGGAGTTGTGTGGGCCCTGCGATATATTATGTGATTGCTGATTGTATGCTTGTTTGTGTTTATCAACATGTTTAGTGATAGGTGCTCTGTTCTGAATTCCCGACTGGCATGATTTCCTATGTTGTTTCTCATGTTAGTCCATGCTAGGTTGTTCTGTTCTGGCATGCTCGTTATCTGTTCTTCTTCATAGTATCATGCTAGGTTCTTTGTATCTAATTGAGAACGTATTGGATTGTATTGGATTGTTTGCTGTATCTGTTTATAGGTTTAGAGTGCAGGTAGGTAGCATCATCCGGGCCGGATGCATAACGTAACTTGCATCCACGACAGGGACGTACGAGACGGTGCTCCGTCCCTGATCCCGTTAGGGTCTAGCTAACCCTGACGGCTGGCCCTGCAATCTTGGGTGAGGGTGGCACACTGTTAAATGCCCCAATGGTCGGGATGATGACTTGGCATTGCCTCGTCCCCGGCAGTCGGCAAGTCCTCAGCGTGTTCGGCTGTAGCCCTTGATTGCAACATGTTAGGGCAAGGACGACTTCCTGGTGTAAGCCTACCACGATCGGTTCCTTAGCCTCAGGTGCGGTGGTTCAGGCTGACATAGTTCACGTGTCCAGGTCTCACACCCCTATGTCAGTGACACCGATCCAGAGATTTAGTTAGGCATGGTGGTGGACATGGGCGCTTTGCCACTAGACCCGGCACCCCCCATGGTCTGCAGTAGCATGCGGTGCGCGCTTACGCTCATTACAGCGCCGACCGGAGAGCTCCTCGGGATCTTGAGCTAGTGCACCTTTCGTATCGACAAGAGACAGGCTGAGGCCGGGACTTGTTTCTCGTATAGGGCATTTTGTGTGGTGATTATTCCGGACAAAGACCCTGAGTTGGCATCCGATGTTTATGTGTGGATTTAAGCTATGTGCTCTATTCTGTGTTTATATTCATAGCTTGCATACCTTTCTGCTAGATGACCATGTATATCGTATTGTACCCCGGATGGGGATTCTTACTGAGTAATTCGTTACTCACCCTTATTTTGTGGTTTTCCACAAGTAACCATGGTGCGAGACAGGATGGCTGAAGGAGGAGCTGTGATCATGGAAACCCGTTGTTTTGAACTCTGAGTCTTGTATTTATGTATTTATGTTTTTAATGTCTTCTGAATGCATGTAGTTGGGCATGGGGCCCTAGGTTGTTTTCTGAATGCTTTTCCGGATTCTAGCACTGTTGTAAGTATTGGAAAGTTTTGAATGTTTGAAATAAATCTCTTATCAGAGTGAGTTTTGGAAATGTATTTGTCTTGGAACAGGTGCTTGGAAACAGGGACAGGTTTCAGGAATTTTATGTTGACTTTTTAAATGGATGTTTTTATGTTTTAGTTTTTACTTAGAATCCGAAACACCATTTTTCATATTGAGTGTAGTTTTGAATGCATGCATTGAGGTAAAGACCTATTTTAGGGACCCATTCGGGTCGGGTCTTTACAGTCTTACACATACGGATGCCCATCGGGGACTTACACCTCTAGCCATCAATGCTGCCCAACGGGGTCTTACACATCTAGGATGCCCATCGGGGTCTTACTTCAGCTAGGATCACGGAGACGCCCATCAGGGTCTTACACTCCCTAGCAATCTTATGACGCCCATCAGGGACTTACACACAAGCCAACAGTGTAGTGCCCATCGGGGACTTACATACACTAGCAACGCATTGGTGCCCAACGGGGACTTACCCAAGCGGAACCTAAGCTAACAACCCCTAACGGTCTCCTAAGTACAAAGACACAAACTAGCCTAACAAACAGACAATCAACATTACCTGTCTAACCCTAGCAAGGAACCAGCGAGAATCGAGCGGAAACATGGATATGCCAGGGGTAAGGAAAGTCCCTAGCATGATACTACGAACTCAAGCAGGAATCAAAAGCATGCTGGAAGAACAAACCTAGCATGGCACTAGCATGAACAACAAGCAAACATGCTAGCAAGATTTCAAACACAAGCTGCCTTATAGCTAACATGCTCATAACAGTAACCAAGCATACAAGGCACAATCCTGAAAGCATCGCAGGGTCCACACAACCACGGTAAGAAATCCTTACCTGGAAACCAGCAGAAAATAACTACCACAAATCAATAAGCGACCCTCGAGCTTCTAAGTGTACTCGAGCAACCTAAGCAATCAATAAAATCATCCTAATTAAGCAAACAACAACTAACATCTTAAGGTCCAAAAGAGTGGAGGCTCGGGAATTACCAACCGAGAAGGCACTAGGTCTCGGCCCAACTCTCTCTTGGTAAAACAGGCTCTCGGCAGCAAAGGGCAGGCAGGTCGGACGACAGAGGCGAGCAGGCTGGGCGCGGCAGGGGACGGGCGCTGGCAAGGCGACACGAGCGCGCTGGCGCGGCAAGAGACGGGCGCGCTGGCACGGCACGGCGACACAAACTGGGCGCGCGGGCGCCACCCGAGCAGGCTGGCGGGGCATCTGGGCGCGATGTAGAGGCTGTGTTGGGGCGTCTGGGCTGCTTGGCTGGCTGTGCTGGGCAGCAGCGTACGGCGCTGGGGCTGGTGCACGGGTTAGCGGCCGGGTCCGATGCGCTGGTCTTGGCTCTCGGTTCTCGATTCTTGGAGGACGGCAAGGTGAGAGGGAAGGAGTGATGGAGGGTGAGTGGCAAAACAAGGGAAGGAATTTTCTTGGTTTTTCTTCCTTTTCCTAATTTAAATAGGCCTTGGTGACCTAAATCCCTTCCCAAGGCTTCCTCATTCGAGTCCCGGCTGAAGCAATCTTTTCTCTTAAATAAAACTCATTTAAATCAAGCTTCCAACTCACAATTAGGTCAAGGGTTCAAATCCCATTGGAGGCACTTTAATTAACATTAATTTTGTTAATAACCAAATCACCTCCAAATTTCCAAACAACTAGCACCAACTTCTTGGTTCTTGCAACCAACAACAATCAAGCCTCGAAAAAGGGCAGGAATCACCCTGGAATCCTGAAAATCCACAAACCCTGACCGGGGAGCAAAAGACCAAAATATCCCTAAGGGTTAAAATAGCTTTAACGGCCCAACCGAACAACCAAATATTGCACCAGAAACACCTGAGAAACTGGAATAGAAAACTGGGTCGTTACAGTTCGGCAGTAGCCCTTGATTGCCACCTGATAGGGCAAGGACCGTTTCCTGGTGTAAGCCTACCACGACCGGTTCCTTAGCCTCAGGTGCGGTGGTACAGGCTGACATAGTTCACGTGTCCAGGTCTCACACCCCTATGTCAGTGACACCGATCCAGAGATTAGTTAGGTATGAGTACTGGACCAGGGCAACTTGCCACTAGACCCGGCACCCCCCTGGTTTGCAGCAGCATGCGGTGCGCGCACACGCTCAATACAACGCCGACCGGAGAGCTCCTCGGGATCTTGAGTTCAGTGCACCTTTCGTATCGACAGTAGACAGGCTGAGGCCGAGACTAGTTTCTCGTATAGGATCGTATCGCGTGGAAGATTTTTCGGAGTAAGACCCTGAGATGGCATCTGAGGTTTATGTGTGGATTTAAGCTATGTGCTCTCTTCTATGTTTATATTCATGGCTTGCATACTTTCTGCTAGATGACCAGTTATATCGTATTGTACCCCGATTGGGGATTCTTACTGAGTAATTCGTTACTCACCCTTATTTTGTGGTTTTCCATAGGTAACCATGGTGCGGGATGGCTGAAGGAGGAGCTGTGATCATGGAAACCAGCTGTCAAACTCTTAATTTATGTCTATGATTCTTTATGCTTTATTTTTCCTCTGAATGCATGTAGCTGGGCTCGGAGCCCCTAGGTTATTTTTCTGACTGTTTTACCGGATTCTAGCACTGTTGAAACCGTTTGAAGTTTTTGAACGATTTAAATAAATCTCTGATCAGAGTAAGTTTTGGAAATATATTTGACTCGAAACAGGTGCTTGGAAACAGGGACAAGTTTCAGGATTTCTATATTGGCTTTTAAATGGATGTTGTATGTTTTAGTTTTCACTTAGAATCCGAAATTCATTCTTGCATATTGTCTTTAAGTTTTGAATGCATGCATTGAGGTAAAGGCCTAGTTTAGGACCCCATTCGGGTCAGGTCTTTACACAGGGGCCTCGGGTGCGATGTGAGGCTGCGATCACGTGCATGTGCGCGAGGAGGCTCAGTGGGGTAGCAAGGCGTTGTAGCTGGATGCAGTTGCTTGCGTCTACGATCACCGAGGTTGGACGGTGATGGTGCTTGGCGTGAAAGGGCTGCTGCTCGATGGTGATGCTGGTTAGGTTCCTCGACTAGGATTTTTTAAATGAGAGGGTGATCGGTGGTGCTCGGTAGGGGAGATCGGCGATGAAGCTTGAGGATCGATTGAGCTTTGAGGCAATGAGAAAAGGAGAAGAAGAATTCGGCAAGAAGAGAGGGAGAGGTGCGTGCGACTTTGGGGTCTCTATAGGAATGAGAATGGAAGAAAATGCAAAAGACTTTTTTCCTTTTTATTTTCCTTTTTAATTAAAATAAACAAAACCTTTTCTTCTTTTAAAACTAACCCCTAACCAAGTTAATTTGCAAAACTAACCCGGACTCCATTCTACAAGACTATCCTTGAAAACCTGAAACCGTAAAAGTATCCTGAACTCAGTAAACAAATAAAATAACCCTGAAACCCTGATTAATTACAAAACTGACCCCGACGGCAAAATTACTAAAATGCCCCTAAAGGCTCAAACTGCCCTAACAGCCTAACCGAACAACCGAATAAGCAACTGAACTATAACGGCCCAGGTTGCCATTCCAGTTCTCCAGGTATGTCCGGTTGTTTATTCGGTTGTCTGGTTGGGCCGTTAGGGCAGTCTGAGCCTTCAGGGCCTTTTGGTCATTTGGCCTTAAGGGGTAGTTTTGGTATTTATCTAGGGTTTCGGGTTGTTTCCCGACTTTTGTTGAGTTGGTGTTTATGTTTCAGTTTCTAGTTCTGGGTTCGAGAATTGGAGGTTGTTTGGTTTAAAACAGAAAAAAAGAGTTTAAAGTGTTTTTGCCCGAGCTCGAAGGGGGAACCACTTAAGGACACTTGGCACTTGGAGGAGTTTTCAAATGCTTAAAAGAAAAGAAAATAAGAAGAAATTCGTTTTGAACCTCCTCTCCTTGCCCTAGCCGACCTCCCTCACTCTCTCCATCTTCTTCTCTCTTCTTTGGCCGAGCTCACTTCCATTGCCGATCCATCTTCAAGCTCCATCACCCAAGCTTCATCGCGTCGCCAGCCCCTGCCGCACACACCGAGCCTTGCGTCGCCCACAGCCGCACCGCAGCAGCGAAACCCTACGTTGCCGAGACGCCTCACTCGCATTGCTGCCCTTATCTTCGATGTGCAGTCACTCGCGCATGCAAAGAACGGAGCCCCATCGCGAAGCACAATATGCAGCGGGCTCACCCGGCCTCTTTGCCGCAGACGGCAGCAAGACCAATGATCGAGCTCGCCTGCGACCATACGCACTCACGCTTGCATCATGCGCGACGCGTGTCCACCGAGCCCCTTGCTGCCGAGCCTTGTGCTCTCGAGTTGGGTAAACCCTAACTCCCGGGCTTGTGATTTTGGTTGTTTGTGTGATTCAGAGATTAATTGATGTGTTATTTGTTTGTTAGGTTGTCGTGGTCAATTCTGCAGCTCGAGGAGCATTTTCCTGTTGTTTGTGCATCTCTGTTTTTCAGGTAAGGGTTCCTTGCCGGGCTTGTGTGGACCATGCACACAACTTTGATAGCTTCTAGTTGCTTGTCTTGTTTAAAATGCATATCTAGTGGATAGGTCGTAATTTGTTATTTCTTGCTGGATTAAATGTTAGTGGATAGGTTCGTGCAGGTTGTCTATTGTTGTGATGTTAATATCTATTCCTTATATATTGAATGAATTCTGTAAAGTATGTAAGTGGATAGAGAATATATGTTTTTCTTTCTAGGACTTGGCACGTAGAGAAATGCCCCGTTGGTTATACTTCCCATTTCCTTTCGCTGCTAGTTATGATTATGCTATCTTGCCTTGAAAAGCAAATGTTAGGTGCTGAACTCTGTTAGCCCTAGGACTTCCAGTATTGATAGATCTTGTTAGGATTATCCTAGGTTGGCCCAGTGTGTGCTGACACGGTTTACTCAGGACTAGCCCAGTGTGTGTTGTCCAAGGTTAGCTCAGTGTGTGCTAGTTGAGTTTGCGCAGGACAAGCCCAGTTGCGTGCTGTCCAAAGACTAGCCTAGAGGCGTGTTGTCTAAGATTGACCATGTGTGAGCTGATCCAGGATGTAACCCATTGTGTGTTGCCCAAGTTTTTGTTCAAGATAAGCCCAGTGTGTGATGTCCAAGATTGGCCCAGTGGTGTGCTGATCTAGGGTTTGGCTCAGTTGCGTACTGTAAAGACCCGACCCGAATGGGGTCCTAAAATAGGCCTTTACCTCAATGCATGCTTTAAAACTTATAAAATAATATGCAAGGTTGAATGCCATATTCTAATTAAAACAAAATACAATAAAACATCCATTCAAAACAAGAACAAAACGTCCTAGAACCTGTCCCTGTTTCCAAGTACCTGTTCCAAGCTAAATACAATTTAAAACGTACTCTGATCAGAGATTTATTTCACATTCAAATAAAAAAAAAAGGTTTACATCAGTGTTAGAATCCGGGCAACAACCAGAAAACAACCTAAGGGCTCCGTGCCCAACTACATGCATTCAGAGGACATTTAAAACATGAAAACATAAATAAAAGACTCAGAGTTCGAAACAACGGGTTTCCATGATCACAGCTCCTCCTTCAGCCATTCTGTCTCGCACCATGGTTACCTGTGGAAAACCACAAAATAAGGGTGAGTAACGAATTACTCAGTAAGAATCCCCAACCGGGGTACAATACGATATACATCGTCATCTAGCAGAATGGCATGCAAGCTATGAATATAAACACAGAAGAGAACACATAGCTTAAATCCACACATAAACTTCGGATGCCAACTCAGGGTCTTACTCCGGAATAATCCACCTCATGATACGATCCTATATGAGAAACAAGTCTCGGCCTCAGCCTGTCTACTGTCGATACGAAAGGTGCACTGGCTCAAGATCCCGAGGAGCTCTCCGGTCGGTGCTGTAATGAGCGTATGCGCGCACCGCATGCTACTGTAAACCATAGCGGGTGTCGGGTCTAGTGGCAAGCTGCCTAGGTCCAGTCACCATGCCTAACTAAATCTTTGGATCGATGTCACTGACATAGGGGTGTCCTTGCCCTAACAGGTGGCAATCAAGGGCTACGGCCGAACACGTTGAGGACGTGCCGACTGCCGGGGACAAGGCAATGCCATGTCATCATCCCGACCGTTGGGGCATTTAACAGTCTGCCACCCTCACCCAAGATTGCAGGGCCTGCCGTTAGGGTTAGCTAAACCCTAACGGGGATCGAGGACGAGTACTGCCTGCACGTCCTCTGCCGTGGATGCAAGTTACGTTATGCATCCTGGCCCGGATGATGCTACCTACCATATCTCAAACCTATAAACAGATACATCAAACAATCCAATACGTGCTCAACAGATACAACGAACCTAGCATGATACTACGAAGCAAGAACAGATAACGAGCATGCCAGAATGGAACAACCTAGCATGGACTAACATGAGAAACAACATAAGAAATCATGTCAATCGGAAATTCAGAACAGAGCACCGGTCACAAAACATGCTGATAAACACAACAAGCATACAAACAACATCACATAATATATCGCAGGGCCCACACAACTCCGGTAAGAAATCCTTACTTGGTCGGAAGGCAACTACACACAAGAATCCTAAGCTGCGATCAAACCCGAGCTAGCTAACGAGAACCTAACAAACAGAATAATAATCACAATCCATAGGCCTAAATATAATAAAATAAACAAGGCTCGGCTCGGGAGCAACTCACGCGGCGCGGCTGACACGCGGACGAGCAGGCTGCACGGCGAGGCTGCTGATGGGCGGCAGGGCTGCACGCTGGCACGGCGCTGGGGTGCAGGCGAGATAAGGCGCTCGGCTGGTGCGTGCGACGGCTGCGACGGGGCGATCTGGGCGTCTGGCTCGGCAGCTGGGCTGGCTCCTCTCGACTAGCTGCACAAAACACACACACACACACCTCTTCACTCTCGGCCAGCAGGGGTGCTAAAACAAAGAAAGAGAAGAAGAAGAAGACGAAGAACCTTACCGAAAAGACGATCGGACCTCGGGGCTGCAAGAGAGCAAGGATTCGACTTGGAGAGCTAGGGAGAAAAGCTTGGGCGGCCAAGAAGCATTTGGGAGAAGAAGACAAAACCCTACATTTCAATTCTTTTAATCAAATGCACCAAAACTCCAAAGATCCAAGGCTAACCAAGATATGTCGCGGAAGGAGTAATAAGAACTCTCAATAGCTCAACAGGCACGCATCCCAATAGGCTTTCCCGAAGACTCGGGTTCGAATCCCAGCTGTAACACAAATTCCATACATTTTTACTTTTGCACCTAACCATGCCCAAACACTTCCACAAAGCCTCAAAAACTACAAAAGACCATCCAATAATTTTAGCAACTGGAAAAAGACATAAACGGCCCTGACGGCCCGACCAAATTACCAAAATACCCCTAGGGCATACCTGGAAGACCGGGATGAAAACCTGGGCCGTTACACGTACCGCCCAAGTTTGCTTCAGACTAGCCTAGTGTGTGTGGTCCATGATTGGCTAGGTGTGAACTGACCTAGGGATTAGCCCAGTGTGTGCTACCCAAGCATGTTCAGGACAAGCCCAGTTGCGTGCTGTCCAGGTTAGCCCAGTTGCGTGTTAACCAAGTTTGTCTTAGAGTTAGAAACTCTCATACTCCTGAGGTCAAGTAGTTGACCCGTCTATTTAGTCAGCCCAGAGTGTGTTGACCCTGCTTGAGACTTGTTGTATGTTACTGTTGAGAGTGCCTTATTTTATTGTGTTTTGCTTGTATGCTAGGATGCCAGAGGATTTGTCTTGCGTATTGTACTCAGGTTGGGGAATCATTACTGAGTGCATTTGTACTCACCCTTTCTGTGGTTTTTCCACTAGGTAACTTGGCGTAGCATCGAGGTTGCTAGAGGAGGAGCTGGAGTATCATGGGATAGTCCACTATACAACTCTTATTTAAAATTGTCTATGTCAGCATGTTGAAACGTTGTTAAGGAATTATTTTAATCTGTTTTGTTATACTCTGGCCAGAGGCATTGAACTGGATTTGGTTTCTAAAATATGTTGGATTTGAATTGTTTTCTGAAATACTTTAAATGTTAAATTTCCCAGTGAATGTTTTAATCTTGTCTTTTTTTCAAGAATGTTCACTCTCATGCACGCGAAGTAAATGTCTTTTAGGACCATTTAGTGTCGAGTCTTTACACGAACATGCTTGGGGAACTGGAATGGAAAACTGGGCTGTTACCATGGGCGAGCTTGCGGTGGAGATCGACACGTCTGGACGGAGTGACGGCCAGTGGGTTGTCGAAGGTGATTAGCGGCGACAAGTGGAGGAGTGGGGGACAAGGGTTTGTGCTCGATGAAGAAGAATACGAACTTATTTTTTTTCTTTTTTTTAAACAAAACCCCAATTTCTTTTATTTTTAAAATAACTCTAAATGGGCATTCCCACTCATTTACCACTTTATTTCATTTTAAAATTTGATAAAAACTAAAAAATACAAAACCCCTTTATTTATATATATACACACACACTTTATTATTACTTACTATTATTATTCTTATTTTTTTTACAAAACCTATCTAATAAAATAAAGGGAAACATGTGGTCCGTTACAACATTTATTAAATAGGTTTTGTAAAAAAAAAAGGGAAAATGTGGGGCGTTACAATTACCTACTGTTTAGTTTTCTTCTTCCTATTCAAACTAAAACTATCCCAATATCTATGCTTTTATTTTTGTTCAATTCTAAACATCTCCTTGCACAATTCACAATCCTTGTGGAGATCGATAATTTACTTATTACTTACTGCAGACCGCGTATACTTGCGCGAGTGTGCGATTACTGCACATGAGGCAACTCAACAATCAGTAGTCAACAACACAACATTTACTTGTGTAACGACCCGACCCGAAAGGGTTCTAAAATAGGTCGTTACCTCAATGCATGCATTCAAATCTACAGAAAATTCGCAAGATGGTGTTCGGATTCTAAGTAAAAACTAAAACATAAAACATCCATTTTAGAATCAACATCAATTCCTGGAACCTGTCCCTGTTTCCAAGCACCTGTTCCAAGACAAATACATAAGACTCAGAGTTGAACAACGGGTTTCCATGATCACAGCTCCTCCTCCAGCCATCCTGTCTCGCACCATGGCTACCTGTGGAAAAACCACAAAAATAAGGGTGAGTAACGAATTACTCAGTAAGAATCCCCAACCGGGGTACAATACGATATAATCAGTCATCTAGTACCAAAGCATGCAAGCAAACAGCTACCAACACAGATCATAGCTCAACGAGCTCGTAAAGAAAGATCTGGAATCATCGGAAGTCTCTTTCTTCTGGCCTAGGGATTGGATACACTGACCAATCCTGGACATCACCGAGGTATCTCATCACTCGGGAATACACCGATCCTAGAATGTCCTCAAGGGCCTCCTTGCCCTTGCACTAAATCGACTTACGGGAGAGTACCCGAAGTCAGGCTCTAACGGAAGGAATGGTGTACTCACGACATTAGCCCGGGGGAGCTCTCCGAACCGGCAACTAACGCGTGTGCGCGCACACCGCATGCTGCTGCAACCGGCGTAAATGCGGGGGCCTAAAGTCAAACTACGCGGGCCAAGTACGCATGCCTATGACTCGGAAGCGGTGTCACTGATCACAGTAGCGCGAGGCCCTCGGTGCTCATCTCATGCAAAGATGATCCACCGACTGAGCTAAGAACCGCCCGCGAGGCGGGCTTACACCGATGGCGGGGTTCCGCTCTAGCAGGCTACAAACTAGGCTTATGCCGAAGTGGGTAGCTAACTCCACAACCGGCGGGTCGGGGGGGCAAGCAAGATACGTTATGTTGCGCACACTTTACTCCCGATCAGTGGGGACAAAGTACGTTATGTCCGCTCAGCCTCTGGATGATGACAAACCCTACAACTCTATCTAAGAGTACATAGCAAATAAATGATCCCTGGCTAGCAAGCAAAGACCGACATCAAACACGCTTACCTAGCATGATACCACAACTTAAGCAGGAATCATAAGCATGCTGGAAGAACAAACCTAGCATGGCACTAACATGTAAAATCAAGCAAACATGCTAGCAGAAATCAATCAAAGCTGATCTATTAGTATCATGCTCATAACAGTCAACAAACATACAAGGCATATCATGAAAATATCGCAGAGCCCACACAACTCCGGTAAGAAATCCTTACCTGGTCGGAAGGCAACAACACACAATAAAATTAACTGCGATCGAACCCGAGCAACCTATAGCGAGCCAAAAAAACACATCAATAATCATAAAATAGGCCTAAATAATAATAATATAAACAGGGCTCGGCTCGGGAGCAACTCACGAGGCGCGGCTAACACACGAACGAGCAGCCGCCAGCACGCTAGGCAAACCGAGGGGCGCAGACAGCGCGCGAGTGGCGGCGCTGGCGCTCTGGGCTCGGGCGCTGGCCGAAGCGCGACGGCGCGCTGGCGACACACGGCGCTACGCGGCGCTAGCTTCGGCAGCGGCAGCGGCGCGCGCGCGCGCGCACGAGGACGGCGCGGCGCGGCGCGACACGACGCGGCGCCACGGCTACAGGCGATGACGTCGATCTGACCGACGGGAGCGACGACACCGGCGACGCGAGGGCGGTGGCGCGCTCGCACGGTCGCGAGGCGACTTCGGCGCGACGAACACGGCTGGGCGAGGGCGCGGGCGGCGGGCCGGCGACGCTGCATCGTCGCGAGCGAGGGGCTCGGGCGACGCGACACTGCGCGATGGCGCGGGCCGCAACTGGTGGCGGCACGCGCGACTCAGGCGGGCGGCGGGCTCGGTGGGCAAGGCTCGGTACAAATTTCAGCTAGCTAGGTGGGGGCTCGGAGAGAGAGAGAGAGAGAGAAAAGAAAAAAATAAAAGAAAAGAAAAAAAATGGGAATTTAGAAAATAAAAGGAAAGAAAAAAGAAAAATGGGAAAAAGGGAATAAATTGGATTTTTATCCAAAATCCATCCTTATCCACTTTTAAATCCTTAAAATCCCATTTTCCGGCTTCCTCCTTCGAGACCCGACCGAAGCAATCTTTTCCAATAAATAAAACTCTCTTAAATCCAACTCCCAAATCAACACTAAGGGCCCGGGCTCGAATCCCAAAGGAAGCACACAACCAACCATCACTTTGCCAAAGCCCAAACCACAACCGAGCATCCAACCGACTAGCCCAAACATCTCGGGACTCGCAGTCCAACCCAAACAAGCCTCGACAAAGGCAGGAGCGATCTCGAAGCCCTGAAAATCCACAAATCCTGCCCGGGGAGCCAAAAGACCAAAATACCCCCAAGGGTCAAAACCGCTCTAATGACCCAACCAAACAACTGAATCTTGACCCGAAGACACCTCGAAAACTGGAATAGGAAACTGGGCTGTTACAACTTGGCAGTCAAAGAAGCAACCGATTGTGACGCTTTCAACATGCTAAGTTGACTATGTTGCAGCTTCTTGGTGTATTTTTCATGCGATATGGCTGAGAAATTTGTTGAGCAAGATGGAGATAAAACAACTTTGTGCGACAGTGATTCAAGTAGACAACAGATCAGCAATTGAGTTAGCAAAGAATCTAGTGAATCATGAAAGGAGCAAACATATTGATGTTCGTTTTCATTTTATCTGAGATCATGTGAAGGAAGGAAGCATGGAATTGAAGCATGTTGCGAGTCAAGATCAAATTGCGGATAATTTCATAAAGTCGTTGCCGAAAGTATTGTTTGAGAAATTAAAGAAGATGATTGGCATGACAGATGATAGGAGAATTTAAATTTATGGAGGATTTTTGTTGGAATAAACTTAAATATAATTGAAAGTTTTTGGAATAATTGTTAATTGAAGAAATTAGTGGGTAGAAAATTAAGGAATTAATGGGTTGTCAATTTAGGAGACTAATTAAGAAATTAGTAGATTCTTGATTTAGCAATTAATGGGAAATATTTATGGAAAGAACTTGGATACCAAGTTTGTAATAGGCTATAAATAGAGTGTTCCTTCAGTGTGAACTGTACAGAAAAATGTAGAGAGAAAATGTGAGCGTAAAACTAGAGAGTTTTAGAAAGAAATAAAGTAAAGTATTTTGAGAATTTGTGTTGTTTTATTGCTTTGGTTTTCAAATTTAGTTTTTAAAAAATCCACAAATCACATGTCTTTGACCAAATGGCCTGTCAGTTTCATAATTATTCTTCTTCATCCAATTTGACGTTTCTCTTTATAAAGTCACTAAAGTAGTTTTGGGAAAAGGGTAAACGTGCTTTTCTCTTTGGAAACTATAGCCAAGATTTTGAAGATTGAGCACAAACCACCCACAAAAATACAAGTCGTCAATAAAAAATATATAGAAGAAGTCACATGTTTTTAGGGTTTACTCGTCAACCAAAGTCCATATGTGTACAACCTACCAACGTCTACCTCTCAATGATACCTGCGACAAAGCATTGAAGTCTCTCACCCCCAAGTAATCATTCCATCCATCGTATGTCAGGTACACATTAATTCATTAACCAATACTTTTATTTGTTATCATATTTTTAACAAATAAAAGTATTGGTTAATGAATTAACCAAAACATCTTTTATTTGTTATCATATGTTTATATGAGTATGAGAATGGATGTACATCCCCAAGGAATGGCGTAGCGGTTGAAGAATTGAGCTTTGAGGATAAACTCCTTTACTTGTGACATTACTCCAAAGTGGTTTTGTTTATTTTTTCCAAAAAATATATTTAAGATTTTAGCTGAGGTTATAATGAATTAATAAACCAAAAATCTAATGAATAGGGAAGAGTACCATCATCCATTACAATTATTTATTTAATTAGTTATTTCCAGATCCTTAAATTTAAATAATTATTTAAATCTTTTAAAAGTATAAGAGATTTGATGATTAATTTCTTAAAAGTAGAGCCCTCAAAATTTCCCCAACCATAACTTATGATGGGCCTAAAATGCAATGGACACACGGTTGGAGGGTTAAAATCATAGCCCAAACCAAAAGATCCATTAAATATAGGGCAGTCCAATTTTTTTAAAAAAACAAATTTGTAGAAGAGGGGAGGTTGTAAGAGAAGATGGACGCGACGCAATGCAACGAAAGAGCCTAAACCTGAATCCCTTGGGCGAAGGAGTGGGAATTGAAGGCTCATGCTCTCTCTGAATTCCATTTCTCAGTTCCTCCTTCAATTCGGCTCTCGCTTTGTCAAATCCTCCATTCTCACCCGCCATCGCACTGCTGAATCTAAGAGTAGAAGGTCTCGGGGCGCAGCCATGATTACTCGATCGAATCTGGTTGAGCAGCTGAGAGAATACCAGGTTCGATCCAAGCACGACTGGGCTTCCGTCTCCTTCTTCTCATCTACCTCCAATATTACGTCTTCCAGGTATCAGATTTTTAGATTCTTGTGATCCTCAATTTAACCTCTTAGTTTTGTTTTCTTGTGAATTGGCTCGGTTGTGCTTCTCAATGGAAGCTCCGTCCTGAATTTGTTAGAAACAACACAAAACAAATTGGGATTTGTGCTCTTTAAACGCTGAAATTTGAGGATTCAGATTTGGGATCATTGTTGATGTTTACAGATTCTGTCCCCAATTTTTTTTTTTTTTCTTTATGGATGAATTTATTGTTTGGTATAACGAAACAGGGTAATTGTCGTTTCTTTCGTCAATAATCTTTGGGATTTTGTTAGATGGTATTGGAAATAATAATATCGTTTGATCTGGGCAGTAATGTTCAATAGACACGGGGTTTTTTTTATTAACTAATAGGGGAATAATTGTGTTCATGTGGAATTTGGTACATGAAACTGGATTCTCATAAATAAATGTCACGACGTGATGCATGATATCATGCGCTCCGTAATTTCTTTTTCAAGAGCATGGTCATGAGTGCTTTTAGCTTTAGCTTGCAAATTTCTCTATATCCTTCCTTTATTTCTAGTTGCATTGTACTTGATGAAGAAATGTTTAAAATTGCAACAAAGTTCTCTGATTCGTCCATTGCGATTTTTTTTCCCTTCAAAATATTTCATGTATATGTATGTCTGTTTCAACCTCCAATTGCATATCTCTTGTGATTCAAGTTCTAAGTTTGAAATTACATGAGATTGGGTTTACATTTTCTTGTTCTTTATTGTTAACTTGTCAAGGGTATATGGGAAGAAGAACTCTTGTTCTTTCTTTGGACATTGCTAATTCAATGCCGTAAAATTCATTTTCTTATAATTATGAGCATCTGTGCTTACATGCACTTTGACTAATCTTGTAGGACAACAAATCGATCCTTCTACATTTTTGGTTGTCTAGAAAACTTATAGAAAATTAATTTCTAGATAGGTGGCTGCTGTGGATTGAACTTATTCCCTCATACTCTGAGTTCCTAATGCCTTTTTGATCATTAGACCAGCCATGGTGGTTAAGGCCATAAGAATCAAGGTTAGAATCATTAGATGAAAAAGTTATGTCAGTGCATAAAATTGGAAATGGGATATGGGGTATTATGGATGATAGGAACTTAATCTGCACTCTGCAATCTTGTGTTGGGTTTGTTGGTGATTGATTAAGAATCACTTTCACTTATGTCAAATGATGTATCGTTTCATCTAATGTACAATCTATTCAAATGGACATCAGCAGGATGGCCTGTGACTCTGTGTTACTGTCCATTACAATATTTTAATTGTTTGGTTTATGGGATTCACTCTCTAGTCTCTTCTTAGGGTGGGCATGAATTAGATCCTAATTGTTGTTTATGTATACACTATTTGTTTGTAAAGCTATTTTATAAAAATATCATTTCTGATATGGATTTTCGATCTTCAATTTTGGATGCAGGGTGGATGTTGTCATTTTTGTAATATGGGAACTCATTATTCTAGCGTTCTTGGTCTTTTCAGCAGTTTCTTTATATTTTGGGCATATGCAGTTGGCTTTTATTTTAGTATGTGTCACGATGTTGCTGCTTCTATGCATGAAAGTTACAAAGCAAGTGAGATTGGCTAGGAAGAAGAAAAGAAGGATGCTTCTTCCATTGTCCATGTGAAAAACTGAGAGTAGAAGGAGAGGTATACTAAACTTTTTTATGTTCTAATGCCTCAAATTATATTCACAAAAGTTAGATCTGGTACCTTCTCCTCCATCCTTTGTTATATTGAGATCTGTAATCACCAGGGAGTGGGTTTATACAACGAAAAAGAAAATTGAAAAAATGAATGAGGTTGATGTGAGTAGTTTAGAAATTTGTGAATGCATTCTTATCTGACAGTTTGTCTCTTTTTCGTG
Organism: Sicyos edulis; assembly: GCA_036507275.1. Taxonomy (NCBI): domain Eukaryota; kingdom Viridiplantae; phylum Streptophyta; class Magnoliopsida; order Cucurbitales; family Cucurbitaceae; genus Sicyos; species Sicyos edulis. The sequence goes on along the minus strand of CM071856.1, from coordinate 19,404,514 downwards.
ATTTTTACTTATTAATCCTTTTTACGTAGTTAGGATTTAAATCTAACACATTATAATTTGTGGATTTCATCTCACCCAAAAGAAATGAAGATGTTTTATTTTGTTTGGAAATATTTTTCAATGTAATATTCTAAAATGAAACCTTTGTTTCAATGTGTTAAGAGCTGAAATTTTGAACTTTTCGTTCCTTCTGTCAGTCGCGCATCTTTGCACTAAATTCTTAGATTCTTGTAGAACCTCTCTTAATAGTCGAGAACTATGAACCTTTCACTTTTATTTCCATTCTTCTCCATTTTTTCTCCTCCTAAACGTAGGTCTTTACAGTCGAGCTTCATTTTCTTATCCTGATACTGCTAGCAACTAACCACCATGAATCGCTTAATTGGTCAAAGAGGGTCTTGGGGTGCATAAGGTGAAAGATTCAATCTATAGTAGCCACTTACTTAGGAATTAATTTCCCGTGAGATTAGTTGAAGTGTACAATAGTTGGCCTAGACAGTCCCAGATATAAAAAGTAACTACTATTAAGAGCAACATGCGTCTTTAACGATTCACCAACCTTTGTATAAAATGGTTCACCCTTTTGATGGATTTGAGATCTTTTAGGTTCCGTTTGATAAACATTTGATTTTTTATTTTTGGTTTTTGAAATTTAAGCCTACAAAAACTACATTATCATTTTTTTTTGTTATTTGGAACTCTACATCTTACCTATATTTGTAGAAATCAAACTAAAATTTAAAAACAAAAAAAAAGTAGCAGAAAGCTTGTTTTTGTTTTTGAAAGTTGGTTAGCAATCACATCCTTTCTTTAAAAAAAGAAATTAATTCATTGTAGAAGAGTTGGAATATATCATAAGAAATTTGAGTAAAAATAGGTTTAAATTTCAAAAACAAAAAATAAAAAATAAAATGGTTATCAAAAGCGGCATTTTATGGATGGAAAGAAGCTAGTCCTCTCAAAATGGTTGGTTGTGTGCTCTCGGACTCTTTCAAGCTTATTATTGGTAGCTTAATTGGTTTAAGCATATGCCTCAACCAAGAAAACAAATAACAAGTTTGAATTTTTCCATTCGTTCAATTAAAAAACCAAGATGCCTAAACAATTTGTTTTAGGAGCATCCAAGAAATTAGGAGAAATGAGCAGTGGAAAGAAAAATGGAAATGGAGAATATAAGCTCGGTACATTGAACCCATTTTCAGTGTGTTATATGCTAACCAATGTACTATCAACATCTCTGCTTAGGCGATTGAGCAGATAAATGAACCTATAACCCGCCGTGAGGGTACTCATCAGCATCATGAAGAACTGGATAATCGAAGTCTTGATAAGAAGTCTAAAGTCCATGTAGGTGTGGGTTAGATCGATGTACATCTCGATGGTGTGCTTCAACTTCTCTTTGGTCTTTAGTCTAGAAAAACTGTGATTGAATTGATTGTACTATCTGATATGAAAATAGATTTAGTCATGAATTTATCATGTCCTACCAATTTCACTTCCACCTTTTCCAATCATGAAACCGTGGGGTTTACCATGCCTTCTTAACATAGAATATCGGTACCATTCCTGTCTAAACAAACTTAATGTATAGGCAATTTCCACCTTCAGATTGAAGAAACAATTATTGGGAGGAAAAATAAAAGAGCAAGTGAGTTCTTCTAGGCCAATGTATTGACATCGACTTTTGAATTGAGTTCCAAGATAGGTTGGAACAGGAAGTTGGTGTTTATGCATCTAAAATTCATATAGGAAAAGTTAATAGAATTCTCTTTTTAGAGTAAAATGGGACATTTGAAAGTTTGTGGACAAAAATAGAATAAAATGATATTTTAACCCTTTTTTTTATGTTCAACAATATAAAAATGAGTGATCGAATTGTCAAAAGTGTTAGTAATGAGTTCAATTTATTTGGGTAATATAACTAGAAAATAATTTCTTACTTTGATAAGAGGGGTCGGTGATATTCTTGTAAAAATAAAAAATAAAAAATGTAAAAGTTCGGCTTATGGTGGTTCTGGTGGGGATAGGATCAATGGAATAACTGCTGATTTTGCAACCCGGCTAGTTACAACATCATAATTGACAACACATCGAAATCTAGCTAACATAAAGACAACAATAATCTTGTAATGGCCAAAGTAACTTGAACTGAGGGTAAGATCTCTTACCTTAGCCTAAATCTATAATAAATCTCGAACTCTTAATTGAATAGTCTCCAATGATCCAACTTCGAACAACATCATATAATATACAAATAAATCATAAACTAAACCTAGAACTATTAAAAATGGACCAAGGGAATCGAAATTACCCAAGTAATGCTTGTTCGAAAATCTGATCACCAGCGATGCGTGTGACGTGCACGTGGGAAGGATGCATGGCTACACTTCACGCATGATGGCTTGATGATCGCAAAAGCGGCACGGTCTTGGCTTGGCGGTGTTGGAATGTTGCTCAAAACCGTGTTGAAAATATATATCTAAATTTAAACAAAGCAAGAAACAATTCCAATGAATTTATAAGCATACAAAATGACGAGGGCTATCGCGAACCTTACAATAGGCAACAAAACAAGTCCAAAGAACCTCTAAAGGGTGATTGGATTTTGGTGTTGAGTAGAGGAGAAGAAAGGGAATAAATTGAGATTTTCTAACTCCATGTTTGTTTTTAGTACATTAATCTCTTCTTAGCTCCTCATCAACCGCCGCTCCTCCAACATCACATCACATCTTTTTTTTTATTTTATTAAAATATCACATTAAACATTTTTCTAATTTTCAACTATAAAATATAAAATGAAATATATTTTATCTAATTTTATCAAATGTCACATAAGTTTTTTTTTATTTTCAATAACATAATATAATATAAAATGAACACTTTTACAACATCTCATCTCCAAAACACCAATATCTAAACAAATTCTCCTTATTTCTAAATCACTCTACTTTCTCTTCCTCTTACACTTCCTTTCCTCTCCTCTTTTCAACTCCAAAATCCAACCCAAACGGGGTTTACGAAATTCCAAAGAATAAAGGAGGCTAGGGTTATTAAGGTGTTTTTATAGTGGTTTTAAGTTTTCTTTATATACAAAATGGTCCCTGGGCTACTATTGAATTATTTGAAATACTAAAAAACATTAAATATCTATGAAAATGCCCTTGAGACCCTAAAATTACGAAAATGCCATTTTATAATAACATGCTTAGAATTGTGATATAATCGATACTATGTGAATAAAAAATGACAGAAAGTGATTATTAAAATTCAGGTCATCACATTATCTATAGGGTGTACAGAAAAAACCGACAACTCAAGCGACCCGAACCACCCAACTCAAACTTATAGTTACAATTTTCTTTGGATTGAGTTGAATTATGATTTTATGGTTTCGTTGCGTTGGATTGGATCGGTTCTAGGGTTCACCGATTTTAGCTCATTCAACCCAACCAGAACTAAGAACAATATTAATATATGTGTGTAAGATTAATTAATAAAATAGATTTTGATATATTCATAAGAAACATTCCATAATAAAAGAAACAACTTAAGTTCAAGCATAGTTTATCTAAACATATGGTTCGAATATAGTATCTATGTTTTTTTATTTTTTACAAACATACAAGCTTTGAAAGTTGAGTTTTTGAGAGGAAATATAAAATGAATACAACCCGAGAACTTAGCCCAACTTGAAAATATACGATTGGGTTGGGTTGCTCTAATACAAGGATTGAACGGGTTAACGAATTGACCAACCTGAACATTTGGGTTGGTCCATTAAATTCCTTGAACTCAATCAAATTCGGGTACACCCCTAATCCATGTACCCATGTTAAATTAATATTTTGGCCATTTTGATAATTTATGGGTTTAATACTAACCGTGATTGTCCATTTTGACTCTCTGGGGCGTTTGTTTCCATATTTAAGAAGGATTTAGATGGAGGATTTACTAACTCTTCTTCGAAAACCTACATCAAAATGAGATTTTATTCACTCGCTATCCTTTTTACTTTTAAAAATAACTCTTCATTTTTAACCTTTCATTTCTAGTGATTCATTTATAACTATTCAATTATTTCTAACCCTGATTTTTAATAATTTATTAAATAATTACTCATTTTAAATTTACATCTAAATAAGATTTTGACTCTAAATCTTCAAGATTGTTATGAATAATAGCTATCTATTTTTTGATAATGTAACTACCCCACTCACCACTAATAGGTATTCTTTCCCTATTACCCACTACCCCTTAGTTTTAGCCATGATTGATTATCTAATAGCCAACTTAACATCTTCACAACACTATAAATATAAGTGTTGAAATGCTTGTAGATGATACCATTGAATAAGAATTCTCATAATTTTCTCTCTATATTCTCTTTTCTACTTATGATCTTTACTTACTTTCATATCAGTTTATAACACGTTATCAGCACGAAGTTCTAATCACTGAGATCTTCATTTCATAAGAGAAAGAGACATGACACATGATCAATTGGATGGAAAGGAAAAACATTCGTTGAAGATATATGGTATTTTATTCATTTGTTAAAAAACATATCAATTGTTTTGAAAAAATTTCTTCACAATGATGTGCGGCAATAGATCGACAATACTATGGAGGTTATTTTTTTACCTGTGGAGAACAACAGAGTTCAAGCTAAGGGGAAATTGGTCAGGTATATATCTTGTTTTAATTAATTGATGCCTCATAATTTCTTTTATTTCAGCTTTATACATGAACTGTACTAATAAAAAAAAATTAAGTATGTATTATTGCATGAACATTTTATTTGGTTTAACTAATCAAATATTTCACTTTCTAATTCATAAAAAAAAAATCTATATGTAGCTCTATTATTAATGCTTAGTCTTTAAATTTATTTTATGAAATTTAGTCATTGATTGAAGAGAATTTGACCAGCTTTAGAAATTAATATGTATCTATTTCTTTACCATAGCTATGAGCTAGTGCTTAGATTAATCCAATCTATGAAATATATTTTCAAGAGTCCTAGTATTACTATTTATATGATTTGAGTTATTATAAACATTATTGAATTATATACGTGTATCTATGATAATCCCAAAGATTTTTTTATTAGTTTCGATCTAGGATTTGAGGTTAAGTTTTGATCTAGGAGATCATTAATTACTTTTATTATTTCTCACAAAAGTAGATTCAATGAATGGTTTCTTCTTGTAATCATGTTTTTTTGTTTGTGTACTATATATATTTTTCTAAAAGAAATTTAACATAACAAATAGATGAATATTATGTAGATCTTAATTCTTTCCCTCCATATGATATCTTATGCTTGATGAGTCTTAAATTGTTCAATAAACTTAAAAGTTTTTAGTTGTTTGAAGAATATATTTACTCATTTTCCTAAAAATTGAATTGTTTTTATTGAAAGCTTTTAGAAGAATACAATTTCGAAATGTTTTGAATAGAATTAGAAGACTAAATTATTGGTGTATGAACACGATTACACGAAATTTTAGTATTTTCTAGCCTCATTTGAAATTCTACTTTACTTTTTCGTTCTCTTAAACGTGTGGCACGAAATTTGTTCCAATTTTTTAGGCTAAAACAATGTGTGGATTTTAAATTTTCTTTTTTTGGGAAGGAGAATATTACAATGTAAGAAATTTCACTTTTTATTGCTTTTGTTACATTATGTAGTCATTGGATTTTCACACTTCACCCAATTTATTTGTAAAATCAGCATTATTTAGAGCTTGAGTTCTCAAATATGATTTTAGTTTTTTTTTTAAAGCAGACACAGTATTTTTTTTATTTTTGTGAGTATTATTTCCAAAATTTGAGGTGATTATACCATTTTAGAAGGTAAAAAAAAAATGATATATTTCAGTTTAATGATGGTTAGATTTGTATCAAATATTATGGTAATAGATATTTAAGATAAGTTGCATGATTTATACTAATATTGAATTTAAATTATATCATAAAATATGTTTCGCTATATGCATGAGTTAATCATTTCTTAAAATATGTTGAATTTTATGCATTAAATAATACACATGATTTAAGTAATGTTATACATCTTAAATGTTTTTAATATAGTTATGGTATTCATTCTGGTATCATTCATGTTCATTATTCTCTAGAAATATGTGGTTAATCATTCACCTCATAATTAGTTTATATTTGATGCGCTCGAAGTTGCATCGACAGTAATTATTTTATATTAATGTACCAGAAGTTACGTGATTAAAAATTAAGAATTGTATATGATAAAAGCATAAGTAGTTGCACAATTCTTGAATTGAGAAATGTTCATCACTTTAATTATATGCATTTGTAGTTGCATGTTTGTACAATAATAAATAATTTTGATTTAATGAGCTCATGTAAATATGATATTGTATTAATGATATCAAGAAAAGTGTTATTATGTGATGAGAAAGTATTAATGATTAATTATCAATATCATTCCCTGAAGTGAATGTTATAATGAAATAATAATGTTTGGAAGTAAAACTTCAAATTTGCAAGAATCTCCTAAAGAGATCATGATCAATTTTTTTTACCCATTGAATATGACATATTTGGTGATTTAAGCATAAAAAATGATTAATTTCAACTTTGTCTAAGGATTGTTCTGTCTAGGCTGAGGTATTTAAGTTGACAGAAATGGAACACCTCTACCTAGAAACTAACCTGAAAGTTGAATTAATTGAATTAGAATCCAAAGTCAAAATTACATAAAGTCTAGTAGGCTTTCTTTAAATTTTCGAAAAATAAATATTATTTTGCATAGAAAAGCGAAGTTTACAATGATATACTTTAGAAAGTATACAAAACTTTAAAGAACCTGAAGTTCATGTATTAAGATATGTGTATACTAATTGGTATAAATAGTTATATCATGACAATGTGTTGTACACAAGTGTTGCCTATATATATATTAGACATGCAACCTACCATAAATACTCCCAATACAATTAGCTTATGACTAGAAACCAAATATATTACATCTGCAAATGTTTAATGTGCATTAACTGTTTAAATTGCTCCACCACAATATACTAAATCCAGTCTCCAGATGAGACTAGAAATATATATTTTCTTAATTATTAGATATCTTGAACCCTTGTTGGGTTATGTTTATTACACAATATGCTAATTGATATTGATGAGCAAAAGTTTTCCAACATTAGGGGGAGAATTGAGAAAAGTTGAAAAAATACTCATTTAGATCTTCATACAGATCAATGTGAACCAGAAGTTCAAAGACAAATTATATATTGTCTTATTTAAGTATTCTACATATCATTGTGAACTGTAAGTTCAAATGATAATTCATTTGAAAATCGAATGCTAGATGTATTTAGAGGTGATAAAGAAAGTAATTAAGATGCAAATGCATCATCAAGAATTGATATTACAACATGTTGTCACAACTAATAATTTATCACATGCTTGAAGCATAGTAGAGTAATGAGTTCCAAAGGTAAAATTTCTCGAGAATGTGGATTTCCAGAAGAAATCTTAAATTTGACTAGTCAAACGAATGTTGAAAATGTATATGAGAATAATAAAGAGATCTCGATCAGTTATGTCATGACATGGAAAAATGGAACCAAATTGATATAGTTGTTGACAACATTCTGAGTTATAATGTTGTTCTTGATATTATTTATGAAAGTGAGAATTCTGACATAGATTTATCAAAGACTGTTGACACTTAAATGATTATCTATAGTAGTAAGAAGCAATATAAATAGAATTACACCCACTTTCAAAACAAAGAGTTCTGGACTTGTACTCCATACCTCTAAAGATGTAAACACATGTTTGATGAAAATGAGTATTTGTTTATAAAAGAAATGAAAAAAAAAGGTCATGAGATAAAACAAGACTTGGTACACAAAAGTTCTTGTAAAGACTTGATATTGATTGTGAGGAGAAATATTCTCTTATGGTGGATGCAATAACTAACATCAAACTATCTAATCATCGTGACATATGTAAAAAGATCATGCACATGATCTTATGAATATAATTCTAAAGAAACCACAATCAAGATTTATTATTATTTATGTATATATATTGGTGATATAAATATAATAGAAATTCTTGAAGAGCTTCTAATTTCAATAGAATATATATTATGAAAGAATTTGAGTTGTAAGATTTCAAAAAAATAAAGTGTTGCATTGGCTTTCAAATTAAATATTTAGCAGATGAAATATTTAATTATCAATTATTTCATAATTTTTTTTTATATATCGAGATTTTATGTATATAAAAACATATCTCTTGAACACTAGAATGATGTTTTGTAACTTAATATAAAGAACAACATTTTACATGCTCGAGAAGATGTTGATCAATAAATACTTGGTCCTTGATCAAGTGTCGTATCTTATTGCAATAACTGCACTTATGTTTTCTAACAAATTGAACCTTGATTATCTAATTAGTCATGCAGATAAGAGAAATTTATTTGATCCTCACAAAGCTAGATCTGAAGCTAATTATCTATTTACATGTGAAGGAATCGTTATATCATGAAGATTCATAAAACAATAGTATTTACAAAGACATTGATTCTTTGCAACATTCGAGAAATTGATTCTTAAAGTTGGAATGCAAACTCAAAGTGATGCTCTTATGAGGGGGAGCAAAAGTATTGCACTCTTTTTCCCTTGACTAAGGTTTTTTCCAATGGGTTTTCCTAGCAAGGTTTTTAATGAGGCAATACTTGTTCAAGTACATAAACTTGTATATAATAGATAGCTAAGGGGGAGTGTTATGAATAATAACTATATATTTTTTGATAATGTAACTACCCCACTCACCACTAATAGGTATTCTTTCCCTATTACCCACTACCCCTTAATTTTAGCCATGATTGATTATCTAATAGCCAACTTAACATCTTCACAACACTATAAATATAAGTGTTGAAATGCTTGTAGATGATACCATTGAATAAGAATTATCATAATTTTCTCTCTATATTCTCTTTTCTACTTATGATCTTTACTTACTTTCATATCAGTTTATAACAAAGATCACATTTAAAGGAGATTTTAGTTAAAACTCTAAGTCACTCATCTATTCTATCTAATTCATAAAGCTAAATTCTCCCCCCTCCCTCTTTCTTTCCTTATCTGTGGGACAGCAGCTTTTTATATATGAAACGAAAAGAAAAAGAAAAAAGAAAAAAAAGGCCGCATCGGAAGAAAACGCGGAGCAGCCCCTTCTCGTCCCGCGGCTCATAACCCTCTCGCCGGAAGTTTTGTCCGTTCAGAAGTTCAGTTCGTGTCGTTTACCTTCTTACCTGACCAAAGTAGTTCCTCCAGCGCCGCCTCAGATCTGTACCTGCAGCCGTTTCAGATTTCGAGTTTTCAAGTGGCCACTCTTTTCGGGTTCGTTTCGACGTGGATTCCTGGTTGCGACCTTGCTGTTTTTGTAAGTATTCTTTGGGGAAATCTCCATGTTTGTTAAATTCGTTTCATTGCATGGTGTCGTTGTTGGTTCTAAAATTTGGTTCCAGTTTTTTTTAATCTTGATTTAGGTTTTATTCGAACGTCGTGTATTAGTAAGTATAATTTATGGTCCCTCTACCTATAGGAGAAAACTGTAGTTTATCCAAGTATAAGAAATTTTAATGAAAGAGTGTTTTGGCTCTTTTGCTACAAAAGTATGATTGTTAATTAATTTAGAATTTCACTTGTCACTCCATGCTATAGGCGTCAAGAAATCAAGGTTCTGGATGGGTTCGTTCAGTTTGAGGTTTTTTCTGTGTTTTGTACTTTCTGCTTGAGATATCAACGAATCTTTGATGTCTTGTTTATCGGTTATATGAGTTGCAACTTGGTTCATAGAATTTCAAGAAGATTTTCTGTCTATTATCCTTCAAAATTGCTTTTCGCTTTTGACAGTTCATTTCATATTATATTATGATACTGTTTTTGAAGACTAGTGGAAGAAGAAATTTGAAAATTGCCCTGTCTGTTTCTTTATTATTGTAGCGACCATTAACATTAAATTGCAACTAACGATTGACAAAGCTAGGTGAAGAATGAGGGCCCAAGTGTTATAACAACTAATCATGCCGACCATTTCACTCATTACAGAGCTTGAGAGATAAATTTATTCAACTTGTTCTCTCCTGTCTTACTCATATGCAATGGCAGATACTGGTGAAAATCAACAGCCTGAACAAGGTATTGCCGATTTTTGTCCTATCCTGTTTTTATATGTAAATATATAAGTTTCCCCATTTTCATCATGAACTTTTGTACGCATATAATTTGTCAGATACTAATTACTCTTTCTACATTTGTAATCCTTTGATTTCAGTCTGTAGCTTCTTCAGAAAGCCCACGAAGAACAAAAACATCAGAAAGCGGACTGTTGATGAAGATGAAGAGGACAACTCTACAACTGAGACTTCGATGCTGTTAAATCAGAAAAAAGCCCACAAGACTGAAAGCAAGCTCTATTTTTCTTCTGGACCTTCTAAAACTTCCTTGACTAATGAGTCAAATGTAGAATCCTATAAACCAATTTTCCAGTTTGAGTCTTCAAAAGAAATTCAAGTTCATCATGATAGCAGAGCAACTGCAACTCTAGAAACAGAAACTGATTTCTCAAGAGATGCACGAGCCATTCGTGAGAGAGTTTTGAAGCAAGCTGAAGAGGCCTTGAAAGGTAAAGGAAAGAGTTCTGCGGGTGAAAAGTTGTATAAAGGGGTCAATGCCTATGTGGACTACAAGGCTGGCTTCAGAAGGGAACATACAATTTCAAGTGAAAAGGCTGGTGGATCACATGGGCCGCTTAGAGCCTCTGCTCATATTAGAACTTCAGCAAGATTTGATTATCAGCCTGATATTTGCAAGGATTACAAGGAGACAGGTTACTGTGGTTATGGAGATTCATGTAAGTTTATGCATGACCGAGGGGATTACAAGTCTGGGTGGCAGTTGGAAAAGGACTGGGAGGAAGTAGAGAAAGCCAGGAAGAGAAAGTTAGCCATGCGATCTGATGATGGGGATGAGGATGCTGCAGAACAGAGCGATGAAGATGATGAAGATGCCTTGCCATTCGCTTGTTTTATTTGTCGTGAACCATTTGCGGATCCTGTTGTGACCAAGTGCAAACATTACTTCTGTGAGCATTGTGCACTGAAGGTAATAGCTCTTTTCTGGTCTACTTTATCTTGGAATTGGAAATATGGTGATCGTGAAGTGCTTTTTTGTCGGGGAGGTTGAAATTTGCTTCACGATTCAAGTCTTGGTACTGTTTCTTTTGTAGTGATGATTTATCTTCCCTATTAATAACTATCATGGATTAGTCTAATGGTCAGAGGGCCTTAGGAAGTTAAGAGGTTATGAATTCAATTCATGGTGACCCCCTACGGGTTTCCTTGATGAACTAATGTTGTTTGTCACATGAAAATAGTTGAGGTGCACATAAGCTAGTCTGGAAGGACACACACTCACTGATATCAAAATAATAAATCTTCCCCATTAATTAGTCTAAAGTCTGAACTTCATTTACAATTAAAAATGGAGAAATTGTTTTCCATTATGAAAACGATTGAAAAATAATTATATTGCTTTATGCTTTTTCTGACGTATTTGTCCATTTTCATTCTGTGAGAGTATTGCTTAAGAGTATTTTGAGGTTAGGAGTAGGACATTAAGGAGAATTAGTTAGGGAGTTTCTATTATAAATATGTGGGATAAGGATTGTAGAAAGATAGATTATGTTTTGGGAAAATCAATTCTTGGTGGATTGGTAGTAAGGCCATTGATATTATTGTGTCTCTTAAGATATTGCAGTATAGCGTTAGCAAGTGCTTAGCTCAGTTGACATAGAAGGTAAGTTTATGACCAAGAGTCTATGAGTTTCAATTCCTCACCTCAATTATTTTGAACTCATAAGATATAACAATATAGTTATCATTGTTATTTTGATTTCGGTATTTGGATACCTTACAAAATAAAAGTTCAGTCATTCACTTACCATAGTTCTCAAGTGAAAAATCAATAATTATTTTCTTGGGGATTTTGCATGTATAACAAAAAAAGGCAAAATATTTTCATCTATAGCACAAAATCAAAACTTATTCATTTGTAGCAAAAAATTCAAATTGAGTTCTATTACTGGTTGAGTTCTATTAGTTCTATTAGTGATAGAATTCAATCAATAATAGACTCATTCTATCACTGCTTATGTTTTCTATCAGTGATAGAAATTCAAATTGAGTTCTATCACTAGTTGATTGATAGAAAACAATGTGCTATAGATGAATTATTTTAAAAATTCTGCTGCAAATATAATGAAAGAGGTAGAATGTATTGTTGATGGTAAATTTTCTATTTTCTATTTTCTTTGTAGAGAATTTTCCAAATATACCAAGTTTTTTTTGTTGAACAATATATCTTCCAATTAAATTTTGCAATTTAAAGGTATTTCTAGAATGCAATTTGATCAAGAACGTAAATAAATGGTTGGAAATAAACCATCATCAATTGGCTTAGATGTCAAGAGGGCTTCGGTAAATCAAAAGGTTAAGAATTCAATCCATGATGACCACCTACTTATGAATTAATTTCCTACCAGTTTCTTTGACATCCAAATGTTGTATGGTTAGATGGGTTACCCCGTAAGAATAGTGGATACAAGCTGGCTATATATAGAAAAAAAGAAGAATGTAAATAGAGAAAGTAGTGAGATGGCTGAAGCATTGGGATAATTTCTCTCCACGTATTGCAATTGATTCACTCATGTATTTCATGTGTTTGCATGTCTAGAGTTCATATCTTCTAATGCCAGGGATATATTCTTGGTTTGTTTCTCAAGAGCACACTTTTGTATGATCATTACTTCCTACTTCATTTCACATTTCATTCTTTTTTTCCCGTTATTTTATGTTCTGCCATGTCTTTGAAATGAATTTAAAATCATTATTTTTTTTTCTCTTTTATACAAATTCGCAGCACCATGCAAAGAATAAGAAATGTTTCGTTTGCAATCAGCCTACGCTTGGAATCTTTAACACGGCTCATGAGATAAAGAAAAGGATGGCTCAGAGTAAATAAGTTTTCCTTCATTGGCTGGTCGCTTGCTAGTCTTCTTTCAATTTGTAGCAAGATTATCTCTTGTCCTTATTTTTATGAGGAAGTCCAGTTTTCAGTATCTACTCGAAACTTGAGATCAAGTCAAGCCCTGTTGCAGTATGAGTGAGCATGGCGAATCATGGAAAATATTTCTTCGTTTCGGTGAAAATGACTTATTTTTTCTAATCTTAATTTCCTCCTTTCTCTGTATTGGATGATCTTTTTTGTAAACATCCTGGAACCACTCAAACTAATCATGTTTCAGTAGTTCGAGACTGAAAATACCGCTCTTGACTGCATGACATTTGGTCCTTTGAAGTTCATGAGATAGTATTCAAGGTAGATGGTTAGAAAGGATTTTTAAGTAGGGCTTTTTGTTGAACTCAAAATGTGTTTTTAATGTACTCGGCCTTCAGACTGGACGGTATCAAGTTATCTGCTCTATGTTTCTGCAAGTCACGTACACTTTTCAGAGAACTATTCAAATATGAGAACAAGATGAACTTGCCATTGTGGTCGGGAGTTTTAGCTGTTAATATATGCAATGTTTTAGTAACAATAAAACCCTAGATAGGTTAGAATGGTAAGATTGAATGCTTTTCTTTCACTGTTTTACCCTTGGTTTTTAAGTCTCAGATGAATCCGCTAGGTACACTGTCATTAAGCATTCTTGTGAATGTGATGGCTCTTGTGGAAAGTGAAAAGCAACGGATGGAGCTCGTTATGATCGAAGGTATGCTTTGTCTTACCATCTTGAGATTGAAGGGATGTGGTTGGGATTATAGAAAGCTTAGAAAGATTTGGATTTGACAGTATGATTCTAAGTATGTGCACAGGTTTTAATACAATTTTTATGTGTTTAATTGTCTCAGGGTTAAATTTATTCGATATTGTGTTAAAAAACAATTGGCAAAAGTGAAGAGTGACTCATATTTCTTTGTGAAGTCTTCTCACTTTTTCAATGTAGAAATCTTAAGATGTCTCTCAAAATGGTGCCTTTTTAGGTTTATCATTTTTGTGTTGGATTTCAAGTTTTTTTTATTGCATGGAAATACCTATTTGAGTTTAATGGGTTGGGATATTATATTAGATAGTCTGAAATTTTATTTCTAAACCTTGCCAAGAGAGAGTATCTCAAAGGTTGTAAGACCTCTGACTTTTCTAAATCATCAAAAAAATTCTGCTGTTAATGCCAATATCATTATCATGTCATGGGAAAGACACCAAATATCATGGAATGCAGCTTTTGTAGTTCAGTTGTCTGCTTGATCCAACTACTAACTAGTCAATTGATTGGTGTCTGTTTGGTTGGGTACGTTCCAAACTTCTTCAATTTTGGAATGATCAAGATTATTTTTAAATTTTACCATCTGGTGAATTAATACAAAGATTATTGCGTTCTTACCCCTGTTGTATGTTTACTTTCAGAGTTAGTTTATTTAATTTTACGAAAAATCAAGTTTGTATTTAATATTTATTCCTTGTGCGACATGGGAGGGAGAGAATTACAGCTATGTAAGACTAGAAAAATAGGTTGAACTAATGTTAAAACAAAATTCAATATTAGCACTTGAGTTTATTTATAAAGCTTGTGTAGTTGTAAGACAGTTCACTCAGAGAGAGGGTGTTGACTATAATGAGATCTTCTCACCAGTAGTTAGACACACATCTATTAGGGTGCTACTAGCTATGTCATACGATCCAGCCTTTGGAGTTTTAGAATATTGGGAATATTAGTATTTATTATTAATTGTTATTTTAACTGTATTGGGCTTGAGCCTATTATTAGTCTTTATTATTAAATTAGGTCATTATTAGGTTTACTTGGGGAGTAAGTTAGAGGCTACGGTTTAAGGTTATAAATAGGAGTTGTTAGGTCATTGTTAGGCATCGAATTTAATTATCGTCTTTGTACTCTAGCTCTTTGAGAGATCCTCTCGAGAGAATTATCGTAGTTTAATAAAAGTGTGGTAGATTCTATCATTTTGGTATCAGAGCCGTTTGTCGATCCAGAAATGGTCTCGACTAGGATGGAAACAAGGATTGAAGAATGCGAAGAAAAATCAGCCGATTTGTTGAATAAGCAACGAGAATTGGAAGCGAAGATGGAATTAATGGAGGAACGACTAGGGCAAATAATTGAATCGAAATTAAAGCAGCAGGATTTGAAATTTGAAGCAAAACTCAAGCAGATGAACCGCACTTTGCTGATGTGGACGAGACATGTATTTCTTCTCAACTTTAGATTGGGGTGCGAATTTTGAGGATAAACGAATATTTGTAGCACTTGGGGTATTTATAGGCTTTGCTGACGACATGCCAAACCTTGACAAAATCTTCTTATTGTAGCCTTTTCTATGATAAGAAAAACTTCTTTTCTCTTTCCCTATAGATTTCCATACCCAAGATTTTCTGAGCAGCATCCAAATCTTTCATCTCAAACTCAACATTGAGCAGATCTTTCAACCTTTGAACATCAGACTTCCACATACAAAACCAGATAAATCATTAAACCATCTTCACATTTGTCATGATACACACAACAATCATATGAACTTTTGTTGTAGCCTAACTCAACCATATAGTTGTCGAACCTCTTGTACCACTGTCTTGAAGACTGCTTTAGTCCATACAAAGACTTCTTCAACTTGCACACATAGTCCTCTTTTCCAGAACATTGGAACCCCTTTGGTTGGGTCATATACATCTCTTCATCCAACTCTCCATGCAAAAAAGCTGTCTTCACATCTAGTTGCTCAAGTTCTAAATTCTAATGTGCCACCATAGCTAGTAGCCCCCTGATAGATGTGTGTCTCACTATTGGTTAGAAGATCTCATTAAAGCCAACACCCTTTTTCTGAGTGAACCCTCTTGCAACTACACGAGCTTTATACTTTATTCCCTATGTAGGCGAGAGTCCTTCCTTTTTCTTATAAACCCATTTGCAAGTCACAATCTTTCTTTCCTTTGGTCGTTTAAGTCTGATTCTTATCTGGAGATTCCATTCATCACCCATTGCAGTAAGTCATTTCTCTGACTCACTACATGAAACAACTTCTTTATAGGTAGACAGTTCATAAGTATCCACCTCTTCAGCAACTTGCAGTGCATAAGCAACCATATCCTCAAAATCATATCTAATTGGAGGTCGAACACCAGTTCTTCTAGCTTTATCAAGGGCTATACTTGGCTGTTTGACTTCCATGCTAGAAGATTGCCTAGCAGTAACAATTTCTGTGATAGTTTCTCTAGCAATACTTGACATATCTGACTCATCAATTATAACATGTTGATCTATTTCTTCACCTTGGTGCTATGATACACCTTCGTGTGAATTGAATTGCAGCTCCACCTTTTTATCAACACCACTATTATCCCCTACAACTGTGGACTGTGCAACGGAGTTGAATGTAGAATTCTCATCAAAAGTTTCATTTCGATTGTGAATAACTCTATTCTCAGAAGGAAACCATATTTTGTACCCTTTAACTCCATTTCTATAAACTACAAAAATACCTTTTTTTTTGCTCTTGGGTCTAATTTGCCTTCAATTACATGATATAAAACATTACAACAAAAAACTTTTAACAAAGAGTAATTTGGAGGCTTGTCAGACCATACATTGTATGGTATCTTACAATCAATGCTTGTGTGAGGCCCACAGTTGATCAGATAGAATGTTGTATTAACTGCTTCTGCTCAAAACCTTCTAGCTAACCCAGTTTTTGAGAGCATGCATCTTGCTCTCTCCAGTAAAGTTTGGTTCATACGTTCGGCTACCCCATTCTATTGAGCTGTGTCCCTTATTGTATGATGCCGAAAAATCCCTTCATCTTTGCAGAGTTCATTAAACTCGGAATTGCAAAACTTAACATTATCTGTTCGAAATCTCTTGATCTTCTTCCCTGTTTGATTTTCCACCATAACCTTCCCTTGTTTGAAATTCTTGAAGACTTTACCTTTGTGCTTCATTATGAATATCCAAGTCATTCTTGAATAATCATCAATAATTGACAAAAAATATCTGCAACCTCCAACTGATAGACTGCGTGGATACAATCAAGCGTACCCATGGTACAATGAACTCTCTTAGAAAACTTGCTATGACATTGTTTCCCCAACACACAATGTTCATAGAATCCCAAATCCTGCACTTTATGTCCACATAGAAGATCTCTTTTCGACAAGATCTGCATTCCCCTTTCACTCATATGACCAAGTCTCATATGCAATTACTTACTCATGTCCTCTTTCTGAAATGCAAGCGATGCCACTGCAGTTAAACCAGTCAATGTTGAACCTACTAGAAAATATAGAGTTTCACGTTTTATACCTTTCAGAACTACCTTTGAATCTTTGTAGACATACATCACTCCACCTTCACCTTTGAAACTGAAACCTTTATTATCCAATATACTTAGAGATATCAGACTCTTCGTCATTAGTGTAGCATGTCTAACATCATTCAAAGTGTAGAACACTCCATCATGTTTTCGTATTCTGATTGAGCTGATTCCAACTACTTTGCAGACTGAACTATTTGCCATAGACACATTACCTCCATCAATCTGCTCATACATTGAAAACAGAGTTTGTTTGGACACATGATATGACGCCCTTGAATCAAGAACCCACACATCTTTGGAATATGTGTGTTCATTTATAGCTAGGGCCAAATCTTCTTCTAAACTGCCATCAACTTTTGCTACGGCTGTTGAACCTTCCTTTTTATCGGTCTGATTCTAACTACTGCGAGGACAGTCGCGCTTCCAATGTCCCTTCTTCTTGCAGTAAGCGCAAATGTCACTTGCCTTGGGATGATCTTTAAGAAGCGTACTTTCACCCATACAGAGGCTAAATAATCGTTGCTTCAAAAAAAAAAAATTTGGTTAAAGACTTTGTCATGTAGAGACTCTCAGGCTTCAACCACAAACCAGCAACCTTCCCTTCATCAACGACTTAGACAATGATGTCATCTGCCAAACACAGTATGATTGTCGAATGAGCCTTCTCCTCCAGACTAGTCAACTCCTCGTCATTGTCTACATTTTGATTCTTCCATTTGGCAGTAAAAGGCTTCCATGATCCCTCTTACTTTAACAAGGTTCGCATCTTGATTTTCCGCAAACCAAAACTGGTTCTTCCGGTAAACTTGTCGACCTTCACGTTTATACTAGACATCTTCGATTCTATTGTTGAAAAACAAATGCAGAAAAATGAACCCTAGGCTCTGACACCAGATTGTTATGAAAACAACAATCAACAATCAATTGAAGACAATAAAAAAAATGTAAAAGAAGAACACCAGAATTACGTGGTTCACTAACGTTGTGTTAGCTACATCCACAGGCAGAGGAGAGAACGATTTTATTACTTTAGGAGATAAGAATACAAATTTTTTGGTCTACTAAAACTAGGGGGCTTACCGAGCTTATATAGAGCACTCTCTTAAATCTTATTACAAATAGACCCAAATACATAGAAGCCAAAATCCTATTTCATTTAGGTATAAAATACTCAAATCCTATTACAATTAGGTTTAGGGTTTAAGGCATATCTCAACAACTGTAACTTTGTCCACAACTGAAGCAGAGTATATGACATTGATAGAAGCTGCTAAAGAAGGAATATGGTTGAAAGAGCTAGTAAGTGATTTGGGTCTACATCATGATCAAGCAGTAGTGTATTGTGATAGTCTGAGTGTAATATGTCTTGCCAAAGATCAAGTCCACCATGAAAGAACTAAACACATACCATTTTCTGAGAAATGAAAAGAGGGTTAGGATTTTGAAAGTGGGCACTGTTGATAATCTTGCTGATATGTTCACCAAGATAGTGACACATGGCAAGTTTCAACATTGTTTGGACTTGCTAAATGTTTACATTTGTTGAGGTCCTTAAGGGGACTATCTAAAGCAGAGGGAGAAGCATCTGGTATACGTCTAGTATATATCTGGTTGATTTGAAGGAGAGTTCAAGTAAAGGTGGAAATTTGTTGAGAGATGTCTTGAACCCTAAACCTAATTATAATAGGAATTGAGCTATTCTATACCTAAATGAAATAGGAGTTGAGCTTCTATGTATTTGGGCCTATTTGTAATGGGATTTAAGAAAGTGCTCTATATAAGTTCAGAAATCCCCCTAGTTTTAGTAGACCAAAATATTTATATTCTTATCTCCAAAAGTAATAAAAACGTTAGTGAACCACGTAATTCTGGTGTTCTTTTACTTCTTTTTTATTGTTTTCAAATGGTTGATTGTGCAAAGACTAGCACTTGAGTCTATTTATTATTAGTTTTAAATTACTATTGTAGTCCGTTTATTCTATATACCATTTCTAGTTTGGAGTTTTAGAAATCTTCTAGAATACGATTCTGTATAAAATTAGCCTGAATGAGGAAGTCTATTATGATAAATTTGAATAGATTATAATTTTGCAGTTTAAAAAAAAAAAAAATATTCAGTATGATGTTTTTGGTTCAATAGAAAAGAATTCAACTTCATAATTTATTGGTTTTATTGGAAAAAAATTAATTAACAGAAAGAAAACAAAAAAGCAAACGTGTAACAAGTACAGTCATTTAAGAAAGTTGTTTCATCAGTCCCGAGTCAAATGGTCCCTTGTGGTCGCATCTCTCCACTTTTGCCCTTCAAAGTTTTTTATTTTTAATTTTGCCCTACAAAGTTAATCAAAGAGCCGTTTGGTTCAAAAATTGGAGCCATAATTACTCCATTCACCACTCACCAAGATTACAACCAATCATCAAAATAATACAAAACAATAATCGAATCATTGAATAAAAAATCTGTTCCCAAAAAAATAAAAAAAATCATTGAATACAAAATAACCTGTAACACAACGAAGAAAAGAAAAAGAAAATTCTACTGTTTCTCTGAAGTTAGAGAACTTTCTTCCATGGCTGAACGACATAGCTCCTCGTAAGCTCGAATGGAGTCCTCACAAAACCTGGTGGACCCAACAAAAATGTGCCTCAGCCCCATTTGAATGTCACAGCCACTAAACTTACCCACTTTATGCACAGTCCCCACCGTCACCGCCATTGTTTTCTCTTCTAAACCTTGATCCGTGATCTTCTTAATCTTCATCTTCTTCTCCATCTCTCTGTTCACCAGCGCCAATCTCTGCAGATCCGAACTCTGCTGTTCCAACCCTTTCTCCAAAGTCGACACAAGCCCCTGTATGGCCTCAGAGACCTCCTTGTCCGAGAATTTGTCGGCAGTGTCGGACCAGAGGTGTGCGATCACGAACACGGGCGGGGCACCGATTCTCGCGGGAGAGAAGGGCGGCGGGCAGGTGCCATTGGGAGTTTCTTCCGCCTCTGGTTCGTACAATAGGCACCGGAGAAGCCACCCGTTGAGGGCTTTGATGCAGTCCTTTTGGGTTGTGATTAAATTCGTAAAATTTGTTCTCCAATTTTCGAGCTCCAGTTTTAGATCCATGGCGGCCTCTAGATGAGCGTCGTCCAGTGTGCCGTTGAGGACTGATTCGAATGGTTTGAAGTCTGCTAGTGTTTGGGTTTGTTGCTTGTGAGTGTCCATCATGGCTTTCCACATGCTCCTTAATCTGTTGACAAGAAAAATGTTTAGGTTTTAAATTTGACCAATGTTGACATTCAAACGAGTGAATATTATGACGAATTGTGACATACCCATGAATCAATTCGGTCATTTCTGCCAAAAACTCTTCATCCCTCAACTTGCTAATGGTAATCGAAATCCTATCCACCACCTGAATTGAAACTTTCAATTTTGTGGACAAATTTCGGATCAGATTACGAAGGGGTTCAACTTTCCGAGCATCAGCCTTCTTCTCCACCAAACTCTTCAGCTGCCGGCATTTCTTCTCTAAAGTCATACGCAATCTCTCCTCATCCTAAACCCAATTCGTAAATATAATTTCACAAACCAATCCTCATTATAAATGTCAGAATCAAAAGAAATTCATTCAATATTACTCTAATTAAACAACCTTCACTTCCAGGTATAGTTTCTGCTCCCAAACATACAGCTTCTTCAAAGTCGACAATAAACCTCGGGAGCCCGTCCTTGAATCTTAGTCGCCATGAACACAATAAGAAATTAATCAATGCGTAAGAAACAGAGGAATTTCAAAGAAGAGGAAGAAAAAAAAAAGGTTATACCTTTACAAAAACTCATTCTGTGGCCATAAGAAAGCAACTTGGAAATGGAATTGCTGGATTCAGATGCCTTTTCGAAGGAGCACTTGATTTCTCTCATCACATCGAACACACACATCTTTGAATCCTCCATCTTCTTCACCGTCTGATTTAATTTCTCATCTTCTTCAAGTTTTTTTGAATCCACAACCACAGCCACAGCCTCTTTCTTCTTCTTTTTCGCCACAACTTTTCTTGTCCCGGATTTGAGATCTGGCCCTTCCCGGTCCCAATTGAAAACGGGCTGTTCATATCTCTCGTAGGTTTCGAATAAATTGAAGAAATCCCAGGATGAGCCTGTCGGTGGCGGCGGCGGAGGCGGGCCTGTGGCGGAGTCATAATTGGAGAACATAGAACTCCCAACTAGGGAAGGTTGTGGGTTTTCTTCTTCATCTTCTTCATCTTCTTCAGAATCAGAGTCAGATGGAGGAGGTGAGGAGGCGGCAGGCGGCGGCGGAGGTGGACATTTCAAGTCGGCGGCACTGCCGTCTTGGTCGAACATTCGGCGGAGAGCGGAGGCGGTTTTGTTGAGAGATTGGGCATAGGCAGAGTGGGAATCGATAAGGGTGTGGGTAAAAGTGAGAGCTTGATCGAGAAAGCTGCAACGGTCACGGCAGAGAGCCACCGCCGGGAGGTTGTCGAGCT
The DNA here is from genome assembly GCA_036507275.1 of Sicyos edulis. Lineage (NCBI taxonomy): Eukaryota > Viridiplantae > Streptophyta > Magnoliopsida > Cucurbitales > Cucurbitaceae > Sicyos > Sicyos edulis. The sequence goes on along the minus strand of CM071856.1, from coordinate 19,382,562 downwards.
TGGAGGGGGCGCAGCCCATCGCCGGAGAAATGCCCAATCTCCGACCAAAGAGAAACTCAGTTATAAATCGAAAGGAAACTGTAACGCTTTGAGTTTTCTCGGACGGTAATATAAACCAAAATGCACAGATTTGAGAGAGAAAGAGACCAAAACAAAGATGAATCTGAAGTTGAAGGGACAGAGAAGGGAATGTTGGCGGGATTTGCCCCAACGTCTCTATTTAATTTGCAGGAGGGGTCCCTTCTTTTCTTGGTTTTTATATTTCGGTATTTTTATTTCAGCCCCAAATATTATAACGGATAATACAATGAACTGAATATTAACACGGGAGTAAATAGGAAACGTTAGATTAGGCTGATAAATTTTGAGGTCGGTTATGTTT
>CM071856.1:19272180-19379680 GCA_036507275.1 Sicyos edulis | reverse complement strand
TGATTTATTGGCAAAGAGGCCCGGACAGAAAAAGATTGCAGTCGATTTGATAATGATCGAGTGACATTGCTTCTTCGGCCCGAACCCAGGAATCCCTTAGATATGATACAAAATGGATCTTGTTCTATCGTTGATCGTGATTTCTCTATGAACAATACTGAATCGGAGTTTGAAGAAGGAGAAGGAGTCCTCGACCATGTGAGATAGAGGAGGATTTATTCAATCACATAGTTTGGGCTCCTAGAATATGGCGCCCTTGGGGCTTTCTATTTGATTGTATAGAAAGGCCCAATGAATTGGGATTTCCCTATTGGGCTAGGTCATTTCGGGGCAAGCGGATCATTTATGATGAAGAGGATGAGCTTCAAGAGAATGATTCGGAGTTCTTGCAGAGTGGGCAACCGCAATACCAAAGACGAGATAGATCTTCCAAAGAACAAGGCCTTTTTCGAATAAGCCAATTCATTTGGGATCCTGCAGATCCACTTTTTTCCTATTCAAAGATCAACCTTTTGTCTCTGTGTTTTCACATCGAGAATTCTTTGCAGATGAAGAGATGTCAAAGGGGCTGCTTACTTCCTAAACGGATCTTCCTACATCTCTATATAAACGCTGGTTTATCAAGAATACGCAGGAAAAGCACTTCGGGTTGTTGATTCATCGCCAGAGATGGCTTAGAACCAATAGTTCATTATCTAATAGATTTTTCCGTTCTAATACTCCATCCGAGAGTTATCAGTATTTATCAAATCTGTTCCTATCTAACGGAACGCTATTGGATCAAATGACAAAGACATTGTTGAGAAAAAGATGGCTTTTCCCGGATGAAATGAAAATTGGATTCATGTAACAAGAGAAAGGTTTCCGATTCCTTAGCCTGAAAAATATGTGGCCATGAAATAGGGATTAAGTGGAACAGAATTGACTGGGTGGTAGAGTCGTGAAAACACCAGTTTCTTCCATATTTTGGACCTTAGCTCCATGGAACAATATACTACTGCTGAAACATGGATGAATTGAAATCTTAGATCAAAACATTATGTATGGATGGTATGAACTGTCTAAACAAGAATTCTTGAACAGCGAACAACCAGAGTTATTACTCACTACATCAAAAAATTTCCATTAATGAAAGATGTAAATCCATTGGAAAATAAAAAATACGCATGCCGGATGAAATGGTTGTTGCATGCCTCAATGATTATTCGTTCACCGGAACCAGAAGTCAAAATTTTGGTAGATAGGGATCCCATAAAAACTTCATTCGAGGAATGGGCCAGACCGGGTCATTTCTCGAGAACAATAGCTAAGGGTCCTGATACTACCACTTGGATCTGGAACCTTCATGCTGATGCTCACGATTTCGATAGCCATACTAGTGATTTGGAGGAGATCTCTCGAAAAGTATTTAGTGCCCATTTCGGCCAACTCTCCATCATCTTTCTTTGGCTAAGTGGGATGTATTTCCACGGTGCTCGTTTTTCCAATTATGAAGCATGGCTAGGCGATCCTACTCACATTTCTATAGCAACAAGATGGACTTTACCCCGACTAAGAATAGACCAACTATTAAATCTCGGATGGAAATTTCTTTTACCTATATCTCTCGGTAATCTATTATTAACAACTTCTTTTCAACTCTTTTCACTGTAAAGGAATACCATATTCTATAATTCACGACTTGCTCAAACAAGAGAAAGAAACAAAAAAAAATTATTTAGAGATATTACAATATGTTCCCTATGGTAACTGGGTTCATGAATTATGGTCAACAAACAGACGAGCTGCAAGGTACATTGGTCAATGTTTCATGATTACTTTATCCCATGCAAATCGTTTGCCTGTAACTATTCAATATCCTTACGAAAAACTAATCGCATCGGAGCGTTTCCGCGGTCGAATCCATTTTGAATTTGATAAATGCATTGCTTGTGAAGTATGTGTTCGTGTATGTCCTATAGATCTCCCTGTTGTTGATTGGAAATTGGAAACGGATATTCGAAAGAAACGATTGCTTAATTACGATATTGATTTCGGTATCTCAGATATTTTGTGGTAATCTGCGTTGAATATTGTCCAACAAATTGTTTATCAATGATCAAGAATATGAACTTTCCACTTATGATCGTCATGAATTAAATTATAATCAAATTTCTTTGGGTCGTTTACCAATGTCGAGTGTTGATGATTATACAATTAGAACAATTTATAATTCGCCTCAAATTTCAGTCTAAAATAAGTAAATCCCTTGATTAAAGAGTAATTGGAAATTACTAAGGTTATGTTTTGATCGAAAGAAATGAGGTTTCTTTCGTTTTGTTTGTTTGGTTACTACCTACAAATCCAAACTATTGATTCATGAGAATTGCAGCTTAATTTCGATTTCAATCTACTCTACTCTTTTAGATTAAGACTAAGATTAATACAATAATCATACCTACACATGAATTCACACTCCTTAAGATTTAATTAGGAATTGATTATCCACTTTTTTCCCGGTCGGATCAATAAGGCCATGAAAAACATTTCGATTTATTTATCTCTTTTTACTTAATGGATTTGCTCGACCGATACATGATTTTCTTGTAGTCTTGTTGGGATCGAGTCTTATATTAGGAAGTATGGGAGTACTATTATTTAACAACTCCATTTATTACGCTTTTTCGTTGGGACTGGTTCTTGTTTCTATATCCTTATTCTATATTCTAGCAACGCCCGATTTGTAGGCTACTGCGCAACTCCTTATTTACGTGGGAGCTATAAATGTTTTAATCATATTTGGCTTGTGATGTTCATGAAGGGTTCAGAATATTCCAAAGATTTTAATCTTTGGACCGTTGGGAGTGGAGTTACTTTTCTGGTTTGTACAAGTATTTTTGTTTCACTAATGATTACTATTGTAGATACGTCATGGTATGGAATTATTTGGACTACAAGATCAAACCAGATTCTAGAACAAGATTTAAAAGTAATAGTCAACAAATTGGAATTTATTTATCAACATATTTTTTCTTCCATTTGAACTCATTTCGATCATTCTTTTAGCCGCTTTGATCGGGCGCAATTTATGTGGCTCACCAAGAATAAATCTTTAGTTAGAAATAGCATAAATTAAACTTTGGTCTATGTTATCACACACATCCCCCTTCAATTCTATTTTAAAATTGTTTCTTGCTAACCTAAGAATTATTTTATTCGATCGATTACCAATATATTTCCTTGTTATGTACTTTTTTTTGTCAATTGAATCTATTAAATTTTTGTTCATATTGAAATAAATCGGAATTGATAAGGAGTTGGTCAATCATGCTCGAACATGTACTTGTTATAAGTGCCAATTTATTTTCTATCGGTATATATGGATTGATCACGAGCCGAAATATGGTTAAAGCCCTTATGTGTCTTGAGCTTATACTTGAATGCGATTAATATGAATTTCGTAACATTTTCTGATTTTTTGATAGTCGCCAATTAAAAGGGAATATTTTCTCAATTTTTGTTATAGCTATTGCAAATACATGGAAAAACTATTGGTCCAAATATTGTTTCGTCAATTTATCGTAACAGAAAATCAACTCGTATCAATCAATCGAATTTGTTGAATAAGTAGTATTTATTTATCAGAGAAATTTTTATATTAATAAAATATTATTTGTATGATACGTAATCCATGATCATGTTTGCGAAAACGTAAAAAATCAAAGTATCTTGGCCCTATCGCATGAGTTAATCGGAAAGTAGATTGATTCTAAAAATTCTGATAAATTATTGACTCATCTAGTATCTAAATATATAATTCATTTACAAATTTACTCGATTGAAAATTTATAGTCTAAAACAAAATTATAGATCCAATGTCACATTCCGTAAAGATTTATGATACATGTATAGGGTGTACTCAATGTGTTTGCCCCACAGATGTATTAGAAATGATACCTTGGGGCGGATGTAAAGCTAAGCAAATAGCTTCGGCTCCAAGAACAGAAGATTGTGTTGGTTGTAAGAGATGTGAATCTGCTTGTCCGACAGATTTCTTGAGTGTTCGCGTTTATTTATGGCATGAAACAACTCGAAGCATGGGTCTAGCTTATTGATACGTTCTATAAAAGCCCCCTTGAATACATTTGATTTCTTTTTTACCGACAAAAACCCGTGGATTTTAAACAATGTTATTCATATGAACGAATAATCAATGTTATTCTAAGTGGTTATTCTATTCTTGGTAATGAAGAACTTGTTATTCTTAACGCTTGGGTTCAAGAGTTCCTATATAACTTAAGCGACACAATAAAAGCTTTTTCTATTCTTTTATTAACTGATTTATGTATAGGATTCCATTCGCCCCATGGTTGGGAACTAATGATTGGTTTTGTCTACAAAGATTTTGGATTTTCTCATAACGATCAAATTATATCCGGTCTTGTTTCCACTTTTCCAGTCATTCTTGACACAATTTTCAAATATTGGATCTTCCGTTATTTAAATCGTGTATCTCCGTCACTTGTAGTGATTTATCATGCAATGAATGACTGAAAAATCTAATGTTTTACTTAAGTAAAACATTCAAAATTTTACTTATTCCTTCTACCCATCCGTAGGATGCCTTCTATATTCGAGTAACATTATTTCAAGAATAATAGCGAATCATGGATAGGGAACTATACTAGAGACCTACCTAATTTTATTGTATAAATTTTTGGGCTCAATGATTGGACCATGCAAACTAGAAATACCTTTTCTTCGATAAAGGAAGAGATTACTCGATCTATTTCCGTATCACTCATGATATATATAATAACTTGGGCACCCGTTTCAAATGCATATCCCATTTTTGCACAAAGGGGTTATGAAAATCCACGAGAAGCAACCGTGCCGTATTATGCATGCTAACCGCCATTTAGCTAATAAGCCCGTGGATATCGAGGTTCCACAATCGGTACTTCCCGATCAGTATTTGAAGCGAGTTGTTCGAATTCCTTATGATATGCAATCTGAAACAAGTTCTTGCGAATCGTAAAAAGAGCGGTTTGAATGTGGGGCTGTTCTTATTTTACCCGAAGGGTTTGAATTACCCCGATCGTATTTCTCCGAGATTAAAGAAAAGATGGGCAATCTGTCTTTTCGAGCTATCGTCCCACTAAAAAGAATATTCTTGTGATAGGGCCTGCTCTGGTCGAAATATAGTGAAATCACTTTTCCTATTCTTTCTCCTGACCTGCTACTAAGAAAGATGCTCACTTCTTAAAATATCCTATATACGTAGGCGGGAGCAGGGAAGGGGTCGATTTATCTCGACGGGAGTAAGAGTAATAATAATGTTTATAATGCTACAACAAAGGTATAGTAAGCAAAATAATACGAAAAGAAAAATGAGGATATGAAATAACCATAGTGGATGCAATGGATGGGCGTCAAGTGGTTGATATTATACCTCCAGGACCGAAACTTCTTGTTTGAGAGGGCGAATCTATCAAACTTGATCAACCATTAACGAGTAATCCTAATGTGGGAGGGTTTGGTCGGGAGATGCGAAATAGTCCTTCAAGATCCATTACGTGTCCAAGGCCTTTTGTTCTTTTTGCATCTGTGATTTTGGCACAAATCTTTTAGTTCTTAAAAAGAAACAGCTTTGAAAAGGTTCAATTGTCCGAAATGAATTTCTAATTCTACGTATTTTTGAACATCAAGTTCCTCAAAGATCCCTATTCTTGTTTTCAATTTTTCCGGTTTATCGAAACTTTTTTTCGATTTATTACATAAGTAGTGAACAAATTCAATGAATTTCAAAATTTTATTTTATATTAAAATAACTAGTAACTAGAGAAAATTCTATTAGTATATAATATAATAGGGTTTGTGATTGTGATATCGATCGCTAGAAATATATTAGTTTTTATTGTGATTGTGTCATCCGGAAAGAGGGAATCGAGTGATTCTCTCTTTCTTTTTTTCGCTTTGAAAGTATCGTATCGATACGATTATTGCGAAAGAGATGGTCTGAATCAATTTTTTGAAGCAATTCAGAATCCGAAAGAAATTAAGTTTTTTGAAACATTGGAAAGATCCATTTTATCATTTAGATGAATAAATTATTATAATTAGTAAGAGCTCAACGGGACCTACCCCTCTTTTTTTTCCGATTCGAGGGGATCTGCATTTGAGTTCTTACGCTTTCATGTCTACAACTCAGTTCATCCGATTATTACAGAGATAAACCTAATCCAGAATATGAACCATAAAAGAAAATACCGATTAAACCGATCATAGGAATACCAGTTACAATACCTATTATCCAAAGAGGAATCCTTCCAATGTAACACTGTTGGTCATAATAGAGCCCAGTTACAATATTGGTGTTTCCAGTTATTTTATTGGAATCACTATTGTTCACTACCGACCTATTAGATCCAGAGCAGTAAATGATCCAATAACCACCCTTCCTTTTTTTTTTTTAGTAATTTTAAAATACTATGATGGTTCCGTTGCTTTATTATTTCGTTTGTTATTCAGCAATCCCAAAGTTTATTTTTTTTCGTATTTCAATTTGAAAATAAATATTTCGTAGTCTTTCATAACAGAAATATTGTTAAGAGCCTTCCGTCGTGAAAACAAAAAAGTTTGTGACGCTGAAAGAGGCCTCCGAGAAATCATTTAAAATCGGAAATGCCTTTTATCTCATACTACTCTTTCGATAAAAAATCTAATGGTTTACAAAAAAACAAGAAACAAAATTCTCATATCGAATTCAAAGTGCCATGCTATTATTACTTAATATTCATAATTTATATCGCGAAGGCATAGTTTTCTTTTTTGTCTAAAAAAAAAGACCCATTGGCGCCGAGCGTGAGGGAATGCTATACGTTTGGTAATGTGTCCTCCGACCAGAAGAAAAGATCCCATTGAAGCGGCTAATCCTGGCATATTGTCCGTACATCCGTCTCACAAATTGAATAGTATCATAAAGAGCTAGTCCGGGTGTTATCCATCCACCGGAGAGTTTATAAATAAATCTGAGATCTTTGGTCTCATCCTCTACACTGAGATATATCATAAGACCAATAAGTTGATTCGAGAGCTCGCTATCAATATTTTGGCCTAAAAAAAGTAATCTGTCTCGATAAAGTCGGTTGATTAGGATAAAATTGTATCCCCTAAGAGCCGTACGGGCACCTTTTGATGCATACGGTTCAAAAAAAATATCGAAAAAAAAGAATCAATGTTTAGATTCTAGCCTTCTTTAGAAGACTCTTTCGAACTTCTAATGAAGGGGCTTTTTCTTTCCTTCCATTTTTCAAGAAAGATGAGTTTTGTCCTTTGGCTCGCGGTCGTTTATCTATACTATAAATTTCAATAAATAAAAAACCAATTCATTAAATTTATCGAACTAACTTTTCATTGATGTATTGTTTCATCGAGATCAAATTCAAATTGCGATGTTATTTTCTTGTTCCCGAATGGTCTTCTTTAATTCTTTTAGGTTTATGCTCTACTCCGAGTAAAGATCTGTCCGATTTGGATTTGCACATATAGGACAAATGCCCCAATAGCATGGCTTTTTGCTACGACTTATTTTTTTTTCAATTTATTTCATGCTTTTAACCAAATATTCAACCAACGTATTCATCATATTACTCGATTGATTAACAGTTTGATATTGATGCTATTTAGAAATAGAATATGATACAAGTCGTAATCATAGAATAGATAGATTCAAAATTGAGTTTTTTCTAAGCGGAGCCTGGATACTTCATTTTATTAGTACAACCAAGAAAACCATAAATTATTCTAATTGATAATATTAATTTGGATACCCCCCAACAAATAGATCTAATTGCACTTCACGCTCCAAATTTTTTATGATTAAATCAATCCGTCTTGGGCGAAAGAGAGTCCTAATGGTAAGAATAAATAAAGAAAAATGAAAAGGTGCAATCCAACCAACTAAATACAATTCAGATGAGAATGAAGCATTTCTCTGTTTTCATTCTGAAAGGTGTAAGCTAAGACGAAAAAAAGAATCGACCGTTTAAGTATTTTCAATTACACTCTAAAACTAAGAGAAAGAGGGGAAAATATATATGTCTATATATCTATCTATATTGAATTCTATTGAATTGCAGATCTGAAATGATAGAATCATTTTGGATCGGACCAAATCTGAGTCTCCGATACAAATGAAAGAAGATAGACAAGTAATCAAATAGTAGGAAACACTTTTGAATAGAGGAATCAGGATTCTAATGACTTGAGTGGTTCCAGGAAAGAAAAAGGGGAAGGACATCATAACGAGATATTAATTTTTCAAGAGGGGGATATGGCGAAATCGGTGAGACGCTACGAGACTTAATTGGATTGAGCCTTAGTATGGAAACCTACTAAGTGATAACTTTCAAATTCAGAGAAACCACGAATTAAACATGGGCAATCCTGAGCCAAATCCTTTTTCCGAAAACAAAAAAAAAGGGGTAGGTGCAGAGACTCAATGGAAGCTGTTCTAACAAATGGAGTTGACTACGTTACGGTATTAAAAGAATGAATCCTTCTATCGAAACTCCAGAAAGATAAACGTATTACATCTTTGAAATACTATTTGATTAATGACAACCCGAATCTCTATTTTTTTAATGATATATAAAAATGAATGAATTGTTCGGAATCGATTCCAATATCTACTAGTTGAAAAAGAATCGAATATTTATTGATCAAATCATTTACTCCATCATACATAGTCGATAGATTTTTTGCGAACTGATTAATCGGATGCGAATAGAATAAAGATAGAGTCCCATTCTACATGTCAATACCGACAAAAATGAAATTTCTAGTAAGAGGAAAATCCGTCGACTTTCAAAATCGTGAGGGTTCAAGTCCTCTATCCCCAAAACTCGAAAAGGGCCCGTTGGCTTCTTTAATTATTTTATCCTTTCAAAAGCACTGCACAATTCGTTATGTTTCTCATTCATTCTCCTCTTTTACAAGCGTATCTGAGCGGAAATTTGATTTCTTATCACAACACTTGTGATATATATTATATATGATACACGCATACAAACGAACATCCTTGCGCAAGGAATCCCGTTGTTAAATTTGAATGATTAACAATATCATCTCTCAGATCTGAAACTTCCAAAGTCTTATCCAAGCCCTGAAATTTCGTGGATCTTCAAAAAGAAGACTTTGGAATACCTTTTTTCTTAGTTACAATTGACATAGACCAAAGTCCTCTATTAAAATAAGGAGAATGTGTCGGAAATGGCCGGGATAGCTCAGTTGGTAGAGTAGAGGACTAAAAATCCTCGTGTCACCAGTTCAAATCTGGTTCTTGGCACATGATGAATTTGTATGAGTATCTATTCTACAGATTAATTAATAATATAGATGATGAAAAATACCGATACATCATGATGTCTGGAAATATACCCTTTAACTAAACGTTATATATTTTTTACTTTATTTATAGATGAGTAAAATAGACAAGTAAAGATAAAGAGGATATTTAAAAAAATATGTAAAGGATGTATATAGATATGTAAAAGAAAAGAATTTGATTTTGTTTACTCTTTTTTTTTTATTTGTTCATACTTCATCTCATTTCAATTAATACTTTATACATATTTGAAAGGTTCAATTAGTTGGTTATAAGACCCAAACGTCTAGTCTAGGGTAGGGGAGTTGAAAGGCGGGAATGGCCAAGATTCATCTCAGATACAGTACAAATAGAATTCGATTCTCTTTTCATTTATTTTAATTTTTCCTCTTTTCATATTCGATTTCGTCATTTCTCCCTATGTGACTTTCTAAAGCACATCTAAGTGATGTGCGTGATACACAGCTGATAATGCAGAACTCATTTAGTTCATCCTAGTAGCTAGACTCATACAAAATAAGTATCTTAAAAAATTGATAATCTCACCAAATCTCTAATTGTATTTTTTTCTTTATAGTTAAAATCAATAATAATAAGATGAATGAGACTTCAATTACTATGTTATATCTATAAGAGAACGTGAATATCTTGAGTTGTCGAAGTAAAGATTAGTTTCGTATTATTTAATGAGCATCTTGTATTTCATAAAAATTGGGGGCAATATAATCCTTACGTAAGGGTCATCCTACCCAACTTTCAGGCATTAAGATACGCTTTAGACGTTGTAACGGCCGGAAATTTCATCCCGGTCTTCCCGGGAGGCCCAGGGGCATTTTGGTAATTTTGGGTCAGGCCAATAGGGCCGGTTTTGAAATTTTAAATTGCCGGAAAAATTATGAGTCGATTTGAATGAGATCGAGAATTTTGGTGAAGGCATTTGGGCTTGGAAGAATGTGGAAATAAATAAGGAATTAAATAGCGCGTCGAGTGAGATTCGAGCCAGGGACGTGGCGCGTGCTAGGCACGGCGCCCACCGCTCAAGCCATCAGGCGTCTTTGTGCTTCTAAACGCGCCAAAGATCGCTATATCCTTGTTTTCGAAGGCGGTTGGTATAAAAGCAGAGCTCGCCCGAAGCTTCTTCTTCCTCGCGATTCTTCTTCGTTTCTCCTTCGACCGACCGGCGATTTCCGGCGATTTCTTCCTTCTCCAGCTCCGATTCGATCGTGGTTGTCTTCCCCAGCTCAAAGGTCGATCCTTTTCCGGGCTGAAGGTAAGTTTTTCTTCCTTTCTTCTTCTCTTCTTCGATCCGAGCCCCCTGCTTCTGGGCTTCGTTTCCCGGCCGTGGTGAAGTGAATTTCTAGATGGTTTGTGTGCAGCTAGTGTAGGGGAGTTCACCATCAAGGAATCGCTCGTCGAATCCCCGTGGATCGCTCGATTTTGGGTTTTCTCCATCGCCCATGTTTTCGTGCTCGCTGTGTCGCTTGCGCGATGCCGCCGAGCCTCGCCAAGACACCGCGCGCGCGCCCTCGCGCCTCGCATCGCTCGCGCGTATGCAAATTCACCGCCGTGTCCGTGCGCTGTCGCCGAGCCGTCTTTATAAGGGACCGACCCAATGGGGCACTAAATGGGCCCTTATCCCAATGCATGCATTCAAAGTAAATGACATTTAAATGTATATGATTTCGGATTCCAATTAAAACAAAAACATTCAAAATAACCCCTTTAAACACTAGACAATTTCCACGGAACTGTCCCTGTTTCCAAACACTGCTTCCAAGATAAATACATTTCCAAAGTTTACTCGATCGAGAGATTTACTAAAAACCATTCAAACTGTTTCGGATACAAAATGCTTGGAATCCACAAATATTTACAAAACATCCTAGGGCTCAGTGCCCGTCTATGCATTCGGGGAAAACAAAACACAAAGAGTCATAATACAAAAATCGAGAGTTGGAAGAGTGGGCCCCATGATCACAGCTCCTCCTTCGGCATCATCTGTCGCGCACCACGATTACCCGTGGAAAACCACGAGAATAAGGGTGAGTAACGAATTACTCAATAAGAATCCCCAACCAGGGTACAATACGATATACATGGTCATCTCGATGAGCGTATGCAAGCTATGAATATAAACACAGAATAGAGCACATAGCTTAGCCCACACTTGGGCCTCGGATGCCAATTTAAGGTCTTAGTCCGGAATAATATCACCACACGATCCAATACATAAGTTGCCCTATACGAGAAACAAGTCCCGGCCTCAGCCTATCTAATGTCGACGAAAGGTACACTGGCTCAAGATCCCGAGGAGCTCTCCGGTCGGCGCTGTAATGAGCGTAAGCATGCATCGCGTGCTACTGCAGACCATGGGGGGTGCCGGGTCTAGAGGCAAAGCTGCCCATGTCCAGATCCACCACGCCTAACTAAATCTTTGGATCGGTGTCAGCGACATAGGGGTGTGAGACACGGACACGTAAACTATGTCGGCTGAAACCACCGCACTGGGGGCCAAGGAACGGTCGTGGTAGACTTACACCGAAAGCCGTCCTTGCCTTAACAGTGGCAATCGGGGCTACGGTCGAACACGCCGAGGCGTGTCGATCGTTATCGGGGGCGAGGCAATGCCAAGTCATCATCCCGACGGTTGGGGCATTTAACGATGCGCCACCTCACCCAAGATTGCGGGGCCTACCGCTTGGGTTAGCTAATCCTCACGGGGTCCGGGGCGGAATGACTTGCTCGACGTCCCCGCCATGGATGCAAGGTACTTTATGCATCGGGCCGGATGATGCTATCTACCGCAATTCTAACTCGCCTAGCAAAGCGACAAACAATTCCATATAATCCAATACGTGCTCAATAAGAATACAACGAGCCTAGCATGATACTACGAAGCAAGGAACAGATACGAGCATGCTAGAAATGAACAACCTAGCATGGATTAACATGAGAATTAAATCAGGAAAATCATGCTAATCGGGAATTCAGAATAGAATACCTAGCTACACATGTCAATAAACACAAGCAAGCAGTCAATCAGCAATCACATATAATATCGCAGGGTCCACACAACTCCGGTAAGAAATCCTTACCTTGGCCGGGGACAATTACACGAAAACCTAAGCTGCGAGCGATCTCGAACTAGCTACCGGGAACCTAACAAGCACAACACAATTACACACAATATCTAAATTAAATTAAATAAAATAAAATAATTAGGCTCGGCTCGCTCTCACTCTCCTCGGCTCGGCTCGCTCGGCTCAGCTCGACGGCTCGGCTCGGCGGCGGCGAGACGCGCGACACGGCCATGGGCGCGCTTGGCGACGACACGGCTCGGCGACAGCGCACGGACACGGGCCTTGGAAGGCGCATCTGCAGCGAGCGTGCAGAGGCGCGGCGCATGCGGTGTCTTGGCGAGGCTCGGCGGCCTTTGCACATGCCGACAGAGCACGAAAACATGGGCGATGGAGAAAACCCAAAATCGAGCGATCCACGGGGATTCGACGAGCGATTCCTTGATGGTGAACTCCCCTACACTAGCGCACACAAACCATCCAGAAATTCACTTCACCACGGCCGAGAAACGAAGCCCAGAAGCAGGGGGCTCGGATCGAAGAAGAGAAGAAGAAAGGAAGAAAAACTTACCTTCAGCCCGGAAAAGGATCGACCTTTGAGCTGGGGAAGACAACCACGATCAAATCGGAGCTGGAGAAGGAAGAAATCGCCGGAAATCGCCGGTCGGTCGAAGGAGAAACGAAGAAGAATCGCGAGGAAGAAGAAGCTTCGGGCGAGCTCTGCTTTTATACCAACCGCCTTCGAAAACAAGGATATAGCGATGCTGGCGCGTTTAGAAGCACAAAGACGCCCAGTGGCTTGGCTGGCAGCGCCCCGTGCCTAGCACGCGCCACGTCCCTGGCTCGAATCTCACTCGACGCGCTATTTAATTCCTTATTTATTTCCACATTCTTCCAAGCCCAAATGCCTTCACCAAAATTCTCGATCTCATTCAAATCGACTCATAATTTTTCCGGCAATTTAAAATTTCAAAACCGGCCCTATTGGCCTGACCCAAAATTACCAAAATGCCCCTGGGCCTCCCGGGAAGACCGGGATGAAATTTCTGGGCCGTTACACATGTCGCCAAGCCGCGCCCCAGCGCCGTGTCGCGTGTCCTGCTGCCGAGTGAGAGCCGAGCCGAGCCTATTTATTTTATTTTATTATATTTAATTTAATTTAGAATTTTGTGTGTAATTGTGTTGTGATGGATAGGTTCTCGATAGCTAGTTCGGGTTCGCTCGCAGCCTAGGTTTTCGTGTAATCGTCCCCGGCCAAGGTAAGGATTTCTTACCGGAGTTGTGTGGACCCTGCGATATATTATGCGATTGCTGATTGACTGCTTGTTTGTGTTTATTGACATGTGTAGCTAGGTATTCTATTCTGAATTCCCGATTAGCATGATTTTCCTGATTTAATTCTCATGTTAATCCATGCTAGGTTGTTCCTTTCTAGCATGCTCGTATCTGTTCCTTGCTTCGTAGTATCATGCTAGGCTCGTTGTATTCTTATTGAGCACGTTTTGGATTTTATGGAATTGTTTGTCGATTGCTAGGCGGTGTTAGAGTTGCGGTAGATAGCATCATCCGGCCCGATGCATAAAGTACCTTGCATCCATGGCGGGGACGTCGAGCAAGTCATTCCGCCCCTGGACCCCGTGAGGATTAGCTAACCCAAGCGGTAGGCCCCGCAATCTTGGGTGAGGGTGGCGATCGTTAAATGCCCCAACCGTCGGGATGATGACTTGGCATTGCCTCGTCCCGGCGATCGTCGCCACTCGCGTGTTCGGCCGTAGCCCCCGATTGCCACTGTTAAGGTAAGGGCGGCTTCGCTGTGTAAGCCTACCACGACCCGTTTCCTTAGCCTCGGTGCGGTGGTTCAGCCGACATAGTTTACGTGTCGAGTCTCACACCCCTATGTCGCGACACCGATCCAAAGATTTAGTTAGGCGTGGTGGATCGGACATGGGCGACTTGCCTCTAGACCCGGCACCCCACATGGTTCTGCAGATATGCACGCGGTGCATGCTTACGCTCATTACAATACGACCGAGAGCTCCTCGGGATCTTGAGCCAGTGTACCTTTCGTCGACAGTAGACAGGCTGAGGCCGGGACTTGTTTCTCGTATAGGGCGACTTATGTATTGGACTGTGTGGTGATATTATTCCGGACTAAGACCTTAAATTGGCATCCGAGGCCCAAGTGTGGGCTAAGCTATGTGCTCTATTCTGTGTTTATATTCATAGCTTGCATACGCTCATCGAGATGACCATGTATATCGTATTGTACCCCGGTTGGGGATTCTTACTGAGTAATTCGTTACTCACCCTTATTCTGTGGTTTTCCACAGGTAATCGTGGTGCGCGACAGGATGCCTGAAGGAGGAGCTGTGATCATGGGGCCCAGTCTTCCAACTCTGATTTTTGTATTATGACTCTTTGTGTTTTGTTTTCCCCTGAATGCATGTAGCCGGGCACGGAGCCCTAGGATGTTTTGTAAATATTTGTGGATTCCAGCATTTTGTATCTGAACAGGTTTTGAATGGTTTTTAGTAAATCTCTGATCAGAGTAAACTTTGGAAATGTATTTATCTTGGAACAAAGCTTGAAAACAGGGACGGAGTTCTAGGAAACTGTCTAGTTTTTAAAGGGGTTATTTTGAATGTTTTTGTTTTAATTGGAATCCGAAATCATGTCTGTTTAAATGTCCTTTACTTTGAATGCATGCATTGGGATAAGGGCCCATTTAGTGCCCCATTCGGGTCGGTCCCTTACAGACGTGGATGATTATCATAAGAAATTCCCAACATATCATAAGATTCCCTTTCTGGAAAATCCGCACTTTTCCAAACCCAGAAAACAGACGAAATTCTAGGATTTATCCTTGGGGCAAATACTTTTATGCATACCTCTTCCGGTTGATCTATACCATACTCGATTCTCGTAAGATGATACACACTAGCTAACTTGATCCAGCACGGGGCTACATCATAAGCACATTGGGAACGTAGATAAGTGTAACCATATACATATAAAATGACTGCAATGGAATGCCACTCCTCAAGCTTTATTTGTAAAGTCTCTATTCCTTGGTAATCGAAACCCAAAGATCTATGAACCAGTCCATGTTTGACGAGCCACGAAGACAAACGACCACTGCATCTTTTATCCTCCCCATTTTTTTTTTTTGTATAAGTATTTCTCATTTACAATGCAAAATTTATCAAGATTCACTCGTTCTTTGTTATTCTTTACAAAAGTATACCGCCTACTTCACTAATTCGTAGGAAGATCTTGAACTTTTGTATTTGAAAAAGTTTCGGGAGGGATGATCTCTGAAGTAGATGATGGTTGATAGAGTAATCCTTGATCGTAATTTCCAAAGATGAGTACTTGGGCCAACATGAAATTTATGGTTGGTAGTAAAACACCGATTCTCCTCTTGAGACTTAATTCGATCTTCATAGATTTCTCGAGAGATTTTCTTACGAAGTTTTGTTATAGCATCTATAACAGACCTCGGGTTTAGGTGGACACCTGGCAAATACACATCGACAGAATTAACTTATCGACTCCCGAACAATACTATAAGAATCGATCTTCAACATCCCTCCCGTAATTGTACAGCTCCCATAGCAATAACATATTTTGGTTCGGGCATTTGCTCATATAATCTTACTAAAGAAGGAGCCATTTTCATTGTTACCGTCCCCATTGTTAAAATTAAGTCTGCACTGTCTAGGACTAGATCTTGGTACTGATCCATAACGATCAAAGTCGAATCGTGAACCTATTAATGAAGCGAATTCAATGAAGCAACAACTCGTACCATAGAGAAGCGGCCATAAACTAGAGAGTCTTGACCAATTTGAAAGATCATTTGATGTAGTTGAAATAACTGAAGTTTGGGTTGTTCGATCAAGTAAGGGAAACTCGATGGAATTCATAACGGTCTCAATATTTTTTTTAATTGTCTCAATATTCAAAAACTAAGACCATTCCAATGCTCCTTTTCGCCATGCATAAACTAAACCGACAATTAGAATAAGCACAAAAATTAAAGCTTCTATAAAGACGGATACCCCCCCAATACATCAAAACTCATTGCCCATGGATAAAGAAAAACCGTTTCAACATAAAAAATAACAAAAACTAGAGCAAACATATAATAACGGATTCGAAATTGTACCCAAGCATCGCCCATTGGTTCTATTCCTGATTCATAACTCGAAAGTTTCTCTGGCTCTTTGCTAAGAGGGGCTAAAACTCCAGAAAATGAGAAATGCCAAAATAGGAATAACACTTGATATTATTAGAAATACCTAGAAAATATCATATTCGTAAAGCGCGAAACATAAACGTACTCCTATCAATGTGGAAAATATACCCGATTAGTCGATTCGAATTGAAATGAATTTTTAAGTAATCCTCAAAACAACAATTCATTTTTTTGTATCGAATCACCTCCTTTCGTTTGTTTGCTTCGTACATGTCTCGTTTGAAGATTCATACAAACAATAGAATCCTATTTATATTTATATAATAATCCATAATAAATATATATTCTTTAATTATATATTTAGTATAGAGAGGAGATATATAGTAGGAAGTTCTATTTAGGAACTTTTAGTGATTGAATAAATAAGGAAAAAGAAGACGACTACTTTAGTTTTATGCTTTACTAGATAAGGTATACCAAGAGAAAAGCCTATTTGACAATGTTTACAATGAAAGTTACCAACGATCTTCGTTTCTCAAACTCTAGCTTGTCCACAAATCAAATACAGTAAGTCGTTCTTAGATCCATGTTATTTACTAGTGCATTCGATTTGCATTGGGTTATGGTGGAGTTTTTAACCGGTTTCATGTCATGATTTTGACTCCAAAAATTTACTAGAATTGGGTAGGTATCCCAAAGAGAAGAAGTATTACTAATTCCTTTATTTTGTATGGGAAAATATGAAAATTTTCATATGTAATTCATCTACAAAGATAAGACATTAATGATGAACCAAATCAAGTTGAACTTCTTTAGGAGTTAAACTTCCATTTAATTGAAAAATGGAATATTGTTTTACAAAATATTTATAGGGTATAAAAAACTCCTTATCTTTCAATTTTAAAATTGAATTAACTAGGGGATTTGAGCGTTTTCTCTATTATCTTATATATTTATATCTTCTAAATATTATCGAATATACAATCTATATCATAAAATAAAAAAAAAACAAAAATTTTGGTTTATTGGGGCGATGGGGATTCGTATTTTCCCCATCCTGCAAATGATAAAACAAAGATCTGAAAAAGAAAGGTCAACCCTTGTATTTATTTTTTTTCTTTGAACAAGAAAAAAAAGTACCATAAAATATTTTATAAGAGGGTAAAGAAAAGATTTCTTATTATTATTTTTTTCATACCCTACCTAAGGAATTTCATATTCATCTGCTTAAAAACAATTGCTTTGATTAACAAAATTAACATTATTAAATTATTGAAATTTTAAATAATTTTATATAAATATAAAAAATTTGCATAATAAAAATAATTTCGAATTATATTAATTAATCCAAATTATAAACCAACCTCTACTAGGCTGTTTTTTGAGTCAAACCGATTAAGATTATTACTTAATTATTTATTTGATTTGTCCCCCAAAAAACTTTGTGAATTTCCCATTGAAAGAGATTTTGCTAACGAAAAAGCTTTCAACGCTGCCCGACGCCCTTTGTTTTTCCAAATATTTTTCCGAATACGTTTTTTTGATATAGAAGTGCACTTTTTTGGAACTGCCATTAAAAAATTATAAATGATTATTCAGTGCTATAGTTGGATGTGAAAGACATCTAGTGTTCAAAACGAATTGTTCTTTACTATTTATTATCCATTTATTCTTTATATTATAATATACTCCTAATATAGCTATCGAAAATGAAAAATTATTAGTAAAAGATATAGAATGTTTTTTTGTCAAAAAAAATGAATTGTTTATTGATTCGTAATAAACGAATTTAATCAAAATAAATCTTATTTTATTGGATCAACTTGAGGTTGTCTTTTATGATTGATATCAAAAAACATGTTTTTCGTGTAATTATTCCTTCTTGATCTATAGTGGGAAATTTTTGTAATGCATACTAAATAATAAAGAAAATTTGAAGTTTCTATATTGTCAAAATATTTTACTTAAACAAAAAAACGGGCGTGTTCATTAATAGTTTCAGTGGATCATCCTATTTGAACAATTCGACCTTCGTAACTTGAAATATTTTAAGTATTTGGCAAACTATTAAGAATAGAAAAATAAAATCCTATTTAACTTTTGAATATTAAATTTTTTTATTATTTTTTATTAACTGATTTTTTAAAAAAGAGATAAGAGCTGGTGAATCAGAAAAATTAACTAGGAATTAAATAAATATACTTTTCTTTATGGAATATACGTATCAATATTCATGGATCATACCTTTCATCTCACTTCCAATTCCTATCTTAATAGGAGTGGGACTTCTACTTTTTCCAACGGCAACCAAAAACCTTCGACGTGTGTGGTCTTTTCCGAGTGTTTTATTGTTAAGTATAGTTATGATTTTTTCAGTTTATTTGTCGATTGATCAAATAAATAGTAGTTATATCTATCAATATGTATGGTCTTGGACCATCAATAATGATTTTTCTTTAGAGTTGGGCTACTTGATCGATCCCCTTCCTTGTATTATGGCAATATTAATAACGACAGTTGGAATTATGGTTCTTATTTATAGTGACAATTATATGTCTCATGATCAAGGATATTTGAGATTTTTTTGCATATATGAGTTTGTTCAATACGTCAATGTTCGGATTAGTTACTAGTTCTAATTTGATCCAAATTTATATTTTTTGGGAATTGGTTGGAATGTGTTCTTATCTATTAATAGGTTTTTGGTTCACTCCACCTACTGCGGCGAATGCTTGTCAAAAGGCATTTGTAACTAATCGCGTGGGAGATTTTGGTTTATTAGTAGGGATTTTAGGTCTTTATTGGACAACGGGGAGTTTTGAATTTTGGGATTTGTTTAAAATATTCAATAACTTGATTTATAATAATGAGGTTAATTTATTATTTGTTACTTTGTGCGCCGTCTTATTATTTGCAGGTGCGGTTGCTAAAACTGCTCAATTTCCTCTTCAAGTTGTTTTTTTCAAGCGTGGAAACTGCAGGACCAGAAGTAGTAGGATTTATTCTCATAATAAAATTAAATATGTCGAAAGTTTTTTGTTTCGAAAATTATGAAAATCCAAAATAAATGTTCGATGGAAAAGCAAATTGATCGGTTAATTCAATAAAAAATGAAATGGGAGTTCGCACTCGATTTCGTTGGTACCGGCCAATGGAATCTAATTCCATTGTTGACTTATGCCATTTGAATGAGTCAATTTTCAAGTTCAACCAACCCATTTTCAAAATATCAAGTGGATGGATAAAAATCGTTAGAAAGTCTTTCATTTGCCTATCATTATATACATTACCATCCATATTATCTATGGAATTCGAACCCGAACTCTATTTATATTTATGAGTCATTTTAAAAATTTAATTGGTCCTTATTTCAGCATATCGATTTAGGTCTAATCTATTAGTTTTTTCCTATAACCTTTCTTTTTTTTTTCATAGGAATTCCACATATTTTCACATCTAGGATTTACATATACAACATATATCACTGTCAAGAGTTAATTTTTTTTTATTCAATATTTTGAGGCAAAAGATTAGATTACAAACTTGAAAAAAAGGATTGGGTTGCGCCATACATATGAAAGAGTATACAATAATGTGAAAGAGTATACAATAATGCTGTATTTGGTGAATCAAATACCATGGTCTAATAACGAACCATTCTGATTAGTTGATAATATTAGTTGAGAATTTTGTGAAAAGATTCCTATAAAAGGTTTCATTAACTCCTAATTCATGTCGAGTAAACCTTGTTGTTGCGAGAATTCTTAATTCATGAGTTGTAGGGAGGGACTTATGTCACCACAAACAGAGACTAAAGCAAGTGTTGGATTCAAAGTGGTGTTAAAGATTATAAATTGACTTATTATACTCTGAATATGAAACCAAAGATATCGATATCTTGGCAAGATTCCGAGTAACTCCTCAACCGGAGTTCCACCCGAGGAAGCAGGGCCAGCTGTAGGCTGCTGAATCTTCTCTTCGTACATGGACAACTGTGTGGACCGATGGGCTTACCGGTCTTGATCGTTACAAAGGCCGATGCTATGGCATCGAGCACATTCTTTGGAGAAGAAAGTCAATTTATTGCTTATGTAGCTTATCCCTAGACCTTTTTGAAGAAGGTTCACATTACTAACATGTTTACTTCCATTGTGGGTAATGTATTTGGATTCAAGGCTCTACGCGCTCTACGTCTGGAGGATTTGCGAATCCCTCGCTATGTTAAAACTTTCCAAGGCCCACCTCACGGTATCGAGTTGAAAGAGATAAATTGAACAAGTATGGTCGCCTCTATTGGGATGTACTATTAAACCAAAATTGGGATTATCCGCTAAGAATTATGGTAGAGCGGTTTATGAATGTCTCACGCGGTGGACTTGATTTTACCAAAGATGATGAAAACGTGAATTCCCAACCATTTATGCGTTGGAGAGACCGTTTCTATTTTGTGCGGAAGCTATTTATAAATCCCAGGTGAAACAGGTGAAATCAAAGGACATTACTTGAATGCTACTGCGGTACATGCGAAGAAATGATCAAAGTAAATTGTATTTGCGGAGAATTGGGAGTTCCTATCGTAATGCATGACTACTTAACAGGTGGATTCACTGCAAATACTAGCTTGGCTCATTATTGTCGAGATAATGGTCTACTTCTTCACATTCACCGTGCAATGCATGTCGTTATTGATAGACAGAAGAATCATGGTATGCACTTCCGTGTACTAGCCAAAGCGTTACGTATGTCTGGTGGAGACCATATTCACGCTGGTACCGTAGTAGGGAAACTTGAAGGGGAAAGAGACATCACTTTAGGCTTTGTTGATTTACTACGTGATGATTTTATTGGAATTACTAATATATATATAAGAAATTATTTATTTAGGTTGAAGAGCCTAGTTCTGTGTAATCAACTCAGATTGAATAGATTGATTAGCACCTCTAAACTCTTCAACATATAGTGAACAATAATCCCAAACATTTTGATACCTAAGATCGAAAAGCCTATAAGGTTCCTCCACTTTATTAAGCACGACCAAATTTCTTCCATTCCATATCCGCCAACACATCATCAAAAACTCCTCCATTTGCAAAGAATTCAACTTCTTAATAAACCAAAGTAGCAAATCTGCCACTTCCATCGTAACGTTTGGCGGTCCAACATGAAAGAAAGGAGACTCCTTCCAATAATTTTTAACACATCTACAATCCCAGATCGCATGGAAACTTGTTTCCACATGAGAGTGGAATCTCTTGCAAAGCACATCACAAATCATTCCTCTTTTATTTAAATTGATCTGCACAGGAACAAAATTGTTATATAAACACCAGATAATTTTTTTTACCTTACTAGGGACTGTTGCATTCCAAACGTAGTTCCACCAAGCTTTTGACATGTCTTTATGTGATGAAGTAGGCTCCCCCCTTAGTTCGATACCAAGCCAATGAGCTGACTTAACCGTAAACACTCCAGTTTTCTCATAGTGCCACAATACGGCATCATCTCCCATCTCCGTCGGTCTTGGAAGACCCAAAATTTGCACTACATCCTCGTCACAAAAGGTATTTTTAATTTTATCCTCATTCCAACTTCCATCAATGCTACTAAATAATTAAACTCCCCTACAATTCCTCTACAAACCTCCCAAATGAGTTATTATTATAACTCTTCTATTTAACTCCACCGTTTCTCATATGACTATTGAATTTTATAGAAAAAGCTGAATAGGGTGATGGTGGGGTGGTGGACGGTGGTTAGGAGCGGACAGCCAAGACGACCAGCGGACCAAATGTTATGAGCTTTATTGTATATAAATTTAAAATACACTACTTTTAAATTATTTTCGATGATTCAATGGACGTTGGCCCCCACATTTTTTCATTGTACAAGGTTCAAGTCCTCCAGGTGCTATACTTTTGTTATTTAATTTTACCACTCTCTTGTTTTTCATATTTATTATAACATTCTATTTTTTCTTAAGGTTCTATTTTTTTTCTTTATATTTATATATATAAATATACATATATAATCTATATAGTTACCGAAAAGGACGGCGGTCTAATATTTTCATTGTTTAATAGTAATTCAGTTAATTTAAATAATTTTTTATTTTTATGATTTTTTTTTATTCTTTAGTTAGATTCATATAATTCTTTCTCAAAAAAAGAAAAAAGATTCATATAATTTAACATATTTTGTTGGACAGATAGTGTAGTGATCGAAGTGGAAGGTTGTAGTTGATCATCTTGCATACATTCATTTGCTTGTTGAAACCATTTATGGAAGCAATTGAATTTGATCCAACGATATTTTGGTTCTCAATTTCTTGTCTTTAAATGCGAGATTTGAAAATCCTTTTCATCAATCATGGTCATCAAAGTTTTGATTTTTTTCATTCAATTTTTCCATTCTTTCCTCCATAGTCTTTGTTTCTGTCATCATGACTTACACTATGTCAACATCAAGATCAAACAGAGGGCTACATCTAACTATAAATTTTTCATCAGATGATACCACCGACAATGTTATTACTCCACTCGTTATTATTTGAGTGTGCCTTTCTTTTAGAATAGGATGGTTCAAGCAACTATAAGTAAAATTAATTTTGGAAAATTTGCTCATGTTAGTGACTAATAACCACTACTACAATTTCAGCTATTGTCATAATTAACTTATTATGACAATTATCTCAAAAATTTGTTATGTCATAGTATCCCCTATCATGGTAAGTCTTTTATGACATAATAACAATGTCATAAAATATAATTTATGACAATTATAAAACTGTCATAAATATTTTTTTATGACAATTAAAAATTGTCATGAACCAACGAGAAATAGGGTTTAAGATCTCTTTTTATGACATTTAATAATTGTCATAAATTATGTTATTTTTGTAATTTTAACTTTTGTTACCATGACAATTTTAGAATGTCATAAAGTAGAGTTATTTTTCCAAATAAAATTACATAAATAAAATCACATGAATTCACATTTCATGACAATTGTAATAGTCATGATTTCTATTTCTTGATAGTTTAAAATTGTCATAGAAAAGATAACATGACATTTTTTAAATTATAAAATTGAATATATTCTATTTATTTATTCATAAATTTATTTTATATTAATTACATTTAAGTCTATCAATTAAAAAATGACAATATTTAAATTTGTAAATAATCATTCATTTGTAAGATAATATCACAATTCACATAAATGTCAAGCTTACTCCATTGATCACCGTTCAAATAAAGTCTTATACACTACTAATATATAAATTTTATAATTTACAATTAATCATTCAAAAACGAAAGAAAAAAACAATATTTTGACAACTTGTAGATAACTGTAGACACACGATCACCTCGAACAAAATACCTACAAAATGTAATAGTAAAACTTTGAATTAGAAATCACAGCTATTCAACCAATATGTTTTCTAATCATATTGAAAACACTCGTTATAGTTTCCAATCGAAACAACTTAGTTAACGGAAAATTGGTATACTAAATATAATTGGAGAACAACATCATTGAACCATTTGTTCAATCATTGAGCATTAGTTTAATGAAGTGAAGAATGAGCATGACTTCCAACCTTCAATTGAGAAAGAAAACATAGTGAAGGAAAATTGTAGGAAAACTTCTTATGCACAAAAAAGTTCCAATTGTTAGCAAAATAAGTTCAATCAGGGGAGAATGAGCAGGCGTGCATGACTTCAAAATTCTAATTTAAAGAACTCAAATTCTATTTTAAGAAACTCATGTTAACAAAGTTCTAAATAAGCATTGAGGAATGGATATAGTTGTATATTTCAATAAGGCTAAAGAAAATATGAAAATAAGGCTAATGTGCACCTGGAACAAATTCCACTTTGAGCCGCCCCTGCAAAACTCCCATCACCAAATCATAGTAACAACAAAGTTAATTCATGTCAAAGTTAAGAAAAAAAAAATTAAAAAATTAAAACAAAAAAAATCAAAGTAAAGAACTAACAATAAAAAGTTGGATATTATTTGAATTGAAACCAATTCTTTTTATTCACTACACCATAAAAAAAGGCTTAATCACCTAAATAGCCGAGATGTCAAAAAGAAGGTTGCCCATTCCCAACTCCCAAGAATATCTTATCGTACGCCATGGATGTAAGAAAACTGAAGAAAAAGAGACTAGCATAAAACAAAGAAAATAAAGTCTAAGTAATGACAATTAGTTTAGATTTTTAAGAATAATAACTTCCATTTTAAGAACAAAAAAATTTTAGAGCGTGAAAGTACCAACCAAATGAAGAAGAAAAACTTGACATGGTCGTGCTGAAGATAAGATAATGACAACAACACTTCTTCCCAACAATCCTGAATCACATATAAATATAGGAAATGATTACTTTAAGAAAACTCTAATGATTAACGACATATAGTAAAGTTATTATGTATTAGACCCAAACATACAAATTTTCTTCTTAGTATTAAAAAACACCAAATATACGGTGAAAAGTTAAAGGGATAAAAGAGAGTACCAACAACAGTTTACTCAACCCAAAATGCTTTCTTTGAAGCTAACCCGAAACTACAAAATACACATCACGAACTGCCAACAAATAACAAAGGTCTCGTTTGCTAACCATTAGTTTTGAAGTTTAAGCTTATATAACCAAAACAATTTTAAATTTCAAAACCACAAAATAAAAGCAACAACACTCTATCTTGCTATATTTATGGTCATTCACATATGTATAGTCTGAAAATGTGTATAGAGTCCAATAGAAGTATCAAAATAAATACTCACTATAGAATAACTTTCAAACATGTGGATAGAGTCCAATAGAAGTTGCAAACTATGAAACAGACCATAATACCTTTGAGTAAAAGAGTTCAAGAGAAATTAAGGTTGCAAACACACGTTGGAGCAAATGCCTGAAATTGAATAAATATTAGTTGGAACTTGCGAACTCCCAACGAATTCAAAATTGACCACTAAGTGTCCAAACAATTCTATACCTTGCTAGAAATATGCTACAAAGTGTTAAACTCATGAATCCAACTTTAATATATGGTAAGTAGTTGAAATCAAAATCTAAAAAAATTATAAATCATGAAAAAAACTCAAAACTCACTGAAATCTTCATTTACCATGCGCACAAAGAAGCTCACTGCCTGGAACTTCAGTTGCTAGTTGCAATACTAAAGGAAAGAGAAGAGTAAATTTATGGGTTGACATTTGTGGCTCTACCATTAACATAGAGAGAGCCAAGGGCAGTAGACCACCTCAATGCAACATGGGCTCTACCATTAACATTCTAAGAATTAGCAATCTAAGATCTTTAAAGACCTATGCAATCACAATTTTCACAAACATACATCAAATAATGTGTGAAAATGGTAAGAATTAGCAAAAGAAAATAATTCCAGTCCGGGCTTCGCCTTAATCCTCACTATCAATTATTACCTTAAAAATCTAAAATCTACAAAGATACCATTTAACAGACAAATCAGCCATAGTGATATTAAAAAAACTTGCAGTCTGCAACTTGGTCTCTTTTTTCTAACATTAATTTATTCTTAGTTATGACTTAGGAAACTCGTAGATAATAATAGTTTTTATCAGTACAAAATTTTAAAACCAAATGATTATTAAATGAGGTCTTAAAATCAACAACTACTATAATTCAAATTCAATGCGATAAAACAATATTACAAAGAATTAGGAAAAAGAACAAGATAAAATATGATAAAACTATGCTACAAAATCAGCTAAAATGGTTAGAACTACAAGAATTTAAGATTACCAAAACAAATGTAAAGAAGTGTGGGCGAATCTTACCTTTTCAAAAACGAAGAGGAAACATAGTTGAATGCAAAGAAAGATGGAGTACAACAACGTCATGCAACTGAAGTGCTAATTGATAGTATGAGTGCGGACAATAGGGCACATGATCTGCATGAATCTTGGTGGACTACAATCTATCGAGGATCTCACATTGGAAAGTGAGAAGATCTCCTGGCAATTTATAACATAAGTGAGCTACTCTTCTTATAACTATTTGATTTTGAGATGGATGCCCACACTTAAATGTTGAAAAAAAAGTGTTGAGATCTAACTAATAAAACTCTTCTCCATAAGAAAATTTAGTATAACCAAAACGCAAAGGATATCTTTCGAATATCTTTTGAGATAGATCAACAATTTTGAGCCCAACATTCAAGTGTAAAAATAATGCCCCATGACATCAAGCTTATCAATTAAAAAAAAAGTTAACAATTAGAACTCAATCTATGATGGTTAATCGAATAAAAAGACTTTGGACCAATTAAAACTCACCAACTGAACTGATTCCTTGTTGGATGATGCTTGAACTAATTCAATCTAGCAAATTTTCTGTCAGAATGAAGTTAGTATCGTTGATTTGGAGAAGAATGTAAGTGGATCAAAATAAAACATGAAATTTGAACTTTTATTGAGGTTAGACTTTAAACCCACAAAATAAAACTTGTTTAAAAAAACCAATATCCTTCAACCCTCACCCCATCCAAATTATTAAGTTTATAAACTAAAATAGTATTTGTGCAATAATTACCTTTTGCTTCCAATCGTGCTCCATGAATCAACACTCACAATTTCTATAAAAAAAAAGTAGATAAAGCATGTTAAGAAAGAAAATCACATTGAAGAATATAAAATTGACTTAAAGTTATGCAAGTGAAGATTGAAAATTTCATCATTTTTACCTTGTGAGCAAATGATCATCAAGTCATATTTGGGAAGATATCCTTGTTGATGCAGCATTTTGGTGCAAAAAAATCAAAGTTTTTTGTTCCACTATGAACAATTTTTATATAATTATTTTACAAGTAAATAAACCGAAGAACATAATTATAGTACATATATGTTTGCGTACCATATATATCCATATTCTAAATCTACCATGGTGGAAAAAAAATTCTAGATCTACAAATCAAAGGTATTGAAGCGATGATGAGAAAATTAACAAAGACCACTACAATTTCAAACCAACTTCAAAGAGGGAGCGATAAAACTAGCAACAAAAACAATAAAATCAAAACTTACTTGTCAAAGATAACTAGAGAGTAGAAATTTTCTACAGGAAAAATGGCAAGAAGGATGAAAAGTTAATTTTAGGGTTAGGGTTCGAGTGAAATTTCAATTAAAAAGGGCATTTGTGGATTTTGATTAAAATATGTGAGTTTTAACACATGAATCAATTTCTAAAAAGTAAATTAACCCAAAAACTAGATTCAGAATAAAACCTATGAGATCAGAAACTGAAATACAGGGTAATATTTCTCAAATCCATCTCACAGAAAAGTTGAAATAGAAAAAGACAAAGCAATACTACACTTGGGTAAAGACAAAATAATCAAAGAAAAGTTGAAACTTACTCGATGGATAAGAGAAGCTGAGGAGGAAGGAATTTTCTGTTGAGCAGTGTTGTTGAGCTCGAAGTCGAAGAAAGACGTAGGGGAAAACACCTTAATTCGCGCCTTAGATGTCGATTCCAAATGAAAGTTGAACGGAAGGGAAAAAAATTGGGGCTGGAGAATGAAGGATTTTGCGATTGAGTCTCTCAGTGTGAGTCGTGAATTAGGGCTAAAAAAGTGAGGCGTGAATTAAGTCTGAGAATAAGAGGATTAATCTTTTTTAAATAACCAAGTTATCACTCTTTCGAGGGTCACCATTGAGCGTGTGAGGAACTTCAACAAGGAGTTGTGTGAGGGTGCTTCGGGGAAGTCGTGTTTGGAGTTGAAGGCAATCTGTGCACGGGTTGAAAAAAGAAGTTTTTAGTTGCCTTTGAGCTGGGTGTAGAAGTCTTTTTGTTGTGCTGAATGGATGCTTTTCAATTTGCCCAAATGATGGAGAATTTAGAGCTAGCTGGTCAAGAAGCTCAAGGTGTTTTTGAGCTTGAGGATAATGAAATTTCAGAGTACGAAAGTGTGCTTGAAAATGTGGTTGCATGCAAGATACTCTCAGAGAATCAATCTAGCCCAGATGTGTTTAAAAAATTAATTCCAAAAATTTGGAACACTGAACAGAAGGTTTTGATTGAATCAGTGGGCGGTAATGTATTTGTTTGTACATTTAGTAATTCAGTTGTTAGAGATAAGGTTCTCGAAGCGAGCCCATGGATATATGATAACGCTTTGTTGCTTTTCGAAAAGATGACTGGGGATAAACGTGTTTCTGAGATGGAGTTTGGGTTTGCAGCGTTTTGGGTCCGTCTTCACGATGTTCCCCCCGCCTGCCACACGGAAAATAGTGCGAAAGGTTTGGGTAAATTAATGGGAGATTTTATCAAATGGGATTTTGAGGGGGATCAACGAAATAGGGGAAAATTTCTAAGGCTCAAGGTGTCGATTGACATTCGTTTACCGCTGAGAAGAGCTCTGAAGGTGAAGAGTGGAGCAATGGCGGATGAAAAATGGGTTCGAATTTCGTATGAAAAATTACCTGATTTTTGTCAAGGGTGTGGGAGAATAGGTCACTTGGCTAGTGGATGCACTTTTGTGGTCATAGGTGAAGGTCTTCGGTTTCCATTCGGAGAAGATTTGAGAGAGCCAACGAATTATTTCAAAGGGGATAGATCTGATTTTCAGAGGCATGGAGGAAGAGGGAGAGGTCGTGGAAGAGGAAGATTGGATGAGCATAGATCAGAGGACCTTGCTTTTTCGGAAGGGCGAGCTTGTGAGAAGGTTGGTTGCGATCAAAGAAGATCGAAGGAGACGAAGGAAGGGCAGTTTCAGGCGAGATTTGAGAGGAGCTCCACTGCCAACGGTTCGTCGGCCTTTACCTCGGGAGAAGGCGAGGTTTTTTGGGGTGAAGATCAGTTTGCGCAGAAGAATTCAGCCAATTTTGGGGCTAGGTCAGCTACGGAGGAAAAAGAACTGGGCAGAGACTTCTCAAATCAGTTTAATGAAGTGGCAGAGAAGGGACATGTGGCAAAATCTCAAAATGACAGATGTGATGAAAAAGGGAAAGCTAAAGTTATCGCAAAAGGTTTGAACGAGCTTTTATTTGGGCCATTTGATATTCATATTAAAGCCCACCAACACTTGGATTTGGGAGCTTCTTTTTATGGGTCAAGGAAAGGTGTGGTAATTAATGAATTGAGTTCCATGAATAATCCTAAAAAAGGAAGCATGAATTTACATTCTGCCTGTGTGGAGAAAAAAATTAAAAATGTGGTGAAAAAAGTTTATTATTCTAATGAAAATGACTTCAAAAAAGATAAAAAGATATTTGAAGATATTGATGGGTTTAGAGACCCAATTGGACCAATTGCGGAGGATTTAACCATTTCCCTTCAAAAATTGGAGGAGCAGCAAGATTTTTCAAGGATTGATCATGAGGTGTTGGAAATGGAAAAACAGTTGAATATAAAAAATGATTTTGAAGGTGGGCATGAAGGGATAATTGATGAAAAAATTAGTGGAAAAAAATCAGTCATAAAATGGAAGAGGCGAGCACAATTGGGAGGGAGATCGATTGACCAGTCAAGCGGGGCTTTTAAGGGAAATGACAATGACGTTATTGGTAAAAAGCATGAGCTCGCTAGGGAAGAAAGGGAGGAGGATGGAAAAAATGGGAGAATTGATTACATTGATTCGATCAATGGGATATCGGTGAAGACTGGTGAACAGTCTCGCCGGATGCAATGAAAACATTATGTCGGAATGCTCGGGGGTTGAAGAACCCCCGAGCCATTAGGGCACTTCGGCATGAAGTGTTCAAAGTGAGACCTCAAATTGTCTTTGTGAGTGAAACGAAATGTGGTGAGAATGTGGTGGACAAGTTGAAAGTTTGTTTGAATTTTGACTGTTGTTTGTGTGTTCCTGCTAGTGGTCTGAGCGGGGGCTTAATGTTATTTTGGAGCTCTCTTTTAGATGTGAGAGTTTTCTCTTTCTCTCAGGGTCACATTGGTATCTTAATCAATGACCTAAATGGGAGATGGAGATTTACGGGTTTCTATGGAAATCCTGTGCAAAGTAAGCGTCGAGATTCCTGGAATCTTCTGAGAAGGTTGGCAAGTTGTTCGGATTTGCCGTGGATGCTGGGGGGAGACTTTAATGAAATTCTTACTTGGGAGGAGCAGCTGCATGGTTCTGATAGAAGCAAGGTAGGTATGGGGGATTTCAGAGATGCTATCAATGACTGCTCGCTCATTGATCTGGGTTTCTCTGGCGACAAATTTACTTGGGTAAAAAATAAAAATTTGGTTTCGGCTACTAGAGTTCGTCTTGACAGGTATTTTGCTAACCCTCTTTTTATTTCAAAGACTGGTATGATTTCTATTAATAATCTTAATTTTCATTCTTCTGATCATAGATTTATTTCTGCTGAGTTTAAATGGGTGGATGAGGGGACTAGGGTGTTTAACTCTTCTAATAAGCTTCTTAGATTTGAAGATAGTTGGGTTAAATTCAATGATTGTAAAGAGGTTCTGAGGAAAAGTTGGGGAATGAGTAGAAATTTAAGGAATCATGATAGTAATCTCATTTCTCGTCTTAAAAGGGGTCTTTTTGAAATGGCTAAGTGGAACAAAGCCAGATTAAAAGGGTCAATTAGTCAAGCTATTCATTTTAAAGAAAATGGTCTTTCTCGTTTGATGGCTAATTATGAGGGTGTTAGATCTAATGAAATTATCAATATGGAAAATGACATTGAAAGATTGCTTGAGGAGGAAGAGATTTTTTGGAAACAAAGATCTCGGGATGATTGGTTAATGTGGGGAGATAGAAATACTAAGTGGTTTCACATGCGTGCTTCTCAACAAAAGAAAAAAAATAGGATTGATAAGTTAGTTGATTGTAATGGGAATTGGCACCACAATGAGAGAGAGATTGCTTGCATTGCTAAAGATTATTTTTCTAATCTTTTTTCGGCTCATTCAATGGATATGAAGGCGAATGAGAGGATTTTGGAAGGAGTGGAGAAAAGGTTATCAATCGAGGACTGTCAATTCTTAGATAAACCTTTTTCTAGAGATGATATTGAGATTGCGTTAAAAAATTTAAACCCTTCAAAGGCTCCAGGTCCTGATGGAACTAATGGTTTATTTTTTAAAAATTACTGGGACATTGTGGGCGATGATGTTACTAAAGTGTGTTTGGGTGTGCTTAATGATGGGTTGCCTTTGGATATGTTGAATATCACTCTGATTACTTTAATCCCTAAGGTTGCTATCCCAATGAGAATGGAAGAGTTTCGGCCGATTAGTCTGTGCAATACTGTTTATAAGATCATCGCAAAAACGATGACTAATAGGCTAAAGAAAATTATTGACAAAATTATTTCCCCTAATCAGGCGGCTTTTATCCCGGGAAGACTTATAACCGACAATGTAGTTATGGGCTTTGAATGCATTCATTCGATTAATAAAAGGAAAACTGGCAAAGTAGGATGGGCAGCGCTTAAGCTAGATATGAGCAAAGCTTATGATAGAGTTGATTGGAATTTTGTTCTTGGTATGATGTTCAAATTAGGCTTTAGTCAGGCCTGGATTAACCTTATTGGCCGGTGCTTATCTTCGGTTTCTTATGCGGTTATGGTCAATGGAACCCCTTATGAGAAAATTGTTCCTCAAAGAGGTTTGAGACAGGGGGATCCTTTATCACCGTATCTTTTTCTTATTTGTGCTGAGGGGCTTTCTCTTCTTCTTAAAAAAGAAGAAGAGATGAATAAGTTCATGAGCTTTAAAATTAACAATCGGTGTCCCTCGGTTTCTCATCTCTTTTTTGCTGATGATAGTTTGTTGTTTTTCAGGGCTAGTAAAGATGATTGTATGAAGATAAAAGAGATTCTTATGTGTTATGAGAAAGCCTCAGGCCAAACAATAAATTTTGAAAAGTCAGCAATTCTTTTTAGCGGTAATGTGGGTGATAGAGAGCAAAATTTGATGAGTAGTCTTTTTGGGGTAAAGATCAATGAGAACCTTGGGGTTCATCTGGGAATGCCTTCGCAAAACAGTAAGAATAAGAAAGCTTTGTTCCATTCTATCAAAGGAAGGCTTGAGAAATGTTTACAGAGTTGGAAAGGTAAAATGTTGTCTAGAGGTGGGAAGGAGGTGATGATTAAAGCTATTGGCCAAGCCATTCCTACTTATATTATGAGTTGTTTTCGCCTAACAAAGTCTTTTAATGAGGATCTTCAAAGAATGTGTGCTCGTTTTTTGTGGGGCGAAAATTCTAATAAGGGTAAGTCTCATTGGTTGAGTTGGAATAAGTTGGGAAAAAGTAAGGATTCGGGGGGCCTGGGGTTTAGAAATCTTAATATCTTCAATCAGGCGTTATTAGCTAAACATAGTTGGAGAATTCTTAGAAATCCGGATAGTTTACTTAGTAGATTGTTAAGGGGGAAGTATTATAAACACGACGATTTTTTATCGGCCTCTCTTGGCAATAATCCTTCGCTCGCCTGGAGAAGTATCTGTTGGGGTAGAGATTTATTTTTAAAAGGCTATAGATGGAAGGTGGGGAATGGTCGAAAAATTACTATTGGTAAGGATC
Source organism: Sicyos edulis (assembly GCA_036507275.1). NCBI lineage: Eukaryota > Viridiplantae > Streptophyta > Magnoliopsida > Cucurbitales > Cucurbitaceae > Sicyos > Sicyos edulis. The sequence continues at coordinate 19,346,514 of CM071856.1, read as the reverse complement.
CTTGGATTGATAGAAAAGGCAACCCTTTCACTGAGGGAGTTAGATGGGATTGGAAAGATAGAAGTGTGGCAGAGTTGATGATTGGTGATGGTTGGAATAAGGAGCTTATTTTCAGTATTTTTTGTAAAGAGGATGCCAATATCATTGTTAACACTCCTCTGAGCAAGATGGGTACCAATGATGAAGTGATGTGGAATGAGTGTAAAAAGGGTACTTTTTCTGTTAAAAGTGCCTATCATGTTGGAATTAATTTAGCTTCTAACGAGGAGGAGTCTACTTCTGACTCTAAAATTACTAGATTTTGTTGGAAAGAATTTTGGAAGATTGATATTTCTCCTAAAGTTAAAATGGGAGCTTGGAGTGTCTTATCAAATGCAATTCCGACCAAGAGTAATATTTATTTAAGAGGAGTGGATATCAATGTGTTATGTCCTATGTGCAGAATTGCAAAGAGTCGAATATGCACATTATTAAAGATTGCAAGATCGCTATTCGTGCTTGGAATTATATTTTCCCTTGGTTCACTAATTTCAAATTTTTTTTCAAGAAAGTGGATAAAAGAATTGACTTTTGGAAAGGATTATGTGATAAAGTTCCGAAGGAGGAGCTTTTTAAAGGAATTGTGGTTATATGGAGTTTATGGAACTTTAGAAACCATGGAATTAATGGGAATAATTCTTTTGAGTTCCATAATCTTCAGACTATGATGGAAAAAGCTATTAACTCGTTTTCTTTGCCTAATGCAGGTCCGATAAAGAAGACCCTTATTGATGTGAAAGAGAATATCAAATGGGTAGCTCCACCCCATGGCGTGTGGAAGTTGAATGTGGATGCATCGATGAGACCAAGTTCGGGTGATGGAGGCATTGGATGGGTCATTAGAGATTGGAAAGGGTAGGTGAAGATGGCTGGTTGGAGAACAAACTTCCAAAATATGTCCATTAAAGTTTTGGAGGGCATTGCTATGAGGGAAGGTCTTAATCATATTTTTGAGTTGCAAAATACACTTCTTCCTCCGATTATGGTGGAGTCCGATGCTTCAGAGGTTATTAAAGCTATTGTGGATGATTCACCAAACATTTCTGAATTCAACAACATTATTGTTGATATCAAATATTTACTTGCTTTGTTAGGCATTGTTAAAGTGTCTTATTGTAATAGATTATGTAACAAAGTAGCTGATGTTTTAGCTAAACAATATGATTTAGACTATTTTTGTTAGAAGGATCCAATCCTCTATTCTGAGGATAGGCCTTGTTTTTGGAGGGGGAATCTTCCCCCTATAATTGGCTCCGCTTTGGAGAAGGATTGTATGGGTTTGGTTTGTTTTTGAATGATATGGTCTTTTTCAAAAAAAAAAAAAAAAAAAAAAACCAAGTTATCCTAAGTTAATTTAAAATCATCGGTAACTCAAAGAACAAAAAAAAAAAAACTAATTTTCTATGACAATTATAACTGTCATGTATTTCTAATAATCTAAAATTTATCAATTCTTCTCCAAAAGGGCGTGTTTTTCTGTTTTTATGACAGTTTTTCAAATTTTTACTAATTTTGAGTTTTATTAAATGTCATAGAAAGTCAATTTTGTTGTAGTGAACTCTCAAGAATTGAGAGTTAATGGCTAGTCTATTAGGGACTTTGCGAGAAATCTTTGCTACATTATTAAAAGAAACTGTTGATTAAGTTCGCTATAGTAGGGAAAAACGCACATCCTATAGTTTTCTGTTAAGGATAATATTCTAGAGATTGTTCTGTGGCAAATGTGCATGAATGTGTGAATCTCAAATTTTTACTTTTATAGACATGATATTTCTATTTTGTTGCAACATTCATGAGGAGCCAAATGAGAAGTTGCACCCCCACATTGCTGAAGCGGCGAAGCCTTTAAATACAAAATAGTGATCGTGCAAAATATCTAAGATGGAATACGTGTCAAAGATCCAAGTGAAGCTAGTAAATCAGAACCGTTTATTTCTAATCGCTTTGGCAAGGAGTAGACGATGCATATTGTGGAATAAGGAATGTCAAATGTTGAGGAGGCATTGTAGAATAATGGAGTAGAGATTTTTGGGAGCCTTATAAATAGCAGCCTTCGCCATTGTTGAGGGAATCCTCCATGTTTTAGAGCGATCATCGTTACATTTTTCTCCACCAAATTTCTTGCCATTTGTTAGCATCTGGACTTAGCTGAATCGGTGCGTTTTGTCTCGAGCTTCATTCTTGTCAGCTTTGTTTATCGCTATTATAGAGTTAGTTTAGTTAGTTATATTTTATTCCAGTCATTTAGTTAGTTAGCCCAAGTGAATAGCTGTAGTTGTAGCCGTAGGTGCAAAAGAGTGACCAGAGCTTGTTAAGAGTGTAGTTTTGGGACTCAACTCAGGATTCTTCTTACTTTGCTACTCTTTTATTTATTTTTGCTTAAGTTTTATTTGTAAACTCATTTGTTTTTTTTTTTTTGCTTAAGCTTTATTTGTAAGCTCAAACTAGCCGGGTGATTCAGCTGAACAATCTGTTACTAAGCAGCAGTAGTAGCCACCATCAATAGCAGTAGAACGTCTGCTTTCAATCAATCAAGCTAGCACAAGTGTACTACCACCACTAGAAGAGAGCCAGCCAACTCCACCGCCAGCTAATAATACGGGCACACCTACATATAGCACGCCCAAAGTAAATCGAATAGATGCAGTACGAAGACTAATAAGTCTTGTAAAAGTGGCTGAACGCAGTAACGAGGAATACTAAAGTCAAGTTCTGCACTTCATACAATAGACGCACATCGCCTGGATGTATATGCAGAGGAGGGATCAAGACGTTTAGATAGAGCTCCAAAGAAAGAATGCACAGTTCTGACTCTCGCCCTTTCCAACAGAAGTACTCCAAGAATGGATACCACCTTCCGAATAAGAAGAACTAAATCCCTGATGAAGATGCTAATTCGGAAAATTAAAGGAAGTATTTGTCTACAATCTTGGTAACATGCATTAATTTCCAATTGTACTCACATGAATTCTTTTATCTTGTTGATTAGTAAACATGCTTAATTCAACTTGTTCGCATATTTTACTACTTAGAAGCTAAGCAATCCATTAGTCACTACTTTGAAACTACACAGGAGCTCAGGTAGATTAGCTGTATGGAGAGCGTGTTCTTTAGAAAAGCGAAGTATTGGCAATAGTGGATGTTATAAGTAGGGAGAGAATGCGAATGTTTTGAGGGTTAAAACTCAAAGCCCAAGGCAAGAAAGTCCAATTTGAGATTTATTAAGTTTGGGGGAACTAAGTCTCACTTTCGTTGAGGATAATGAAGCATTTAAGTTTGGGGGTAAAGGCAGCCCGAGGAGGAATGCTGAAAAGAAAGAGTGATCGAAAGCAACATAAAAAGTGTAAAATAAAGATCAAAACATTACTGGCAAAGATGCAATTACTCAAAGCGAGTGTAAGGTTTAGGATTCCAATTACTCCACTGTCCATTATTAAAGCAAGTTAAACCCTCATTAGCTTAAGTGATCTGTTTGATGCTCGAACAAGAACTTCTTAAGAACTACGGATTGCGGGCATGAATACAACCTGAGTAGGAACGCGTTAAGCATAATCCTAAAGGGATCAAGGAGACCTAGTCGGCAGCTTTAACCGGATGTTTTGGGAAAACTTAAGAAATCAAGAAGTTGTTTGAGATGCTTTGAAGTCGTAGGCAATAACTGTTAGGATGTCCAATCTAACGACCAAAAATGGAGAAAGCTAGAGCTAATAAGCAAAGTAGACTAATTTACATCGAGACCCTGAGTACCAAATTTTTACCTTATGTTCTGAGTTAGGAGAAAAATTGGATTAATGGATTGCAAAGCCACTTTGTGGTAAATTAAGAAGCTAGTATCTTTCTTGTTCAAAATATCCCAGTATTTGTTTTGTATTGCTCGGGGCGAGCAATATTCAAGTTTGGGGGTTTGATAGCGCTAAATAATAGCACTATTTAAATCTTTGAACCCTTGCAATTTACTTAAAAAGTAACCAAGAAGCAATAGAAAAAAGGGAATTAACTCGACTACATTGCAAGAATCTAACATGTCAACCAACAACATGTGCATAATAGAAGCATGAGACTAAGTGCCATTTTAAGATGAAAAATGCGCGCTTAAGCTCGTAAATTGTGGTTATTTCCAAACGGATGCAGACGAGTAGAATGGAGTCAATGAAATAGAAAAGAAAAAGTTGGACGAAAGACAGAATTACGAAATCATGGAAACAAGAACGGAAAGAATCAACGAAGGAATGTTCAGGCAAAAGATCGACAGAAGGATTGAACGTGGTCGACAAGAAAGCTCGAACTCTATAAATTGTGGGAAATTGAAGGAGAAAGTGTACTGGTTTGGAGAGGATACTAGCGTTGATGGGCGTTTGAGACGCCGATGTCTCTTAGGAGATCTCGGCGAATCCTGTTCATTTGTAGGCCTGGAAAAACTCAGTACCAAGCGTTGTTTGTTAGAAGAAGACTTTATTGGCATCAGTATTGACGATTCTATCAACTCTATAGACAATAGTTTATCATGTAGTAGTTGTAGTTTGTATATCGCATTGCAATATGTTATTTACATTTTGAAGGAGTAGTTTGTAACACTTTCTTAAAGTAATTCTATGAGTTCTTTGTTTTAGACTTGATCCCCTGTTAAACAACTAATGAGTAGATTTAGTGTTAAGAAGCAACCTTAGGAGAGCATGTAACTTATTATTTTATTTAAATGTCAAGTTAATGGGGGAAGTTGGTAAGTATGGCAGTTGTACTCATTTATTGCGAGTCAATTGACTATCCACTTGCGAGTGCTTAGCATTTGCCTTGTAAAAGGGAATGCTCAGGGCTTAACCTCACCGTAATCGCTAGGCAATACTTAGTCTTAAGTATTTTAGAAAGGTGCTAGGAATAACGATTTCGCTAGTTGCATATGCAAGCTTTTTCTTAAAGGGAAATCTACGGGCAATGAACTAGGAGGTTGCAACAAGTATTTCGGAAGGGGGCTTAAGGTTAAAGTTTAGTATGTGCTAACTTTCTCATGACAACTTTACTTGCTTTATACTGAATGGTAATGTGAATTTTCTTATTAGTTAGATAGTTAGATTTAAACAGTTCAAGTTACTGACTGAATTATGAATGCAGGTGAAGGATTTTTAATGTTGTTTGTTAATTAAGCGCGTGTTAGCTAACTACCAACGTATGCTCGCTTCTAGCTTACTCGGAAGAGGAATATGGCGGAAGACACAACAGGTTATGTTCAATCTGGTACAAAGTCTTTTGTACCATTAAGTGGGACTAAGGTTAATCTCGCTAGCGCCTACGAGGCCTTAAGCTTATTTTTATGGAATAGTAGTGGAAGTTGGGTTCTGCACCATCGAGTTTGGAATCATTCGTTTGTAAGGGAAGGGAAATCTCTGTCTCACCAAGCAACACATGCATACTCATTCATTTACTTAGTTGACTTGTCATCAACATCTACATTAGCATTAACGTAGCATAAATTTATTTATATATCTCAATCAAAACCACACTTTCAATCTCTGCTCGTTTTTTACATTCGACCCTTAACTTACATCGATGTGCTATAAATTCTCTGTAGGATCCATAAAATTACATACAAATTACTTGCTGCACTTCGACCGTGTGTACTTACCCTTAAGCGATTCTGAGGTTTACGTAATATTTTAACTTTAAATTAATTACTACGATTATATTGGCACTTGAAACACTCAAATCAACCTACTAGAAGTCGCATGCATTCATGAATTAACATCAGAAGCACAGTTTTATGGTTTTAGGATAAATATTGAATACACTATTCTAAACTAACACGAAATGCAGGAAATGTGAAGCTTTAGTGCTGGAAGGACCAATCAGCGCGAATGGTGACATGCAGTGTAGGAAGGTGCCAAACCATAATGCAAACACGTTCGCAGAATGACATCAACTAAGAAATAACAGAGAATCAATCAAGCAATTAAGTTGATGCCAATCAAATAAATGCCATCAGAAATCAAGAGATCCTGCATTAATGAAGATTTTACAGCTTACCTAAACTTGCTAACCAAGAAATTCATCTATACAAATAGTAAGAGGGAAGCTGAGGTTTGATGAGCTGGTCGGTTGGCCAAAAGCCAATCTTAAGGAAAAGCAACTAGTGATGTTCATGGAAGCTGATGATAATAAGACTGCACACTTCACAATTGCACCAATTCCAACTTTTTATTATTTTTCTTAGAAGTAGTTTATAGCTGTGAACATCTAGCAGTAGTTATAAAATTGGCTTATTTTAGCTTTCTACTTGTGTTTATAGCTATGCTGCGTCATAGGAGTTTTAGATGAGAATTTATTTGTAGAAGCATGTTAGGAGTGTAGGTTATCATGTTTTACACTGCTGCGTTTTTATTTAATATGCATGCGTCGATTAGCTACCCACGCATGCTAACCTTTAGAGAATCAGAAGAGGAATTGCAGGATAATCTAGTATGTTACAATAGGTTTGATGTAGTGCAACTACATTATTTAGACTGTTATGAATAACCTTACTACCGCTTGCGTCACCCTGAATTAGAATGGAGATTGCAGCAGAAGCTGAATCTGCCATAAATAATTAAGCATGGAAGTTACTTTTTAGATTAGGGAAGTAAGAAGCTTGATAACTAGTCCCGCATTTTTAACATCTTTTGCAACTGTTTTCTCAACTCTACTCATTGCATTCGTGTTTGATTCTTTCTTGCATTAGCATCTATATTTACTTACTGTTAACATTCAAAATTGACTACAAAATCAACTCCAATTCCATTTTTTTACTTTACGCATAACTCTCAAGTTAAAGGTACTAGTTATAGACATCAATCCATATGGAGAACGATAAAATATAAATACTTTCACTTATTGCTTTTTGACCACGTATGCTTGCACGCTACACCTAGCAATAGTTTAGCTCCGAGTTAATTACTGAACATTTACATTAACACTCGGAAGAAATTACTGGGGATTGACTATTGAGAATTAGAATTTTTAATTTGAGAATAGTTTTTGTTGCTAAAAAGGTTGAACACTTATATTTTAGGGGAACCAAGATTTAAGACAATACAACCAGCAGGGAAAGAAGTCCAAATCACATTACCACAAGCACGAGCGTCAAAGATGACATTCAATCAATTTGCGAATTAGCGATGGAACAACATTGTAAACCCGCAACAAACATATTTTTATCAGCAACAAGTCTATGTGGATGAGACATACACAACAAACTTCTATTATGTGTATCCTAACTGGGAACAAAAGATGCAGTTTGGGGGAAGTCATAGCAATATCTTTCAGCATCAATTAGGTCTACAAGGAGATCACAACAACATGAGTCATACATGGGAAGCTAGAAGTTATGAACCTAGGGAACCAATGTACAATCATTGGCAATCTTCTGCTGACATAACTATGGAAGAAGAAGAACAACTACGATGGAAGAAATGGCTGAGGGAAAATGGTATAATAATAGAACCTCAACAACAATCATGAGCACAAAATATCTATAGAGGAAAACACGGAGAAAAGCGCAGCCTATAATACCAACGAAGAAGAGAAAAATTTAAGGGCCGACGTCCTAGATAGACATCACCCATGGAATTTTTCGATGACACTGAACTCTCATGGGAAGTGTTTTGGCTAGCCATGATAAAACGAGCAAAAGAGGCCAAAGCTCTGAGGCACGCAGAAGAAATAGAAAGAGAACAAAAGAGATATTTTCAGCAACAGGAGAAAGCTTGGGCATGAGTCGCCGCTGTAAAAGCTGAGATTCAGGAAAAAGAATAAGATAGATTACAAAAGATGCAATTTTAGTAGCAAGAGGAGGACTGGGCAAAGTTCGCCGCCCTGGAAGCTAAAGCCATGGAAGAGGTTGTGAAAGTAAAAGAAGACAGTTCTAAAGTTGACACTGGGCAACTTTCCAGTTATGAAAGCCAAGACGAGGATGAAAGTCCTCAACAATTTAGCATAGTGAGTAATGAACCTACAAAGCCAATTATTAGAAATCTGCATCAACCAAATAGAGGAGACGTAGAGCCAACTAGTCAGCAGGAATTGATCAGTCGAGAAAGCGACACATGGACAATTCAACCGAGCTACAAACCGATACATCAGATTATATCAATGTTGATAAGGGTAGGACAACTACACATCAAGGCGAAGTAGGAGAAAAGGAAAGAGAAGACTATCAAAGATGGCCACACTCTGAAGATATATAAATGACCAAAGCAAGGACAATTCACACCAGAAGGAATTAGCACATAGTTTCGCCCAGGTCTTGCACAACAACATTTCTAGAATACTGAAATCCAGTATTTCTGACTTTATGCAAAATTTTACAGCAAATTTTTATTAAAATAGGAAGTTTTTCCATTTATGAAAATTTTCCTTTTTAAATACCTCCTCAAGTATTTAATTTCTTAATTTAGGAAGAGATTGGTACGATTTTTAGAACTATTTTAGAGACAGGGGTCAATCAAAATTTTCTTCTCAACGCCAGAATATGAGCTATCAACCAATTGTGACCTATCCAAGCAATGCCAACGAACAACCTGAAAATTCGGCCCCTCCAACTCCATTACCTTGTTCTACAAAAGAAATGGTCATTACCCATTGGATTGCTATCACAAAATGAACTTCTCAAATCAAGGTCGTCTCCCACCAGCAAGATTAGTAGCAATGGAAGAAATTTTTTATCCTTACACTACTGCTCGGTCCAAATTTGCATCTTATGACTCACAGGTGCGACTTATGGATTTAGGATGCAATGCACATCTAACAAATGAGGTGCAGAACTTTGCCTCTTCTTCCTCATATATTGGTAATGAAAATGTAGTTAATGGTAATGGAAATCCTCTTCACATAACTCATCAAGGATCAGGTATTCTTGCTACTCCAACTCATTCATTTGTCTTATCTCAATTACTTCGTGTACCTCATATTACCTCTAATCTTCTTTTTGTTCACCAGTTATGCCAATATAATAATTGTAGGATGATCTTTGATGCAAAGTATTTTTTTATTCAAGACAAAATCACCAATAAAACTCTTCATTATGGCCTTAGAGTTAATGGTCTTTATCGGATTTACTCCTTATCAAGTCAACTATCTTCACTTCAAGCTTACAATGGACTAATCACATCCACTCATTGGCATGCTAGACTAGGCATCCTAGATATACTATTCTTTGAACTATTTTAAATACATTTTCTTCTCCAGTTAAAATAGATAAGAGTTTTTGTAATAGTTTTTTAGATGGAAAAATGTCCAAACAAATTTTTTCACAATCTAGTTCCATCACTTATAGTCCTTTAGAACTTCTTCATAGTGATGTATGGAGCCTTGCTCCTAAAATTTCAATAAATGGACAAAGATTTTACATTTCAACTGTTGATGATTTCTCTCAATTTTGTTGCTTATTTCCTCTTTATTATAAGTCAAAAGTTACATCTACAATACAAAGATTCATTACTAACATAGAAAGCAATACTACCTTTAAAGTCAAGAAGTTTAGATTTGATGGAGGAGGTGAATATGTAAAAAATAATATTAAACAATATTTTGAAACTAAAGGAATAACTCATGAAAAATCCTTCCCATACACTCCAGAACACAAACACTTGACTAAAACCACTCTATTTGTATTGTCTGCATCTAAAACTCCTCTTAGATTTTGAACCTTTGCTTTCTTCACATCTGCCTTCATCATTAATAGATTACCTACACCAAACTTAAATAATAAAACTCATTTTGAACTTTTCTTTAACAAACAACCTAATTACACTATGTTCCGTACTTTTGGTTGTGCATGTTTTCTCCTTACAAGACCTTTCAATGCTCATAAACTTGAACCAAGAACATCTGAATGTATATTTCTTGGATACCCTATTGGCTACAAAGGATACTTATGTTTCAACCCTCTTAAAGAAACATTCCTAATCTCTAGCATGTTAAATTCAATGAAATCTCTTTTTCCTTCTCTAAAATAACTACAACCTATAGATACTACTATATCTATTACTTCTACACTAGTCTATGTTCCACATCACTCTGTTTCTGATTCATAGGTACCAACAGTCTCTAATATTCAAACACTTAACAGACTTGGGCCTATTTTTCAACTCACTAAACCTACAGTTCTTATAATTTTATACTCACCAGCTAGTGCATCCTCAGCCTCTCAAACAAGTCTTCGGTTTCTCAATCTCCAACAACCAGTCCTATTCCTGCTTATCAACAACCATCACCCGTCAATCCTCCTTCTATCTCTCAACCAACTCAACCTTTCATTAATCCTACTAACACTCATGGTATGCAAACAAGAGAAAAATCAGGGATTTCCAAGAAAAAAGTTTTCCTTGCCAATAAAACCTTAAACATCTCCAATGAACTTTCCTCTTATACCCAAGCTTCGAAAATATTAGAATGGAAAGTAATGTGAGATGAATACAATGCTTTAATCAAGCAAGGCACACAAGATTTAGTTACCTTACCTCATGATAAACAAGTCGTTGGGTGTAACTGGATTTATCAAATAAAGAAACACTCAGATGGAAGTATAGCTCGTTTCAAAGCTACACTAGCCACTAAAAGCTATCACAGAGTTGGGGGCATAGACTATCAAGAAACTTCCAGTCCTGTTGTCAAAAAGCCCCCAATTAAAAATGCTTTTCTACATGGAGATCTTCACGGAGAGGTTTTTATGCAACAACCACAAGGCTTTATAGATCATTCTAACTCTACTTTGGTGTGAAGGTTAAAGAAGTCTCTATATGGTTTGAAACAAGCGTCTCGTGCGTGGTTTGAATGCTTTACAACACATCTCCTCACTTATGGTTTTGTTCTTCAACTTTTTACCCTTATCTCTATATTAGAAATGCTAAAAAATCAATAGTTTACTTACTTCTGTATGTTGATGACATAGTCTTAACAAGAAATGACAACATGTTTATTGACACTCTTGTTTCTCAACTTCAAACATCCTTTGACATGACAAATTTAGGAGCATTAACCTACTTTTAGGTCTTGAAATTTCATACAAAACTACTGGACTTTATGTCAACTAAACTAAATATATACTTGATATTATGCAGAAGTTTGGCCTCACTGGTGCAAAACCTTGTGCTACACCAATCACAAGTTAAAACTTAACAAAACCAACACCTAATTGGTGCCAAGCAGACGCTCATTCGTATAGAAAAATGGTTGGAGCCCTTCATTATGTCACATTCACAAGACCGGACATCAACTTTGCAGTTAGCAAGCTTTCTCAGTTTAGGAACTCTCCAACACGGAACCATCTTCATGCTTTAAAACGGGTGTTTGGATATCTCCAAGGAACAAGTAATATTGGTCTCCATTTCAAACTAGGAAATTGTCAAATCAGCGCGTATTAGACTCTGACTGGCTTGGAGATTCTACAAATCGTCGGTCGATAATAGGCTACGTTATCTACCTTGGTCAGAATGCAGTCTCCTGGATATCCAAAAAGCAAGTGACAATCTCTAAAGCTCAACTGAAGCAGAGTATCGAGCGCTATCATCAATGATGGCTGAAGTCATGTGGTTACATCAATTGCTTAAAGAATTATGCATAAACTTATTCACAATTCCAATGCTTTACACAGACAATCAATCTGCCATTCAAATTGCTAAGAACCCTGTGTTCTATGGGGGAACCAAACACATAGAAGTCGACTACCACTTCGACTGAGAGAAAGTTGAAGTTGGAGATGTACCCCTTTAGTTCATCCCCACCGAACTCCAACCAGCAGACTTGTTTACGAAGCCACTGACTTCTGAACGTCTACAAATCCTGCGCGCCAATCTCATGTCACCGTAGTCACTAGTAGCTGAGTTTGAGGGGGAATATTAGAGTCCCACTCTTTATGGTTATATTTGTTTTAATATCGTTGTAATATAGCCGTTACACGTGTGTATAAATACCTTTTTATTCCTATCAATAAAGTACACGTTTCTATCCTCTCATTGGTGTATTGTCAATTTAAACTGATAAACTTTGTGATACATGGAGCTATTTATAAACAAATGAAAGAAAAAATGACTAAAATACCTTGGAAGAATATAAGGTAAAACAACACTAATATTTTCATTATTAATACTTGTATCGTCATTAATTTCTTTTAGAGCAAATAGAATTTGTGATTCCAGAAAAACATGGTAGCATCGTCAAGCAAGAACAATGATTGTGTTTCTAGTCTAATTGATATAAGGGATTCCTTCTTGGTCTCCCACACCTATTTACCTAATTTGAATTCATTGATCTAATCAAAAGCCACAGCTTATTCATCTTTCTTCTATTTTTTGCTCACGTAAAATTGAAGATTATTACTAAAAATTGTACTGTTTATTGTGCCTGGTTTTTATTTAATTTCTTACTTTTATTTTATATTTATTTATTTAAACTTTTCCCATCTTGGTAAATCTCTCTAGATAATCTATAAAATCCCACCTTACCAAATCTTTTCTAGTCCATTTCAACGTATTTTAAAAGGAAAATTTCCCACGTGAATATGTTGGGGACAATTTATCTATGTAGCATCATTAGAGCCACACTAATTATTTTACAAAAGTATATGAATTTGTGTGATTCTAATGCTACCACATATGCAAATGGTAAAGCTTCCCCTATAAGAAAATTTTCTTATACTTTAATTGATCAAGGTCAAATATTTGAATCGGTTAGAAATTTTAATTAGGGCTGTCCTAATTATTAAATTTTTGAGATAAAACTTCATACCAATCTAATATAATCTACATTATTCACCAAAAAAACGAAATTTGAATCTTTCTAATTGCTTTTAATTCGAAGGTCCCCTCTGGTTTTAGAAAAGGAATAAAAAAAATTGTGATATACAAAGTGAAATAACTAACCAATAAACAAATTGGGAATGAGATTATAACTGAATTCATAAAGATACATTAGAATGCATTAATATTTTTATTTACTCGAATGAGTCTGCAATTTTTTATTCAATCGTAATGTTAATAAATAATAGCATAAACATATATGGTTGTTTTTTTTTTGAAAATAACATATATAGTGATTCATAGTATATGTATGGTAAGAAAAAGAATATAGATATCATATATGTATTTGTTAATGTGAGAGAGCATTGAGTATAGACACTCTAGTATTAATCAAACTCTTAAAGAGCTTCTCAGTGCTGCTCTCAATGCACAGAATCCCCTCTTCCAAATCCTTCATCTTCTCCATTCTCACCTTCACTTCATCCTCACCCTTTTTACTCACTTCCATAAACTCCATTATTCCATTCTCAACCTTCTTCCTCTTCCCTTTCCATCTCTTCCTCTTCGATCCCAACGATGCCCCTATTCCCTCAAAAACCGCCACCGACACCATCCCCGTCACTTCCATCACCTCTTTGATCGCCGTGGCCGCCTCCTCCTCCTCCTCTTCAGAAACTATTGCCCTCACGCACCGGACGACCGATACCAATTGGGTCGTTTCTTTTGCCATGCGTTTCTTGGCATTAGTGTATCGGTCTAGTTTGGTGGGGTCGTTTCTCCGGATTGCCACGTGGGCGGCCACATGCTCCTCCCGAAACGCGAGGATGAGGCTTTGGAAGATTCCATAGGCGTCGATGAAGCGGAGGAAGTCTTCTAAAACGTTCTCGACCCACGTGGAGAGCCGACACATCGACTCGCGGGACTGGGGGAGTTGGAGGATGTCGTCGAGATAGTCGTTCGCAAGCTTTGCAGCGGCAAGTCCACGGCAGAGCCAGGCGGCATTGCGGATGTCGGTGGACGACCAGGATTTGAGAGTGGCAATCTCATTTTTGAGGGAAGAGATGAGCGGGTGGGATCTGCAGGGTAAACTAATGGATCGGAGATGCCTGGAAATTCGAGGCTTCGGCGGGCGGGCAGCGGCGGGGGGCTTGTTTGGGAATGATAGAGAGCGCCGGAAACCTCCCGCCATGCTGGTCGTGAGAGGCGGTGGATGGGTTTGTTGGGCTCTTAGAATGGATAGCGTTTATGTAGTGAGGACTGGGGGGTGGGACCCGTTCATGTGGAGGGTAGAGACAAGTGACAGAAGGCCACGTGGGTTGTGTTAGAGGGAAGGGTTTTAATTAAGGCGCGTTTGGCTGTTCGTTTCTGTAAAGACTGCAACATGTGCCCATTTATTTTCCTGATTTTTCATGCACGTTCTCTTGCAACTTTCAACTATCACTCTATTATTGATTGCTATTATTATTATTATTATTAATGTTCTTATTATTTATGTAGTAGTTTGATTAATTCTGTCCTCGAATGTAATGGACATGGAAAGTTTAAGTTGGTCATGGTTGGTGGTGTGATTCGAAATACTTGCTTTTTAGAATATGGTTGGGGTGGAATTTGATATTTATTTAACAGTGGATTGAAGTTGGGTTTTGCGAATGCTTATGGTGAAGAAAGTTATAAAATAAAGAAAGAATTATACTTAAAAATATAAATGGATAGGTTAGATATTAATACAATATTTAACATGTTCAGTATTTAAGACTCGATATATATATATTGTCTATCTACTTAAAGATAATCAACTTTTCACTAGTTTCAGTGTTAGTTATTTTTAAGGGCCGTTAATATCCAATTCTCCAGCGTTTAATAATATCTCTATGAATTTCATTTACTCTCCACTACACTACGATAATACGGGGAAAAGATGTCGGAAAGCAATCGACATATTGTGCCCGACATCAAACAGTGTGACATCCTTTCGTTTCGTTGACGGGTCATGCCCATCATCTATTAGTTTTCTGTCATTGATATTGTTTTCGACATAACAAGTGTTTAATGTCGGGTAGTTTTTGGTTAAAATACGGATGGCAACAAAAAAAGTATTTGATGTCGAGTATTGCCTGTCATCAAAGGTTTTTATTATGGACAATGTCCGTCATCGTTTGCGCCCGTCGGTAAATATTGAAAAATATATTTTAAAAAAATTGTGACCTCCAATTATTTCTGTCCGAGATGACTTTCCCACGACTATATACCTAATAAAGTAATAATGAAATGAAATTTACAACCCCTTCACTCAATAGCATAATAATAAACAAAGTGTTTCAAGTTAGACCATCTTGAAGGATGGATTTGTTCTCAAAACAACATCAAGAACTTGGATAGTTTCTTGTAGAGTGTATCATCATTTTCCATGTAAACACTGTTGAAGGTGATGGAGATCTGTCTTCGATGCAAATTTGACAGCCACCTTGAACTCACGTTCTTTCCTATAGAATGAAGGATAGACAAAATGAACATGAATTCCAAAGAAGATATGTCACAAACAGAAGCAAAAAGAACAACTCACAAAAGTACAAACACAAGCACAATAACGTGATTCCAAAAGTATTATATATAATAACAATTGTAAATCAGATTGAACCAATACAATATATATATATATATATATATATATATATAATTAGACCTTTGTCTCTCCAGATAAAAACACAACGTATCAAAAATGAAAACTAAAGATACATGAGAAATAATTTAAGCGATATTAGAAGGTCTATCATCTGGTTTAGATGTTTTGAGGATCTCAGGGAATGCAGGGAGGCGGAGGCGGCACGGGATGAGGCTTTCGAGTGATTCCAAAAACGCTTTGTCTCTCTACTCTACGTACTTCCAATATGCTCGAGTCTGATCGAAAAATAGTTTACTTTTGCGAGTCCTATTGATTTTTCTTGCCTTTGCTTTCTTGACTCCATCGGATGTTGTTGCCTCATTCTGACATGATCGCTTCTTTGTTCTTCTTGGCTTACTCGCTGTAACGGCCCAGGGTTTTTGTTCCAATTCTCCAGGTATGATTTTCAACTATTTGGGTTGTTTCATTGGGCCGTTATTACTTTTTTGGTCTTGAGGGGAATTTTGGTAATTTTACCCTTAGGGTTGGTTTGCTAATTTATTGAGCTTCAGGGTCGTTCTTGCATTTTTACTAAGTTCTAGCATTTTTTTGCAATTTCAGGAACTTGGGGTTAGTTTTGCATTTTTTAGGGAAAATGCCTTTTGGATAAAAGAAAAGAAAATGAAAAAGAAAGAGAAAAGGGAAGGGAGGGGGGGGGGGCAGGTTTTGTCGATCGTTCTCCTTCTGTATCGATCAAAAATCCAAGAAGAAGCTAGAGAAAAATCCTTATTCTCCTTCCCTTCTCTTTCACCTCTGAGACCAGCCCCGAGCCGACGCTCATCCACACCCTCGTCATGCCGCATCAAGCAGCCCACTCGCACGCAATAGCTGCATTGCCTCGTAGCCACTCGCCCACGTCACAGCCGCATCGCCTTCGTGATCACTACCCATTTGCTCGCCCACGTCACAGCCACATCTCCTTCGTGATCGCTACTCAGTTGCTTGCCCACGTCGCTTGCCCATTAGCAGTCCTTGCGAAGCTGCATCGCACCGTGTTCCCGCACACGCCCGCTCGCTGTCGCAGCCCAGCCATGCCCACAAGCACACGCCTGCTTGTTGTTGCATCCCCAGCCACGCCCGTGTAGCCGCTCACGCCCACAACCACGCCTGTGCTAGCCCTATCGCTCAGCCACGCCCGTGCCATGTCCTTGTCGCAGCCTCGGTCTTGTGGTGCCTAGCCTTCCGCTTGGGTTTTTAGTAAACTCTGTTCCCGAGCCCCTATTATTTTTGGATAGCCTAGATTATTATTTGACTACTTATTGTATTCAATTTAGGTTGTGTTTAGCTGGTTCGTGTTGGTTATCTGCAGCTCAAGAAGCATTGTTTTATTTGTCCTATAAATGTTTTAGGTAAGGTTCCTTGTTGTGGGTCGTGTGGACCCTGTGTAAAGACCCGACCCGAATGGGGTCATAAACCAGGTCTTTACCTCAATGCATGCTTTAAAAAATAAACTTAGAAAACATTATGCAGGATTGTATTACAGATTCTGAATGAAAACTAAAAACATATAAACATCCATTTCAAAAGTCAAACATAATTTCCTGAAACCTGTCCCTGTTTCCAAGCACCTATTCCAAGCCAAATACATTTCTCAAAACATACTCTAATCAGAGATTTATTCAAATCGTTCAAAACTTCAAACGGTTTACAACAGTGTCAGAATCCAGAAAACAATCAGAAATAACCTAAGGGCTCCGTGCCCAACTACATGCATTCAAAGGACAATAAAATATAAAACATAAACATAAGTCTCAGAGTTTAAATCAGCTGGTTTCCATGATCAGCAGCTCCTCCTTCAACCATCCTGTCTAGCGCCATGATTACCTGTGGAAAACCACAAAATAAGGGTGAGTAACGAATTACTCAGTAAGAATCCCCAACCGGGGTACAATACGATATAACTGGTCATCTAGCAGAAAGTATGCAAGCCATGAATATAAACACAGAAGAGAGCACATAGCTTTAATCCACACATAAACCTCGGATGCCATCTTACGGTCTTACTCTGGAAAAATACAACGTTTTACGATACTATAAGAGAAACTAGTCTCGGCCTCAGCCTTCCTACTGTCGATACGAAAGGTGCACTGAACTCAAGATCCCGAGGAGCTCTCCAGTCGGCGCTGTAATGAGCGTGTGCGCACACCGTATGCTGCTGCAAACCAGGGAGGTGCTGGGTCTAGGGCATGCTGCCCTGATCCAGTACGCATGCCTAACAAATCTCTGGATCGATGTCACTGAACATAGTGGTGTGAGACCAGGACACGAAAACTATGTCAGCCTGTACCACCGCACCTGAGGCTAAGAAACCGGCCGTGGTAGGCTTACACCAGGAACCGGTCCTTGCCCTATCAGGTGGCAATCAAGGGCTACTGCCGACACGCTGAGGACGTGTCGACTGCCGGGGACAAGGCAATGCCTCGTCATTCCCCCGGCCGTTGGGGCATTTAACAGTCTGCCACCCTCACCCAAGATTACACTGAGCTGCCGTTAGGGTTAGCTAAACCCTAACGACGGATCAGGGATGGAGTATTGCCTCGCACGTCCCTGCCACCGATGCAAGTTACGTTATGCATCCTCACCCAGATGATGCTACCTATCAGAACTCTAAGCTATAACATATAACATCAAACATTCCAATACGTGCTCAACAGAAACAACGAACCTAGCATGATACTACGAAGCAAGAACAGATAACGAGCATGCAAGAACAGAACAACTTAGCATGGAACTAACATGAGAAACAACACGAGAATCATGCCAGTCGGAATTCAGAACAGAGCACCTATCCACTAACATGCTGATAAACATAAACAAGCATACAAACAACAATCACAGAATATATCGCAGGGCCCACACAACTCTGGTAAGAAATCCTTACTTGGTCGGAAGGCAACTACACACAAAGATCCTATGCTGCGATCGACCCCGAGCTAGCTAATGGGAACCTAACAAGCAACAACAATTATCACAATCTATAGGCCTAAATATAATAAAACAAATAGGGCTCGGCTCGAGAGCAACTCACACGGTACGGATGGCACGCGGACGGACGGTCGTGACGGAGCTGGGCGTGCATGGGCGGGCCAAGTGCAGTGCGCAGGCTGCAGCGCGGATGGGAGGCTCGTGACGGCACTTTGGCTGCGCTGCTGGCTGGCGTCTTTGTGCAGCAGCAGGGTCGCGCCGCGCGTGGATGAGCTCGCGCTGGGGCTGGGCGACGCCACACGGGCGCTGGCTCGCGGACGGCGACGGCGATGCGGGCGGTGGGGCTGCGCGCGGACTGGGCGCTCGGGTTGTGCGCGGACGGGCGACGCGATCCGGCTGCTGGGCTGCGCGGCATTGGCAGGCGCGGGTGTCGCGCGCGATCGCGATCTTCTTGGGGCGATGGCGTTGCGGGTCGCGACGGCCGGGCGACGACAGCCAGTAGGAGATGAGGTCAGCTGCGCGCGCGATCGATCAGTCACTTGCTGGTGCGATGGGCAGGGCGATGGGCGTCTGGGCGATGTAGGGGCTGCTCGGCTGCGATGGGCTGGTCCTCTCGGCTAGCTGCAACAAAAAATGAAACTCACCTCTTCCTCTATCGGCTAGCAAGAATAACACCCAAAACGAAGAACCAAGAGATCGAGACACTTACCCCGAACGACGAACGATGGAGCTTGGCAAGGGAATGCACGTCAAGGAGCTAGAGAGACCTTGGTTGGGCGGCTAGGGAGTTTGGAGAACCTAAAAGAAGAAAACCTATTTTTCTCTTTATTTAATCAAACACACCAAAATCCCAAAAACCCATAGCTAACCAAGACATACCGCGGAATGAGCAACAATATCGACTAGTGGCACAACCTGTAACGGCCCAGTTTTCTATTCCGGTTTTCGAGGTGCCTTCGGTTCAGATTCGGTTGTTCGGTTGGGCCGTTAGAGCTGTTTTGACCCTTAGGGGTATTTTGGTCTTTTGGCTCCCCGGGCAGGATTTGTGGATTTTCAGGACTTCGCGGTAGCTCCTGCCTTTTTCGAGGCTTGTTTTTTGTTGTTGCGAGTTCCAAGATGTTTGGGCTAGTCGTTTGGAAGTTTGGAAGTGATTTGGGTTTTGGCAAAGTTATTGTTGTTTGAGTGCTTCCATTAGGATTTGAGCCCTTGCCCTTAATGTTAAATTGGGAGTTAGATTTAAGTGAGTTTTATTTATTGGAAAAAAGATTTCTTCAGCCGGGTCTCGAAGAGGAAGCCGGGAAATGGGATTTTAGGGATTTTAAGGCTTATTTAAAAATTGGATAAGGTTGGAAAATAAGGAAAAAATAAAGAAAATCCCATTTTTCCCTTTTGTTTTATTTTTTCTCTCTCTCTTCCTCTCACCCAACCCGAGCCCCAACCCCAGCCCGAGCCCAGCCCCCCAGCTCGCCCAACCTAGCCGCTCAGCTCGCCAAGCCCGAGCCCCAGCTCGCCCAGCCCAGCCTTGCTCGCCCAGGCCCAGCAGCGCACAGTGTCAGGCCGCCCAGCCTAGAGTCGCCCAGCCCTGTGTCGCGTTGCACAACCTCGCCCATACCTAGCCTCGCCCAGATCTGTGTCGCCCAGCTGCGCACTGTGCCGAGCAGCACCAGATCGCGCGTCCCCTGTAGCTCGTCGTGCCATCCTGAACGTCCCTAAGGTCGTCGCGTCGCGTCGCCCCGCGCCCGTCCCTGTAGCTCGTCTTGTCGCCCAGCCCGCGCCGTCCCCATCAGCGCGCGCCAAGCCGCGTCAGCGCGCCTGTCCTCCTGTCGAGCTGCGCTGCGCGCTTAGCGCCAGCGCCCGGCCAGGCTTCTTTCTTGCCCGACGACTGCCTGCTTCCTTGCTGTGTGAGTTGGCCCGAGCCTTGTGGCTTCTCGGATGGTTTTTCCCTAGTCTTTTCTTCTTTGGGCCCTGATTTGTTGGCTGCTGATTATGTATTTAATTAGGCTGTTTTATTGAAATGCTTAGGTTGTTCGGGTTAGATTAGAGGCTCGAGGGTCGCTTGTTGATTTGTGATAATTATTTTCTGCTTGTTCCAGGTAAGGATTTCTTACCGTGGTTGTGTGGACCCTGCGATATTATCATGATGTGCCTTGTATGCTTGCTGACTGTTATGAGCATGATAGTGATAGGACAGCTATGTTTGATCTCTTGCTAGCATGTTTGCCCGATTGTACATGTTAGTGCCATGCTAGGTTTGTTCTTCCAGCATGCTTATGATTCCTGATTTAAGTTCGTAGTATCATGCTAGGTAAGTGTGTTTGATGTCGATTATTGTTTGCTAGCCAGGAATCATTTACTCTGTACTCTTAGCTAGTAAAGTAGGGTTTGTCATCATCTAGAGGCTGAGAGCGGACATAACGTACTTTGTCCCCACCGGTCGGGAGTAGAGCGAGCGAAGCATAACGTACATTGCTTCCCCCCCCCCGGCCGCCGATGTGGATTTAGCTACCACATCGGCATAAGCCTAGTTTGTAGCCTGCTAGAGCGGAACCCTGCCTTGGCCGGTTCTTAGCTTCAGGTCAGTGGTTCAAGTTGCACAGATGAGTGCCGAGGGCCTCGTACTACTGTGATCAGTGACACCGCTTCCGAGTCTTAGGCATGCATACCTGGCCCGTGTAGTTTGTCCTTAGGCCCCCACATTTACGCCGGTTGCAGCAGCATGCGGTGTGCGCGCACACGCGTTAGTAGCCGGTTCGGAGAGCTCCCCCGGGCTAATGTCGTTAGTACACCAATTCCTTCCGGTTTAGAGCCAGACTTCGGGTATTCTTCCGTAAGTCCAGATTTGTTAGCAAGGGTAAGAGGCCCTTGAGGACATCCTTGGGATCAGTTTTTGAGCTGATCAAATGGCCGAGGGAGAAAGACCCTCAGAGATGTCCCGAGATTGGTTAGGAGAACCAATCATTAGGCCGGAAGTAGGAGACTTCCGAGGATTCCAGATCTTGCATTGTAAGCTCGTTGAGCTATGATCTGTGTTGGTAGCTGTTTGCATGTATGCTAGGGTGCTAGATGACTGATGTATCGTATTGTACCCCGGTTGGGGATTCTTGCTGAGTATGTTTATACTCACCCTTATTTATCTTTCAGGTAACTTGGAACAACACCAGGATGGCTAGCGGAGGGAGCTGATTGATCATGGGAGCTGCCGACACTCTGTCATTTATTGTTATTGCATTGTTTATTCAGCATGTAGATGGACGGGAGTCCTAGGGGAACATTGTTTAAACTTGTGTTTTAACTGTTTTGATAGTTTTTTATAAATACTGGCCAGGCTTGTTTTACTTCGTTGGTTTGCTTAAATGAAAATTGTTGGTTATGTTTTAAGGGTTCCCCCTTCTCATATGTTTTGAAGAGTTTTAAATATGAGCACTAAACCGCTTGTTATCATATTTAACTTGCATGCTGAGTGAGAACCTAGGTTTAAGACCGTATTTCGGGTCGGGTTGTAACACAACCGGCAACACCACTCCTCTGACCACCCAGGCAACCCGAGTTCGAAACCCAACACCCACACTTTTAATTCTCTAATTTATTTTTGCATCTCTCCATGCCCAAACGCATCCACAAAGCAGCACAACCCTACATATGACCATCCAATAATATTAACAGCTGAAAAAGACAGAAACGGCCTTGACGGCCCTACCAAATTACCAAAATACCCCTAGGGAATACCTGAAAGACCGGAATGAAACTTAGGCCGTTACACCCTGTGTGATTTCCATTGATTGTATGCTTTCCTGCTTGCTTTACTATTTTACGAGCATGTGTTAGGGGATAGGTTCTTGTGGTGTTTGGCCTATATTAACTGCACGTATTATTTGTGTTATGTTGGAACCTTGTGAATGATATGTTAGGGCATGGCATGTAGCACTGATGTAACTTGAGACTATAGATCCTGATAGGATACCTTATATGCATGGTCGATGACTATTGGTTTACTTTTTAGAATTGATCATTTCCACTCTTAGATGGAGTTTGTTAGGTTGTCATCATCTAAAGGCTGAGAGTGGACACGACGTATGTTATTCCCATAGGTAGGGACCCGTGAGGATTGATTTCCTGCCCCTAGAAGTCGAGTGTGGAGTAGCTACCGCACCGACATAAGCCTAGTATGTTGCCTACTAGAGTTGGGTCCTTTCCTTGGTGTAAGCCTACCTTGGAACAATCTCTGGCTAGACTGACCACAGTCTAAAAAAATTGGAGTTTTTTCGGTCTGGAAGGCTATTACCACAGATTTGTCAAGGACTTTTCCGCCAAAGCAGCACCTCTTATTAGACTGACGAGAAAGGGGGTTGAGTTTGTTTGGGATGACAGTTGTGAAGAGAGCTTTGCCTTGTTGAAACATAGTTTGACTTCAACTCCAGTGTTGTTAGTTTCAGAGGGAACAGGTGGGTTTGTGGTGTACAATGTTGCTTTTAAGTTTTAGTTGGGTTGTGTATTGATGCAGCATGGTAAAAGTATTGTTTATGCTTCGAGACAGCTGAAACCCGTACGAGAAGAACTACCCAGCGTGACATGGAGTTTGCAGTAATGATTTTTGCTTTGAAAATCTGGAGGCACTACTTGTATAGAGAGAAGATTCAGATGTTCACAGACCATCAGAGCCTCAAGTACTTCTTCACTCAAAAGGAGTTAAACATGAGGCAGAGAAGATGGCTGGAGTTGGTGAAGGACTATGATTGCGAGATTTCGTACCATCCGGGCAAGGCCAATGTTGTGGCTGATGCCTTAAGTAGGAAGACTTCACATGTAACGATCGAGATTTCCATTCCGATTTCCCAGGTACATTCGATTCGTTATTCAGTTGTTCGGTTGGGTCGTTAGAGCTGTTTTAACCCTTAAGGGCATTTTGGTCATTTTACCCTTAAAGCCAACCTTGTGGATAATTAGGGTTCCAGAGTTATTTCTGTCTTTTGCTGAGACTTGGTCGTTTGTTGGTTGCAGGTTTCAGAGAATTATGTTGATAGTTAGGGATTTGGAGGTAGTTCGGGTAAATGTGAAATTAAATATTTTAAAAGGTGATGCTTGTGGGATTTGAACCCTTAACCTGCAAGGAGTTTGGAGGCTTGGATTAAAAAGAGTTATTTAAGAAGAAATTGGTGTTGCAGCTGGGACTCGAAGGGAAAAAGGCCAGGAGTAGAATCGCCAAACCTAAATAGGAAAAAGAAAAGGAATCGTTTTATTTTCTCATTCTTCTATAGCCGCACGAATCCTCATTCGCTCCTCCTCCTTCACGCTGACTTCATCCCTCCATCTTGTTGAGAACTCCTTCAAGCTGCTAAGCCAAAGTTCGTCAGGTGAGTTTCTTCCCTAGCCAAATCCTATCCTTGCTGTTTGATCAAGCCCTAACCGACGGTGGTGTTGTGGTGTGTGTCAGCCCCTAGCTGAGAGTGTGCCCAAGGACCATCGCTTGCAGTCGAGACCACCATCGCCAACGACAAGCCCATCGCTAACCCTCACGCCAAGCAGCCCCGCCAGATCGCCCAGCCAATTGCCCACAACGCAAATCGCAGCCCAGACCAACAGAGGATCGCTGCAAGCCTCGCCTCGCCCTCGCGAAGCCGCATCGAAGACAGCCCCTGTTTTCCCGTGCGTAGTAGCGTCGCCTAGCCAGCTCACCTCGTTCGATTGCGTCAGCACGCACAACGACGCAGTAGCGAGCCGCAGCCCCAACGTCACCTCGCCTCACCCACGTGGAAGCCGCATGCCCGTAGCCCCAACTGTTCGGTCCGTTCGCGCCAAGTCTCTCGATAGCCCCATCGCGACGTCTCGCGCCAGCACACATCAGCCCGTTTAACCTCTCACGCCTTCGCTGCTCGATGCCGAGGTTTCTCGCACGTCTGCTTCCGCAATGCAGCCTGCCGAGCCAGACTAGCTGCCGAGAGTTGCCTCCTCGATTTTCGGTAGCTTTTTGCGCCTTGTGTTTTGGCTCCAGCTTCTTTAGCTAGCCGGTTTATTTATGATGCATGTTTGTTTGTATTTTGGCTAGGTTGTGTTGATCTCTGCAGCTCAAGGAGCCTTGTCCTGTTGTGTCAATTTTCTGCTTATTAACAGGTAAGGATTTCTTACAGGGTTTGTGTGGATCATGCGATAATATCATGACTGTACCATGTATGCCTGTGATTGTTATGAGCATGTTAGTGCACAGGACTGCTTGTTGATTGATCTCTACTAGCATGTTTACCTTTGTTTCTACATGTTAGTGCCATGCTAGGTTTGTCCTTCCAGCATGTCCTATGATTCCTGCTTTAAGTTCGTAGTATCATGCTAGGTTATGTGTTTGTACTGTTGAGCATGTTTGTTTAGCCAGGAATCGTTACTCTGAAATCTTAGATAGAATTGTCAGGTTGTCATCATTCAGAGGCTGAGAGCGGACATAACGTACTTTATCCCCACCGGTCGAAATTCAGTGTGAAGCATAACGTATCTTTCTTCCAGCCCGGCAGCCGATGAGGATTAGCTCCCGCATCGGCATAAGCCTAGTTTGTAGCCTGCTAGAGCGGACGGTCCGAGAGTGGACTAACCCTTTCATCATGTTAAGGGTTTTATTTATAACACCGCATCTAGTATACATGTGTTACCCTTTTGTTGGCAGTGAGGGTCCGAGAGTGGACTAACCCTTTGTGGTTTTCTTGTAGATCGCCAGTATACCGGTTACACACAGTGGTGCAGGCCCGTCCGGAACTGCGAATAGAGATGTTGCTGAGACTGCAACTAGGGTTGATCAGACCCGTAGGCCGCCTGTGGCCCCAGCTATTAACTTGCTTAGAGAGGGGGTGGAGGTTGCTATGTCTCAAGGTGCAGCTCAAGGAGCAGAGTTTTCTGCGATGCGAGATATGATGATGGGCCTAATGGCCGAGTAGAAAGTTGAGACTCAGGCGCACCTTGCAGCGCAGAGACAGGAGTCTAGGGCACATATAGCCCAGTTGACACAACTCATCCAGTAGAAATCCCCTACAGCTCCAGTAGCCCCGGTAATTCCCTCGGGAGGACAGGGTCAGCAGGACCAGACTGATTCGTTAGATAGCGCTGAAGGAGCCATCGAGTTTGGCAAGTGGCTTAAAGATTTTACTAAGTGGAAGCCAAAAGAGTTTGATGCTTTGAAGGTAGGATTTTTGTGGCATTTTGTCTTTTAAAAATTAAGAAAAATCAAATAGGGTTTTGTTCTTTTCTCCTTCCCCACCCTCTTGGCCGACCACTCCATCTCCTTCATCTCTTCTCTTGGCCGAAATCTCTTTCCTCCATAGCTTATCCTTGCCTTCTTGCTTCAAGCTCTTGAGGATTGCTCCAAGGTTGGATCTTTGGCAAGCTCATTCTCTCCATCTCCTTCATCTTTGTCTTGGCCGAACCAAAGATCTAGCCAAGAGGAAACTTCCTCTATTTTCCTTGTAGATTCGAGAGCTCCTTACACTTGGATTAGAAGATCTCTCTTCTTGTTGCTTGGATCTGAAAACTCTTGCATTTCTTCTTGTTGGTTGGACCCGAGAGCACTTCTTCTCTAACTTCCTTTGCCGAGAGCCTCAAGGTGAGTTTGGTTGTATTTTGGCTTTGATTTGTTGTGTGAGAGCTTAGATCTAACTGAAGCTCTTCTCCTTTGTGCAAGCCTAGCCCTAGCCAAGACCATCATTGGGTTCCTTGACCGAGACCTTATTGCATTCTTGGAGCTTTGCTGAAATCATCAAGGTGAGCTTGTTGTGCTATTGTGTTTGTTGTGTTGGTTTGGCCGAGAGCCACATGGTAGCCAAGTTGGTGTTGCTCTTCCTTTGGCCGAGAGCTTTATGGTAGATAAGTGTGTGTTGTTTTCCCTTTGGCCGAGATCTAACTTGTAGTTGTCTTTGTGTGCCCTAGCCGAGACCTTCTGCAAGAGGTAGCCGAGAGCTCCTTGGTTCCTCTTTTGTGCTTGGCTGAGAGCACTAGGTTGAAAGTAGGAGTAGTTTCTCGAATCCCTTGCTTTTAGTTCCTAGTTTGGTTGTTAGCTAGCTAGGTTTAACTTGTATGTGTTATGATTTTATTAGGTTGTGAGACTCTGCAGCTCAAGGAGCACTTTATTGTTGTTGTTTATCTGCTTGCTTTCCTGGTAAGGATCCCTTACCAGGGTTGTGTGGACCCTACGATATGTCCTGATTGCATTCTTTATATATGTTGATTGTTATGAGCATGTTAGTGGATAGGACTGCCTTCTTGTTTATCTCTGCTAGCATGTTTAACTTTGTTTCTACATGTTAGTGTCATGCTAGGTTTGTTCTTCCAACATGTTCTGTGATTCCTGCTTTAAGTTCGTAGTATCATGCTAGGTTATATTTGTATACTTGTTGAGCATGTTAGAATTGTTAGGAATTGTTTACTCTGTGATATTAGATAGTTTAGTTAGATTGTCTTCATCCAAAAGCTGAGAGTGGGCATAACGTACCTTGTCCCCGCAGGTCGGGATTAGTG
This sequence comes from Sicyos edulis, assembly GCA_036507275.1. Lineage (NCBI taxonomy): Eukaryota > Viridiplantae > Streptophyta > Magnoliopsida > Cucurbitales > Cucurbitaceae > Sicyos > Sicyos edulis. Next base: position 19,319,634 of record CM071856.1, on the reverse strand, counting down.
AGAAGCATAACATACTTTGCTTCCGCCCCCGACAGCTAGTGCGGATTCGCTCCCGTATCAGTATAAGCCTAGTTTGTATCCTGCTAGAGCAGAACCTGTCACGGATGCAAGCCTGGCCGGGGACAGTTCTAAGCTTCAGGTCGATGGTACAGATTGCTACAAATGAGTGCCGAGGGCCTCGCACTATTGTAGATTAGTGACACCGCTTACGAGTCTTTAGGCATACATACCTGGATCGGCGTAGTTTGTCCTTAGGCCCCCACATTTATGCGGTTTACAACAGCATGCAGTGTGCACGCACACACGTTAGTTGTTGGTTCAGACAATTCCCGAGCTAATGTTCGTGAGTACACCAATACCGCTCCAGTTAGAGCCAGACTTCGGGTACTCTCCCATTGTCATAGGAACTGTTTAGCTGAGTGTAAGAGGCCCTTGAGGACATCTATTTGGGATCAACTTTTGAGTTGGTCATTTGGCCGAGGGAGAAAGACCCTCGAGGGTTTCTTACATCTATTTGGGATAAGCTTTTGAGTTGATTAATTGGTCGAGGGAGAAAGACCCTCGAGGATGTCATTTGGGATTGGTTAGGAGAGCCAATCATTGAACCTTGGAGAAACCATAATAACTCAATTTTTGCTGGCAAACTTTTCTCCACAATTTGTATTTTTTTCTTGAACCATTTTTTTTAAGACATTATTATTTTTTTCTTTAAATTTTGTACTTTTTGCCTTTTTTTTCACTTTGCTCGACTTTTTTTCAATTCATTTTATTTCCTTCTCAACCATTAACTACCATACAACATTGTCTTCTTGTCTCGACAAAGGTGCAACGGTTGAGGCTAACAAATGAGATGGTCTAAGGCTAAAATATAAAGTGCTATACTAAAAACAAATGGGTAACAGGCTCAAAGTGGCTAACTAATGTGAAAATTTCAAAGGTGGAAATTTTAAAACCCAAAAACTGGTTACAATTGCCCTTATCATATTAAAGCATCAATACAAAAATGTGGTCTTAAAATGCATTCACAAGCAAGTCCTAGAATAAATACACTAAGTTTGATACCACTCAACAAGAAATAAATCGAGCAAAATATATGAGTTGCTCCTAGGCTCAGAAGCTCATTGGAATGGGTAAATTGCATAAAGTCTTGCACATTTTCAATCAACAAACTAATGCAACACCATCATAAAAATTTAAGAAAAACTCTAATAGTGCTCATCTCTATCATGTCTTAAAATTCAAACTAATGATGCATTCCTAACTTACATGATATTCACAGATATCAAAAAAAATATCAAGGTTTCAAAAGAAATATCAACATGTATGGATTAATGAATGCTAAATTTTATCTAAACCTCCCCCACACCTAAACTATACATTGTCCCCAATGTGTAAATAATTAAGCACAATTTTCATAAAACAATAAAAAGATAAGGAAAGTGAACTCCCTATATTTGTGAACAACTTGAACTAGATAGTTTTTTGTGTTGAGGGAGTCGGTGGTCATGCTTATTGAAAATTAATGCCCTGCACGAAAAACAATATAAGAAAATACCAAAAAAAGAAGAAGAAAAAAAAAAACTAAGCAAAGCAAAATTTAAAAAACAAAAAAAGAAAAGAAAAAGAAATCAAGACTAAAATAATGAAAATCAAAAAGTAGGAAAAATATTGGGTTGCCTCTCAATAAGTGCAATCATTTAACTTCGTTATGCTCGATGGCTTGAACATTCATCAGGGTACATAAAATTCTTCGATTTTCTTCGGTCCGTTCTTGTTTGAGTCGATGTAGCCTACTAAGTCTAGCAGACTTTTGTACTTCTCAAAGGCACTAGACAGATAAATATTATTTTTATTTTTGAAATAAGAATTATTGAAATTAAATGGAAAAAAATAAAACTGAACAGATTCATGAGAATAAGAAAATTTAATATCAACTTTAGGAAAATTTTCTGAAATTAAAATAAGGCTAGACTTTTCAGCCTCACACTTTATTACCTGAATTTTCTCTTCACTTAGTTCATTTTCTTCTATCTCACATACCCGATTTTGATATGGCTCGAAATTCCCAACTCATCTTCACTATCAAAATATTTTACCTCATCAAAACTTTCTACATCAATGGTATGAACAAATTGTTGCTCTTGTAGAATCTCCAATTTTCTTATTGAATTGGTTAATTCAGCAATTTGGCTACCTAAACTCTCCATGCTAGCTCTGGTTTCTAGTTGAAACTGATGAGTATCTTGTTGAAATTGAGAAACACTATGTTGAAATTGAAGAGTATTGTTAGCTAAAGTCATAAACATATCATCTAAAGACATACCTGAGCTTGAGGTTTGAGTTTTTATTGGAGCTTTATATGGTTTAGTGAAGTCCTCAAAGTATTGACTTTGTTGTTCTTCTTGATTTCCATAGCCGAAATTTTGGTGATCCCTCCAACCATGATTGTAATTATCATAATAGAGGTTGTAGCTCCTTTGATAATGACTATGAAATCCACCAATAGTGTTGCATTGTCTGAAATTTTGTTGCCCTACAGCTATTTGATGAACCAAAGTAGTTAAACTAGAAATTTGACTTTTAAGATCTCTTCTACCGTCATCCTGAAGAACAACTGCATAATCTCAAGTCCAATATTGTTGGAAATTTCCAGCCATTATTATTTTTTTCTATTTTTTAAATAAAAATAAAAATAAAACAATGAAAAATTAAATTAAGCTCCCCAACAACGGCGCCAAATTTGGTCGGATTGTCGAAGCCCGCCAAAATAAAAACTGATTTACTAACTCTAACTTGTAGAAATAGTGGAACCAGGCCGAATCCCAAAGAAGCAATGAATTAATTTCTCAATGTTTTAAAATAAATTAAAAGGGGGTTTTGAGTATTTGAATGATACCCTACGTAAAAATAAATAAATAAATAAAATAAAAAATTTACGAAAATTCTAAGTCAAGGGTTTAGTTTAATCCAATTGTAATTTTGATCATAGGCTACAAAAAATATTTAATTTTCTTAGGTTCAAAGAATTAGTCTACCTACTTGGAAAAGCCACAATAGATAAGTGTTCTCCTACTTTATTGACTCTGACCCAGCATCAAAACCAAATCTTTATATCTAATCAATTGGGCAAGATAGCGTTCCATATCAATTAAATAATAGATTAAAATTTATGAGAACGACTAAACCAAAATTATCTAACCGAGACGACTACAAAATTAATTAATTTCATTTATTTGTTTCCCTAGTATCATGCAAGCTATGTAATTTGGAAAAGCCACAATCACACACACATGAGCCAACCTCTTGCTACAATTATCAATCATTCGAAATAATTACTTATAAAAAAATCATGTTTAGCATAGATCAATCAATAATAAATTAAGTCGTCAATTCAATTTACTAAGATTCAATCAAGAATTAAAACAAGAAACAAATAATCTTTGAATTAAAAGAAAATATCAATTAGGTCCCAAGCCTCACAAAACTACAATTGAAATAAAACTAACCTTGAATTGGAAGTAAAAACTAACTACTCATAAAATAAATAAAAAGTAAAAATAAATAAACTTATATGTGCTGATCCAATTGAAGCTTCAAATTGTGATTGAATTTTTCCAATTTGTTCCACAGCTCCTTCCTTTGTTCCAACTTGCGGCACCTTCTCTCTCTTCCCTATGCAGCTGCCAACCTATACATACATACATACATATATACATACATACATACATATATATAATTCTTATAAACCTGCCGTAATACATGGGCTCAAAATTGAGCCCAATTCATGGGAAAACATAGTATGTGTCTAGTTTTGACAAATTATTGAAGAAAATGTCTAAAAATGAAAGAAATAGAATGGATGTCTAATTTTGATTAGAGGGAAGAGAGATAAAACATTCATGTCATCTATGCCCTTATCAATTGATCAATATTTTAAGAAATAAAAAAAATAAAAAAAGATCACTCCACAATTTTAACAATGAGAACCGAATTCACCCCCACTATTTTAGTAATCTTTTTAAAATTCAATAATATAATATTCTCCCATTATTTTAGGATTGAGTTGTTTTCTCCAATTGCACAACAGACATCTCCGTTGCTCTGTTCCACTTCATTTCATAGTAAACAACCTGCATCACCATTTCCATCATCATTCCTATATTTATTTCATTAACAATGTATAATTTTTACACACTTTTTTCATGTGTTTCATCCCAGTCCCCAAGTCTGCAACGAATCCCATAAATCACGATAGTGTTTCTGATTCTCACCACCAATTCTCATATTATGGTTGTTTCTGTCTTTTGTGAAGGTGCTAGAAGCAATCGTTAAAATTATCGATGAAGGTCGCATCTGTTACGATCATTTTTAATGGAAATTGGGATGAGGAAGATATTTACTCGAACTACAACATCGTCGTGGTTGATATCACACACAACATCCCCTATCCCTATTGATATCATCTATCGAGGGGAATCTAGGGTTGGACGAAAATGAGAAAGTCATAAGCATATTACTATATTAAGTTGGGGTACACAAAGAAAAGTCAAGGATATTGAAGAATGACCGGGACATCTAATGGATGTACATCGAGTTCGCTGGTGGTATGTACAACGGCGGTTGTATCTTGACAGACATCATCCAAACACATATCGAGATGTACATCCAGAATTTAGTAGAGGGTCCATTGTGTTAAGAGCAGGTGCAATGTTACTAAACAAAGATGAATTGAAAAAGGTCTTATGCAACATAACAGTTGCACGAGCTTTTAATACAAGACGGTGAAGCAAGACGTACACATTCTGGACATCATGTAACATGTACATATGTACAATATAGGGTTAGACGACACATAAACTTCGAGTGCAACACATATACATTTTACGTGTGTGAATAATGACATATACAACAGATATAAAGGTGTAACGTGTGCAACTCCCCCTCTAGTACTGGTCAAGGTTTTCGTACATCAGCATTTGCTTCCCCTTTCCCTTTCGCATTCCACTTTTCATACAAATGAAAAATATCATAAGATAATCAACCAATATCAGAATGAATAAGATCAAGTTGGCGTACGAGCAAAAATGGATTGCACTTCGGGGCCAATTGGGAGGGATAAAGGAAATGAAACCCTTTTTTGATCGCTCAACTACCAAATATAATTTTAGGTGGAGTGCATTAATGGTAGCAACGGTTGCAGGTACTTTTTCCTTACTGATTTCAATTATTAATGGGGATGTACATACAAGCGATGTACAATATATTATATTCGGTTTTTTTTTTAAATAAAGCATTAAATATGGTTTAAATATGGATTTTCTATTTTGATTCTCAAATTTTCAAATTAATAGCATTATCAATTTTGATTATTTTTTGTAGTTTGAATTAATTACAATCTCTCTCATGTTAGTTAAGAAAAACAATCTTAATATAAATATTTTTAAATTAAAAGAAAAATCAAGATAGGGGTATTTTGGACTAATTCACATAAAAATAATTAAATTATAATTTAATAAATGAATTTTTAGACATGTATTTTAAATTTTATTCATTTAGACATTTTCCCAATTAATTTTCTAGAATTAGACATTTGCCTAGTTTGCCCTCTCCTTTTCCTTCTTCAACTTGCAAGTTTGCTTTATATTATTATTATTATTATTTCACTTTGAGCTTTTGTGAATTCAAATGCAAAAGTTCTTTTAGGTCAATTTTACCAAATATTTCACAATTACCCATTTAGACCAAACTATGCATAAATTTCACAATTAAGCACAATATTTAATTAAAATAAAGGAAAATTAGATAATATAAATATGATTAATCAATATTTATCACTTAGTGAATTGCTTTATTGTTAGTGGATAGGCTTGTGCAGGTTATCTGGATTCTATGTTACTTCTGATTATGTCATGATGTTGTATGTTTGTATGCCCTGTTCTCGTGTGTTGTGGTTAAGCGTGTTAGTGGATAGGGTTGACTGATTTGTTTGATAGGTCTTGGCATGTAGAACAATGTATCCTGTTGTTGCATTGTACTGTTCCATACGACTGTTGCTATTCTATTTCTATTGTTCACTGTTTATACTGAACCATGCTAGCTCTAGGTCATGTCGTAATAGGTGGATTCTTTTAAGTATACCCAGGACTAGCCCAGTGTGTGGTGTCCAAGGTTGGCCCAGTGTGTGCTGATCAGGTTTGCTCAAGACTAGCCCAATGTGTGATGTCCATTGTTGGCTCAGAGTGTGCTGACCAGATTTTTCAAGATTAGCCTAGTGTGTGCTGATCTAGAGCTAGCCTAGTGTGTGTCGTTCATTGTTGGCCTAGTGTGTGCTGACCAGTATTGATCAGGACTAGCCCAGTGTGTGTTTATAATGTTTGATGTAGTGATAGTACTCCCGAGATTACTTAGCTGTTTCTCTTGTTTGTTAGCCAGTGTTTGCTGACCTTGTCTAGCTATGAGCATAGACCTTTGATGTTGATCATCCTACTGTTTATACTTGTTGAGACTGCCATGCTTTATTGTTATGCTTGTATTTTAGGATGCTAGAGGATTTGTCTTGCGTATTATACCCTGAATGGGGGATCCTTACTAAGTGCAATTGCACTCACCCTTTTTGTGGTTTTTCCACCAGGTAACTTGGCACAGCATCGAGGTGGCTAGAGGAAGAGCTGGATGATAATGGAGGAGTCCATTGCATCTTCTTGTTCATTACATTTATTTAGTTGAAACATTTTACTTGGAACTTGTAATAGTTTTTATTTGTACTCTGGCCAGAGGTTGAACTATTTTAATGATTTCTACATAAGTATTTGGAACTTAATTGTTTTAATGAAATGGAGGTTTGGAATCATTTATCTTTAAGTGCAATGAATTTTGAATTTCATCATTTAGTAAAGGCCATTTTGGACCATTTAGAGTCACGTCATTACACTTGCACCAGTGAGAGGTTTCGCTCTAGCAGGGCTACAAACTAGGCTTATGCCGGTGTGGTGAGCTAAACCACGCCCGACTGTCGGGGGCGGGAACAAATCCTCATTGATCCCGACCTGTGGGGACAAGATATGATATGTCCGCTCTTAGCCTCTAGATGAAGACAACCTGGCAAGTTCTACCTAGAAATACACATCTCGTTCCTAACAGTTCAAACATGCTCAATATATACGACCTAGCAAGATACTAACAGCTCATCATAAATATCAGGATACATACTGGAAGAACAACCTAGCATGGTAGTAACATGTCAACAGGAATATACGTGCTAGCTGGAAATAGAACGAGAGATAGAACGTAGCCACTAAGCATGCTTGCAACAAACAAACAAACATCCTATCCACTAAGCCTGCTCACAAACAGTCAACAAGTAAACTGAAAGCAATCAGTGATGTAACGCAGGGACCACACAACCCCGGTAAGAAATCCTTACCTTAAACTTAATATAGCAGTGAACACTTCCTCAAGCCTCAATGAGCAATACTCCTAAGTGCGATTACCTAAATTATACATACCAATTAGTCCCACTAATTATTTAGTTTGCAAACACATAATCCTTAATTAATATTAGATTATGCCTCCTAATTCTACCCAATAAAATAAACCCAACCAACATATAAATTGATTATGCTAATTATCAATATAACTCCCTGATTGCCTTACTTATTAAAGCATTGAGTTCAACTTGGCCAACGCGTGAATTTAACCTCAATGGTCATTTACCCATGACAACATCTAAGTTGTTATCTAAATTCCTCAATTATCCGAAATTGTCATAAATTGAAATTTATCATTTAGTTGGCTCAGACCCACCATTCTTTTTCTTTACCTGACATGACTTTTAATTAGCAACAACCATATTGTTCATGATCTCAAGCTCCAGAATTCATTTTCATTTTAAATAATTAATCATCCCATGTCCCACCAGCATAACATTAATTAAATTAATGGTTAAAGTTCCATTTCCAAAACCAATCACTAAGTCCCACTTCTCCACCCATTTATTGAGGCTTAAAATTGAATAATACAGGTAGTTCAAAATGGATTCAAGTACGTCAACGGTGCAAGAGTATTTTTAGAATTTACAATTTTAATAATTTACCAAATCCTTCAATAAGGTCCGATCCCAATAAACCACCCCTTGGCAGCTGCCCAAGGTGACGGTTTATAATTAAAAAAAATTGTTTATTAAAATATGGGTGGAACTGGATGCAAAACAATTTGGAATCAAGAAGGTTATGGATTAGAGATGCAATTTTATTTTTATTTAAGAATTACCCCTACCAAAAAGCCCCAAAGTTATCAAGTCTTACCAGAAAAAATGGTTCAAATTAATAGGGTTGGCGCAACTCGATCAATCTCAAGGTACGATAGTTGGCGATGGAAATGGTGATCTCGGCCATGATAATGGCTTGGAGATGGTGAATTCAATAAGGGCTAGGGAAGAGAAGAAAGAAGAATCGACAAAGGGAATGGAGAAATCGTAAAAGCTAGGCAGGGGAATTCAATCGCAAACGCAAAAATGGACGCAACTTTTTTTTTCTTCTTTTAATCGATTACTGCCATGTGTCCCCTGGCCACCCGCCTTTGAGTCCCAGCGACGACACTTTTTCCCCTTTATGTTTTCTTTTTAATTAAACTCCAAATCCTTGGTCAATCACCTCTTCGAGTCCCAACAAACACTCTAATTTAATTGTTATTTTCTCTTTTAAACAAAATCCTCCAAACTCTAAAGAACATGCTTTGGGTCCTTGCGACGGCAACTTAAAAACAAAATTTTCTTTTATTAAGCAAAATCTCCAAACTTCATGAATTGCATCTTTAACCCGGGAACCTAAAACTAGAGAACCAGAATAGAAATATAGGTCGTTACAATACTCCCTCCTTTTAAGAATTTCGTCCCCAAAAGTCCTAAGAATGAAATAACTTCAAGTAGTGCGTCCTTGTAACGGCCCAGTTTTCTATTCCAGTTTTGAGGTGCCTTCGGTTCAGATTCGGTTGTTCGGTTGGGCCGTTAGAGCTTTTTGACCCTTAGGGGTATTTTGGTCTTTTTGCTCCCCGGGCAGGATTTGTGGATTTTCTGGATTCCAAGGTCGCTCCTGCCTTCGTCGAGGCTTGATTGTTGTTGGTTGCAAGATCCGAGATGTTTGGGCTAGTCGTTTGGAAGTTTGGAAGCGATTTGGGTTTTGGCAAAATCATTGTTGTTTGAGTGCTTCCATTGGGATTTGAGCCTTTGCCCTTGATGTTAAATTGGGAGTTTGATTTAAGTGAGTTTTATTTATTGGAAAAAGATTGCTTCAGCCGGGTCTCGAAGAGGAAGCCGGGAAATGGGATTTTAGGGATTTTTAAGGCTTATTTAAAATTGGATAAGGTTGGAAAATAAGGATAAAATAAAGAAAATCTCATTTTTCCCTTTTGTTTCTCTCTCTCTCTTCCTCTCACCCAACCCGAGCCCCCTGCTCGCCCAACCTAGCCGCCCCGCTCGCCCAACCCAGCCCAGCCGCGCACAGTGCCAGGCCGCCCAGCCCTTGCTCGCCCAGACCCAGCCGCGTCGCTCAGCCCTCGCCCAGGCCCCGCGTCGCCCAGATCAGTGTCGCCCAGGCCTCTCCGCGCCAGATCGCCCTGCACTGTGCCGAGCCGCACCGAGTCGCACGTCCTTGTAGCTCGCCGTGCCGAGTCGCGCGTCTCTGTAACCTGTCCCGCACGCCTTCGCCCAGCTGAGCTCGAGCCCTCGCCCGCGCCCCCTTGTCTCGCCCCAGCTCCCAGCCCAGCCCTGCGCCCAGCCTGCCCAGCTGTGTTGGTTTGGCCTAGCCTTATGGCTTCTCGGATGGTATTTCCCGAGTCTTTTCTTCTTTGGGCCCTGATTTGTTGGCTGCTGATTATTGATTTAATTAGGCTGTTTTATTAAATGTTTAGGCTGCTCGGGTTCCAAAGAAGCTTGAGGGTCGCTTGGTTGATTTGTGATAGTTTTTCTGCTTGTTTCCGGGTAAGGATTTCTTACCGTGGTTGTGTGGACCCTGCGATATTATCATGATGTGCCTTGTATGCTTGTTTACTGTTATGAGCATGATAGTGATAGGGCAGCTTTGATTGATCTCTTGCTAGCATGTTTGCCCGATTGTACATGTTAGTTCCATGCTAGGTTTGTTCTTCCAGCATGCTTATGATTCCTGATTTAAGTTCGAAGTATCATGCTAGGTAAGTGTGATTGATGTCGATTATTGTTTGCTAGCCAGGAATCATTTTCTCTGTACTCTTAGCTAGTAAAGTAGGGTTTGTCATCATCCAGAGGCTGAGAGCGGACATAACGTACTTTGTCCCCACCGGTAGGGAGTAGAGCGAGCGAAGCATAACGTACATTGCTTCCCCCCCCCCCCCCCCGGCCGCCGATGTGGATGTAGCTACCACATCAGCATAAGCCTAGTTTGTAGCCTACTAGAGCGGAACCCTGCCAACGGTGTAAGCCTGCCTTGGCCGGTTCTTAGCTTCTGGTCGGTGGTTCAGGCTGCACAGATGAGTGCCGAGGGCCTCGCACTACTGTGATCAGTGACACCGCTTCCGAGTCTTAGGCATGCGTACCTGGCCCGAGTAGTTTGTACCTAGGCCCCCACATTTACACCGGTTGCAGCAGCATGCGGTGTGCGCGCGCTGCACGCGTTAGCGCGCCGCTTGAGAGCTCCCGGGCTAATGTCGTGAGTACACCAGTTCCTTCCAGTTTAGAGCCAGACTTCGGGTACTCTCCCGTAAGTCCAAATTTGCAGCGAGGGTAAGAGGCCCTTGAGGACACCCATTGGGATTGGCTTTTGAGCTAATCATTTGGTCGAGGGAGAAAGACCCTCGAGGGTGTCGGACATCCTTGGGATCAGTTTTTGAGCTGATCAATTTGCCGAGTGAGAGAGACCTCAGAGATGTCCCGGGATTGGTTATGAGAACCAATCATTAGGCTGGAAGTAGGATACTTCCGAGGACTCCAGATCTTGCCTTGTAAGCTCGTTGAGCTATGATCTGTGTTGGTAGCTGTTTGCATGCATGCTAGGGTGCTAGATGACTGATGTATCGTATTGTACCCCGGTTGGGGATTCTTACTGAGTATGTTTATACTCACCCTTATTTATCTTTCAGGTAACTTGGGACAACACCAGGATGGCTAGCGGAGGGAGCTGATTGATCATGGGAGCTGCCGGCACTCTGTCATTTAATGTTATTGCATTGTTTATTCAACATGTAGATGGACGGGAGTCCTAGGGGAAAATGTTATTGAAAGTGATGTAAACTGTTTTGATAGTTGTTTTATAAATACTGGCCAGGCCTGTTTTACTTTGTTGGTTTTTCTTAAATGAAAGTTGTTGATTTTGTGTTAAGTGTTCCCTGCATCAAATGTTTTTGAAAGGTTTTTAAATATGAGCACTAAACCGCTTGATATCATATTTAACTTGCATGCTGAGTGAGAACCCAGGTTTAGGACCGTATTTCGGGTCGGGTTCTTACAGTCCTCATCTAATCGTCTAATTCCCAAGTCGCTTCCTCTGCCCTCTGATTTCTCCACTGAACCTTAACCAAATCGACAATGACGTGCGAACCTGTATTTAAATTGCTCTGCAAGGACAATGACGAAATTTGGAATGAAGGCTGTCAAGTCGCATTAGATAAAATCAAGCAATACCTAAAGAGCCCATCGATCCTCGTACCACCGATTTTAGGACGTCCTCTCATTCTGTACCTAACAGTGAATGATAAGGCAATGGGCTGCTGTAAGGACCCGACCTGAAATACGGTCCAAAACCTAGGTCCTCACTCAGCATGCAAGTTAAATATCTCAACAAGCGGTTTAGTGTTTATATTTAAAACTTTTTCAAAACATTTGGAAACGGGGAACACTTAAAACATAACCAACAATTTTCATAAAGCAAATCCAATAAGGTAAAATAAGCCTGGCCAGTATTTATAAAAGAACATTCAAAACAGTTTAAACCACTTTAACATCATTCCCCTAGGACTCCTATCCACCTACATGCTGAATAAATAAATGCAAACAATAAACGACAGAGTGCCGCACCCTCATGATCAAACAGCTCCTCCGCTAGCCATTCCGTGTCAGTCCCAAGTTACCAGTGGAAAAACCACGAGAATAAGGGTGAGTATAAACATACTCGGTAAGAATCCCCAACCGGGGTACAATACGATACATCACTCATCTAGCACCCTAGTATACAAGCAAATAAAACAATGACTTAGAGCAAAACGTTTGAATTAGGCTATGAGCTACTTCTAGAGCGAGCCTATTCAAGGGCTTTCATCTACAGCCTATCCTAGGTTCTACACTTGGATGCCCTTCGGGCCTTACACAACCTAGGACTCAGTGATGCCCAGTGGGGCCTTACACACCTAGGACTTAGTGATGCCCAGTGGCACCTCCGGAATCAGTGATGCCTAGTGGGGTCTTACACACCTAGGATGCCCATCGGGGTCTTACACATCCAACTCAGTGATGCTCATCGGGGCCTTACACACCTAGGATGCCCATGAGGGTCTTACACCTCCAACTCAGTGATGCCCATCGGGGACTTACACACCTAGGATGCCCATCAGGGTCTTACACCTCCAACTCAGTGATGCCCATCGGGGACTTACACACCTAGGATGCCCATCAGGGTCTTACACCTCCAACTTAGTGATGCCCATCGGGGAGTTACTGTAAAGACCCGACCCAAAAGGGGCTCTAAATGGGCCTTTACCCCAATGCATGTAGTGAAAATAAAAGACATTATGAAAAATACATTTCGGATCCCAAGTAAAAACAGAAACATTCAACAACCAAAACATACATTTCTAAAAGCATACTCTGATCAGAGATTTATTTAAACCATTTAGACAATCCACAAGTACAAATATGCTGGAATCCATAAAACGTAAGAAAACATCCTGAGGCTCTGTGCCCGTCTACATGCATTCAGGGGAAATAACAAAAGTCAAGAGTCATGATATAATAAAATGGTCAGAGATGACAGCAGGATTCCATGATCACAGCTCCTCCTTCAGCCATCCTGTCTCGCGCCTTGGTTACTGTGGAAAACCACGAGATAAGGGTGAGTAACGAATTACTCAGTAAGAATCCCCAACCGGGGTACAATACGATATACATGGTCATCTAGATGAGTGTATGCAAGCTATGAATATAAACACAGAATAGAGCACATAGCTTAAGTCCACACTTGGACCTCGGATGCCAACTCAGGGTCTTAGTCCGGAATAATCCACACCACACAATACGCCCTATACGAGAACCAAGTCTCGGCCTCACTGTCTCTCATCGCCGATCACGAAAGGTGCACTAGCTCAAGATCCCGAGGAGCTCTCCGTCGGCGCAGTAATGAGCGTAAGCATGCACCGCGTGCTCTGCAGACTATGGGGTGCCGGGTCTAGTGGCAAGCCGCCCATGTCCGATCCACCACGCCTAACTAAATCTCCGGATCGGTGTCACCGACATAGGGTGTGAGACACGGACACGTGAACTATGTCACTGAACCACACTTTTGAGGCTAAGGAACCGGTCGTGGTAGGCTTACACCGAGAAGCGGTCCTTGCCCTAACAGTGGCAATCAAGGGCTACGGCCGAACACGCCGAGGACGTGCCGATCGTCGAGGACGGGGCAATGCCAAGTCATCATCCCGACCGTTGGGGCATTTAACGATCGCCACCCTCACCCAAGATTGCGGGGGCCAGCCGTTAGGGTTAGCTAAACCCTAACGGGATCGAGACGACGGAGTACCATCTCGCACGTCCTGTCGGGGATGCAAGTTACGTTATGCATCCGGCCCGGATGATGCTACCTACGAACTCTAAACCATAGCAATAATAATAATTCAATCAATGCACCCAATACGTACTCCAACAGATACAAGGAACCTAGCATGATACTACGAAGCAAGAACAGATATCGAACATGCCGAATGGAACAACCTAGCATGGGCTAACATGAGGAACAATACAAGAGTTCATGCCATCGAGAATTGAGCAGAGCACCTAGGGCTAAACATGCTAATAATCATACACGAGCATACAAAACAACAATCACAAATATACCGCAGGGCCCACACAACTCCGGTAAGAAATCCTTACCTTGGCGGGAGGCAACTACACACAAAATCCTACGCTGCGATCGATCCCGAGCTAGCTAACGAGAACCTAACAAACACAATAGAAATCACAATCATAGCCCTAAAATATAATAAAACAAGCGAGCTCGGCTCGGGCACTCACTCACGGCACGACGACGACACGGGTGAAATCTTCTTTGCAGCATTTGGTGCGGTTGCTGTGTGGCTGGCGCGCCAGGCGCGGCTGCTGCGCGCGACACGCTGTATTGGAGCACGGACGGCGCGGCGCGCGGCGCTGGGCGAGCGGCCGAAAGCACGAGCGAAGGCGCGCGGACACGGCGATCTCGCTCGCTGCGCGCTTATGGCCCAGTGCGACGGCGAACTGCGCGAATCGGGCGTCGATGGACGGATCTGGCGGCTGCTTGGTGTCGCGACGGCGACAGGCTGACCGACGCGTTACGGGCGATGGCTTCCCTCGCTGCGACTGGCGTCGACAAGTTGGCGGTGCGGCGGCGCGGCGAGATCTGGCGACGGACTGGGGCGTCTGCGACGAGCGATCTGGCGATCCTCGGCGGATCTGTGTGCGGTGCTGGTCGAGGGCGTCTCGCGGCGGCAAGGCGGCTGCGACAGCCTCTCTGGCGTGGGTTGGGCGTCTTTGCTTTCGGCGGTTGGGCGACGGTGGATCTCTTTGGGCCGAGAGGATGGCTTGTGCGGCAAAGTGAGGTGTTGGAGAAGAAATGCAAACCTAGCTTCCTTTCTCTTTTAACCAAATACAACAAAACTCCAAAATCCAAGGCTAACCATAAAATGACCCGGAAGGAGCAACAAGAGCTCTCACTAGCTCATCTGGCACGCATCCCCACAAGCTTTCTAGGAGACCCGGGTTCAAACCCCAGTGCAAAGACAATTCCCTTTTATTTTTACTTTTGCATCAAACCTTGCTCAACCCTTCCACAAAGCCTCACAAACCTACATAAATTCATCCAATATTTTTAGCAACTAGAAAAGACATAAACGGTCCTGACGGCCCGACCAAATTACTAAAATACCCCTAGGGCATACCTGGAAGACCGGGATGAAAACCTGGGTCGTTACAATATTCCCTCCTTTTTATGACTTTCGTCCTCGAAAGTCCTTAAATCTGAAACAACACAGATACTCGTGCATTCTCATCCCGTCCTTCCCGCTCACGCGCCTCCTCGAACTCATACTCCTTCACTAAACTTTTACCAACGGATCTCACTTCTACGCAACGTCTTCGACTCAAGACCAGAATACTCATAGGCTTCTCCTCGAAGCCCAAACCCTCAATCAGCTGCAAGGGCTCAAAGTCCACAATGAACAATGGGTCCGGCACATGCTGCCCCAACATCGATACATATAAAAAAAAAAAAACAACATGCACAATTGTCAACAAACAAACTCAACCCTACAACAAATCGGCCAAACAACCAAACCTTCCAGATTCCAAAACTAAACGGCCTACTCTTACTTCACAAAAGACCAACAAACCTCAAACCTTGACTACTGACCTTAACGAGATACAAACGAACCACCAATGGCGGCGGTCGATCCAAAAAGACAAACTTCTCCAACTAGAACACGACCACAACACTTAAGCAACCATCTTAAGGAGAAAATCGCCAGGCAAGGAACATCCAACATTCCTCTCAAGGAAAACTCGGGAAGCAAGGACTAAACCATCACGCAGCTATCTGCGACACAACACCTTGAGGAAAACAGCTCAACAGCTTACCAACCAATGCCACGGCACCTCTGTGTCAACTCACTCAAACGCGGCTCTACTAACGCCAACTGGGAACTCACAACAACTAGGAACAAAGCCCGAGAAGGGCTTGCTCAGCAGAACTCAACCCAAACTTATAACGAGCAACGCTCGCCTCCAAGCTACTACTCAACTCTTAAAATCCAACTGGCTACTCAAAGGACTTCCCTTTAAGCCTAAGCCTAACTCATCTTCCAACCAGGCTCCACTCCCAAAACCTCACAAGGAAAACGGATAACGACAACCTCAAAGCTTACGGATCCCGGGCCACACGAATCCGCAAGACTACCTCGCAAGCTATCACTCGAGGCTGGCATCCAAGGAGCAACTCAACCACCACAGAGGCTAGAGGGAAAGGAAATCTTCAGTCCCCAAAGAACCAACAACTTGCCAGAACAACTCAACTCTTACTGGCTGGCCTCCGCCCTTGCGGGAACAAACAACTCTTGCTTGCTAACAACACAAAGCAGGGACCCTCTCGCTGGGCTGACCACTGCGCTACTCTGATCGACTACACAACTCAAGAGCTAAGCTGACTCCTGCCAAACGGGAAACGACTTCCCAGCAAGCAAACTCCAGAAGGGCAGCGAACTCCACACACGCTCGCTGACTTGCTCAAACCCAAGGCAACAGCAACCAACTCTCTTGGAAGCAACACCCAAGAGAAAACTCAACCAATCGGACCACCAAACCGAAACAAACAAAGACTTGCTCAATCTGCTGAGGAGGGGTCAACTCCCAAAACTTACTCGACTAGGAACAAGGCCTCGGGGGCAACGCCCTCCAAATAGAACCGAACTAGCTCTCGAAACAACAAACGAACCAAATCTTGGCCAAACACTCACAAGAGGCGAGAACAACCTTTCTGCAGCCTCTAGAACACCATCCAAGAATCCGCTTAATGGACAAACGACTACTTCCAAGCGACCAACAAACTTTTCCTTCAAGCTAGCGCTTCCACCATTAACTCCAAGACCAAGGGAGTAACGACAACTCCCGAAGGAAACGGCTCTTACAAGCGGACAACCAACGGACAGAGAGAACTCCACATACGCTCACCTGTCTTGCTCCACCAGAGCAACAACATCTAATCTCACGGGCGTAACAAGGGTCCATCTCGGTCGAACCTCCAAATGCCAAACGGGGCAACTCAACATCCCGAAACAGAAAAACAACCAACATGGCACAAACCACTCGCCCCCACGAGCAAAACTAAACTCTAGCAACTCCAATCCACACCTTGGTCAACACCAAGCATCAACTTGCCACCACACCGAAACCACTACGGACTTTACTCCAAATAAACACTAGCTTGCTAGTCTACCAAAGATCTGCTAGCAACTCCACCGAGGCTACAAACTACACGCCTCCAAATAGCCAACTCAAACTCACTAGCTGGGCTGGACCGAGCTCCTGGAGAGGCTCTCCACAACCTAGGGTTCTTCGGCAACCCTCGACACACACACACCGCCAAGCATACGATCTAACAGGACAACCGCTGAACAAACAACTCCAATTTCCAGCATCCCAACCATGCTGGCCAACTCCAACTCCTTGGGAACCTAGAGGACCCGAAACGCTACAGAATGCGTCATCCTCCTACTCAAAGCATCGGCCACAACATAACTTCTACCCAAGGAAGGATCCGAACAACTCTCTTAGCCATGTCGATCAGAAACCACGCGGCTTAGCTACCACCGCTCTTGTTCGGTTTCCAACTGAACTCCAACCAATGATCAACAAGAAGATCCGCCAACCAAGCTTAGGCCTAACTTAACAAATCTTGCCTAAGCAACAACTTGATACCACGAGCACGGTATCCTTACCACCTCAACCAAAGCCTTACAACAACCACCTGGAGTCCAACTTCTCAAGGAACTGAGCACGAGATCTCCAAAGCAAACCCTACATGGATCTGAAACTCTCGCCACGGAACGAACCACACAAAACACACTTGTGTGCACAACTCCCAACCTTCCTTTAGAGATCCAAGACTAACAAGCGCTTTTCCACAAAGCAACGATAACTCCCGGCAATGATGATACAAACAATCCAAGGAACACCAAAAGTTCCATCTCTACACGATACTCGAAGCTGAGGCAACCTTGCTCTACCAAAGCATAATCATGCCAAACCAAACTTACTTTGTACCAAGCCTCTACCAAGGGTGCTTACCCCTAAGGCATCCAAAACCTCTCGCAAGGTATCTGCTCATCTTGCCTCAAAAGCATCCAACTCGCCTCATAGGCATCCAGATCATCTGATAAGCATCCAACTCATGGTCCCTCAGCTGGACCAAATTCGCATCTACAATGCTCAACTCTCCTCAGATTTAGGCACTCGAAGGTAGTTGACCGCACTACCAACCACAAGGAAAATCTCTTGGCCTTAACACTAGCGCGAGACTCACGCGCACCAACATTTACCAACCGGCAACCTGCTGACTTACTCAACCTCCAGGAACACTGGGAAGAGGCTCCGGCTCCTCTCGAGCATCCTTTCGCTTGTAGTCCATCGACTACCACTGAACTAGTCCTCTGGCACGACCTAAACGGGTGCAACTGCCATAAACAGATCCAAGGCTAAAGGAGTACGCTGAACTCCGAACGGCATAGAACCATCTGCTATGCCAAGCCAAACTCAAGCCTGAACCAGACTTAGTGCCAAAGTGGCACACCAACCAATGCACCTCGGTGCTACTACTACCAAATCCACATCTCGAGGAAGCTGGGTGTTAAACAACAAAGAGGCTCGCAAGGGGGCAAAGATGACCCTTCATCTGCCTCAAGCCACTAACACGGCAACTTGCCAAACAATCGGGCGACTGGTGGAGACTCTGCTAGTCCACCTCTCACAAGGGACTTCCACCACCATCTGATGAACCAAACAGCACAGGAACGGCACACCTCGGCCTTTGAACAGCAGGGCATCCCACACACGGATGCTAAACTCAAACCTGGCCAACTACTTTACTACTAGCGATGGGACTTACTAAAACATCGAGCTCTCAGGGCATCCATTTGCCAACCTGGGCGTCTCCATCAACGCCAACAAACTCATCTGAATAAACTCACTGATCATGCCCTCCCGAACCTCCGGGGCTACAAGAGCTACCGGGGAAAAATGCTTTGAAACAAACTCATCACCGGGCTAATCGTGCCGGGACTCTCTACTACGCGCTACAAACTGCGCCTGGGTCTCCGCTCTCTGATAGCTAAAGACCTGCCATCAAATCTCTCATGGCTGGAGCACACTCTGCTCAAGGAGTCTCACTCTGAGGCGCTGCTAGCCTCTACCCCCTCCTCCAGGCAACTCAACTGCCGGGGCCAAATCTGGCATGCGGGCCTAACAACCCTGGACGCGGCCTCAACATCAACACGATCGGTCCAACTTCTCGGTCGGACATGCCAAGCGCCCTGCTCCTCTAGGTGCGATCAACCATACTGGCGATCCGCACGAAGCACCACCACCCTCTCACTAGGGGAAAAGCAGCAACTGGGCCACAAATGGCCAACGGGAGTCTAAGCTCTGCCTCCCTCTGGAACGATGTCCCAGGGGCATCCGAATCTATCTGGATACCTCAACAAGCTGCTAAACAAACTGCTCGCACTGCGGGAAAGTTGGCATGATGGCTCACTAAGCCCAAACCAACAACGAGTCAGAACCTGCTCGTCTCCGCTCCACAACACTACACAAGGCATACACAAGATGATAGGTATTGTAAATTCTTAACCCTTTTCTTTCTAAAACAATAAACCTAGGCGTACCTGATGACTGTCGGAGTGCTGGTGATCATGGAAGGATGACCTACAACAAAAGGTCGAGTCTCTACGTAATCTATGACTCTGAGCTCGATACCAATCAGAAAGACCCGACCCAAAAGGGGCTCTCTAAATGGGCCTTTACCCCAATGCATGTAGTGAAAATAAAAGACATTATGAAAAATACATTTCGGATCCCAAGTAAAAACAAAACATTCAACAACCAAAACATACATTTCTAAAAGCATACTCGATCGAGAGATTTATTTAAACCATTTAGACAATCCACAAGTACAAATATGCTTGGAATCCATAAAACGTAAGAAAACATCCCGAGGCTCATGCCCGTCTACATGCATTCGGGGAAATAACAAAAGTCAAGAGTCATGATATAATAAAATGGTCGAGAGATGACAGCAGGATTCCATGATCACGCCTCCTCCTTCACCATCCTGCCTCGCGCCTTGGTTACCAGTGGAAAACCACGAGAATAAGGGTGAGTAACGAATTACTCAAGAAGAATCCCCAACCGGGGTACAATACGATATACATGGTCATCTAGATGAGTGTATGCAAGCTATGAATATAAACACGTAATAGAGCACATAGCTTAAGTCCACACTTGGACCTCGGATGCCAACTCGGGGTCTTAGTCCGGAATAATCCACACCACACAATACGCCCTATACGAGAACCAAGTCTCGGCCTCGGCTGTCTCATCGTCGATACGAAAGGTGCACTAGCTCAAGATCCCGAGGAGCTCTCCGGTCGGCGTTTGTAATGAGCGTAAGCATGCACCGCGTGCTACTGCAGAACTATGGGGGTGCCGGGTCTAGTGGCAAGCTGCCCATGTCCATCCACCACGCCTAACTAAATCTCTGGATCGGTGTCACCGACATAGGGGTGTGAGACTCGGACACGTGAACTATGTCGGCTGAACCACCGCACTGAGAGCTAAGGAACCGGTCGTGGTAGGCTTACACCGAGAAGCGGTCCTTGCCCTAACAGTGGCAATCAAGGGCTACGGCCGAACACGCCGAGGACGTGCCGATCGTCGGGGGCGGGGCAATGCCAAGTCATCATCCCGACCGTTGGGGCATTTAACGATCGCCACCCTCACCCAAGATTGCGGGGCGGCCCGTTAGGGTTAGCTAAACCCTAACGGGATCGAAGACGGAGTACCATCTCGTGCACGTCCGCTGCCGGGGATGCAAGTTACGTTATGCATCCGGCCCGGATGATGCTACCTACCCAACTCTAAACCATAGCAATAATAATAATTCAATCAATGCGGTCCAATACGTACTCAATGGATACAAGGAACCTAGCATGATACTACGAAGCAAGAACAGGATATCGAACATGCGAGAATGGAACAACCTAGCATGGGCTAACATGAGGAACAATACAAGAGTTCATGCCACGAGAATTGAAACAGAGCACCTAGGGCTAAACATGCTAATAATCATACACGAGCATACAAAACAACAATCACAAATATACCGCAGGGCCCACACAACTCCTGTAAGAAATCCTTACCTTGGCGGGAGGCAACTACACACAAAATCCTACGCTGCGATCGATCCCGAGCTAGCTAACGAGAACCTAACAAACACAATAGAAATCACAATCATAGCCCTAAAATATAATAAAACAAGCAGGCTCGGCTCAAAGGGCACTCACACGGCACGACGACACGGGCCGAAAATCTTCTTTAGCAGGCGCGTGCGGTAGAAATTTGGCTGGGCGGCGCTGGGCGCGGCTGCCTTGCATGGACACGCTATATTGGAGCACGGCACGGGCGAAGGCGCGCGGGCGCTGGGCGAGCGGCTGAGCACGAGCGAAGGCGCGCGGACACGGGCGATCTATCTGCTTCTTGCGCGGCCCAGTGCGCGACGGCGAACTGCGCGAGAATCGGGCGTCGCGATGGACGGATCTGGCGGCTGCTGGTGTGCGACAGCACGACGTGGCTGACCGACGCGTTACGGGCGATGGCTTCCTCGGCCGCGACTGGCGTCGCGACAAGGCCGGGTGCGACGCGACGAATCTGGCGACGGACACAGGGCGTCGACGAGCGATCTGCGATCCTCGGCCGGATCTGTGTGCACCTTCTTTCGAGGGCGTCTGCGGCGGCAAGGCAGGGCTGCGACAGGCCTCTCTGCCTGGGTTGGGCGTCTTTGCTCGGCCGGTTGGGCGACGGTGGATCTGCTGGCTGGAGAGGATGGCTTGTGCGGCAAAGTGAGGTGTTGGAGAAGAAATGCAAACCTAGCTTCCTTTCTCTTTTAACCAAATACAACAAAACTCCAAAATCCAAGGCTAACCATAAAATGACCCGGAAGGAGCAACAAGAGCTCTCACTAGCTCATCTGGCACGCATCCCCACAAGCTTTCTAGGAGACCGGGTTCAAACCAGTGCAAAGACAATTCCCTTTTATTTTTACTTTTGCATCAAACCTTGCTCAACCCTTCCACAAAGCCTCACAAACCTACATAAATTCATCCAATATTTTTAGCAACTAGAAAAGACATAAACGGTCCTGACGGCCCGACCAAATTACTAAAATACCCCTAGGGCATACCTGGAAGACCGGGATGAAAACCTGGGTCGTTACAGTTACACACCTAGGATGCCCATCAGGGTCTTACACCTCCAACTCAGTGATGCCCATCGGGGACTTACACACCTAGGATGCCCATCGGGGTCTTACACCTCCAACTCAGTGATGCCCATCGGGGACTTACACACCTAGGATGCCCATCAGGGTCTTACACCTCCAACTCAGTGATGCCCATCGGGGACTTACACACCTAGGATGCCCATCGCACCTCCGGATGTCCATCGGGGTCTTACCCGAGCGGGACCTAAACTAGTTACCCCTACAGTCTTCTACACTATACATCACCCGCCTATGCCTGACACGAAACTAACAGGATAAAATAGAACGAGGTATGCCAAGATAATTAAACCCCTTGCATGGAACTAACAGAATATATCAGGGACACAAGAGCAACACGATCTGGAAGCAAGAGAAAACATGTAACCTACCCACTGGAAATTTCATACAATCACAAGACATGGCATGCTGGAAGAACAAACCTAGCATGGCACTAACATGAACAACAAGCAACATGCTAGCAAGATTTCAAACACAAGCTGTTCAATAGCTAACATACTCATAACAGCAACCAAGCATACAAGGCACAATCATGATAGCATCGCAGGGTCCACACAACCACGGTAAGAAATCCTTACCTGGGAACAAGCAGAACTAACTACCTCAACCAACAAGCAACCCTCGAGCTTCTAAATGTACCCGAGCAACCTAAGCAAATAATAAAAATCATCCTAATTAAGCAACCAACAACTAACATCTTAAGGGCCAAAAGAGTGGAGGTTCGGGAATTACAAACCGAGAAGGCACTAGGTCTCGGTCCCATCTATCTCGGCAAAAGCAGCTCGGCGGCGGCGGGGGCGGCGGGGCGTGCAGTACCGGGCGAGCGGATCCCTGGCGCGCTGGGTGGGCGCCCTGCGCGGCAGGGACAAAGCCTATGGACGGGCGCTGGCGACACTGATCGTGCAAGCGCGACGGGCTGGGCGGCGCGGCGCAGCGCGCGCGCCTTATGCGCGGCGAAGAGACGCGAGACGCGGCGCGCGCGGCGCTGGCGACGACAGGCTATCACGACAGCGTTGCTTGCCGCCGTCGCGTCTGGGCGACGGGCTGCTGGCTGCGACAGGCGTCTGGGCTGCTGAGCTGGGCGACAGGATGATGGCTGGGCGACAGGGCTGATGGCAGGCAGAGGCTGCTGCTGGGGCTGGTGGCTCGGGGTGGCTCGATGCGGCTCAGTTGGGTTTCTTGATGAGGTCGGCAAGGAGAGAGAGAGAAAGAGAAAGAGAGGTAAAACAAGGGGAATGGGATTTTCTTGATTTTCTTTCCTTTTCCTAATTTAAATAGGTCTTGGTGACCTAAATCTCTTCCCCAGGCTTCCTCCTTCGAGTCCCGGCTGAAGCAACCTTTTCTCCTTATTAAAACTCATTAAAACCAAGCTCCCAAATCACCATCAAGGGCAAGGGTTCAAATCCCAATGGAAGCACTTAAATTAACAATAATTTTGTTAATTACCAAATCACCTCCAAACTTCCAACCAACTAGCCCGAACTTCTTGGGTCCTGCAACCAACAACAATCAAGCCTCGACAAGGGCAGGAGTGACCCTGGAATCCTGAAAATCCACAAAACCCTGACCGGGGGCAAAAAGACCAAAATACCCCTAAGGGTTAAAATAGTTCTAACGGTCCATCCGAACACCCACATAATGTCCCGAAAACACCTGGGAAACCGAAATAGAAAACTGGGCCGTTACAATACTCCCTCCTTCTAAGACTTTCGTCCTCGAAAGTCCTAAGACGAAAACAACTCTAGGAAAACTCCATTGATCCTTAACCAACCAACTCCTTGTCAAGCCAACACTAGTCCTTCTTCGAAATCCCAACCCTCTTGGGTTTCCAAAGGCTCAAGCCAAAAAGGCATCGAGTCTGCCACAAACTATCTCAACCAAAACTGAACATACACTGAGCTTCGAAGAAAAAGATGCGATAGTGCTAGTCGGTAAGCCACATCCTCAAACTCGCACCAAGTCTCAAACGGTCTCACAACCCTAGGGCTCACTTATCCCTGCTGACCCATCTCAGAACGCCTCTCCACGAAGCTACTCTCAGCAAACTTGTGGACGGGTCACAGGCTCTAAAACTCTACGCCACGCACCGGCGTACTCTTCTTAATACTCACAGCTGTTAACGAACAATCTCATCCCTACACCATGCTGGCCAACCAACTGAACCTCTCGGGTTCCAGAAACCAGTCAGCCTACTCCTACTTCATAAGAGACCAACGAACTCTAATGGTTGCCTATAAGCCTTAACGAAATCCAATCGAACCACCACCTGGCGGCCGATCCCAAAGGCAAACTTGTCCAACTAGAACGCGTCCACAACACTTAAACAACCATCTTGAAGAGCACCGACGCACTCAAGCCAGGGGCACATACCTGGTTCACCAGACGGCTAACGCCACTCACACTAGCTGAAACTTCAGCTACGGCCACCCATGA
The DNA here is from genome assembly GCA_036507275.1 of Sicyos edulis. Taxonomy (NCBI): domain Eukaryota; kingdom Viridiplantae; phylum Streptophyta; class Magnoliopsida; order Cucurbitales; family Cucurbitaceae; genus Sicyos; species Sicyos edulis. Next base: position 19,294,891 of record CM071856.1, on the reverse strand, counting down.
ACGACAAGGTCCAGGAACAAGCTCCACTCAGCCAAACTAATATATTGGAGCCCCTCATAGGCCGACAACAACTTTCCAATGCAATCCGATCAGCCACTGGCCTAAGAGAATATCGCCAGACAGGAAAACAAACAACATACCTCTCTCGGAAATATCGAGCAGCAAGGCATAAAACAACACGCGGCTACTTGCAACACAACACCTCGAGGATAACAACTCAAAGCTTTAATCAACCAATGCCACGACACCTCTATGCCAACCCCCTCAACTTTGGCTCAACTAAATGCCAACCACGAACGCGCAACAACTAGAAGCAAAGCCTGAGAAAGGCTTGCTCTGCAGAACTCAACTCAAGCTTACAACTGGCAAAGCTCGCCTCCAAGGACATGCAACTCTCAAGTCCAACTGGCTAAACGAATGACTTCCTCCTTTAGCTTAGGCCTAACTCATCTTCCAACCAGAAACTCCACAATCGATTGAACCACCAACTTAGAACTAGCAGTATCTATCCAAACACCGAAGGAGGTGCCAACTTTTGAAACCTTCCAAACAAGAGCAAGTCCTCAGGGCCACGCCCGCTTGCTCCAACCAAGCTAGCTCTTACAACAACATGGGAACCAACCCTTGGCCAACTACAAGCACCAACAGATAACAGTTTCGAAGCCAACGCGGAGGTACTAAAACAACACTAGCTCGTCAACCGACTACAAGCTTTCAGCAACTCAACCGAGGAACACTGCCTGGGTGTGGCTGAGCTCTAGTGAGGCTCTCCACAACCTAGGGTTCCTTCGATCACCCTCCGACACACACAGCCGTCAAACGGTCTAACAGACAACTGGCTACACGGGCACAACTCTCTCTCCAACATCTCAACTATGCTGGCGCGCTCCAACTCTTCGAAAGACCAAGAAGACCAGAAATACTACAGAATGTGTCAGCCTCCAACTCAAGCATCGACCACATCATAGCTTCTACCCAGGGTAGGGATCCAGTCAACACTCTTAGCAATGACGGACAAAAACTACGCGGCTTTGCTACCACCGCCCTTGATTAGTTCCAACTGAACTCCAACCATCGATCAACAAGAAATTCCTATACCCAGATCAAAGGCCAACTAGCATAACTTGCCTAAGCAACAACCCGGCTACAAGCACGGTATCCTTACGATCAAAATTAGGGCACTTGCCAAGAACTAAAGCCCTAACACCTCAAGGACTGAGCACTGGTTTCTCAACACGAACCTTTCGTGGTTCCCAAAACATACCCCAAGGAACGAGCTACACAAGAGTACACTGGCGTGCACAGCTCCAACTTGATTTCTTAAGATCCAACACGAACTCCAACACAAGGTAACCTTTGCCTCCAAAAAGAGCCACAACTAGCAAGGGAGCAACAAGAGTTCAAACCCACTCGGGTTCAACTCACCACGAAACGCCCCATTGGCCAACTCACTCTATAAGAGCATAACCACACCAAGCTAACAACCTCATACCAATGTGTCCACCAAATGTGCTCCGCACAATCCATCCAACACATGGCTCCCACGCTGGACCAACCACGCATCATCGATGCCAACTCTACTCGTACCAAGGAAACTCAAGGGTAGTCGAATCACCCTACCAACAAACTGGCTCACAAGGCCCCAACACAAGCGCGAGAACTCGAATGCGCTAGCCCTTAACAACCTACAACATCCTTTGTACCCAACTCTTGGTGACCTTGATAGCTCTTGCTTTCCCTCGAACGACCTCACACTTGTAGTCCTCCGACTACCACCGAGCTAGATCTCTTATGCAACCCAAACAGGTGCAACCTCAGAAAATGGGTACAAGGCTAGTGGGGATGCTAAACTCCGCGTGGGTCATAGAACTACCTGCACATCTGGTGCGAGCTGGCCTGAACCTAGGCCTCCTTACCGAGCTTGGTGCCAACAAGCACTACATCTTTTCAACTCAAACAACTATAAACGAGCTCTACGTCCCCACTAAGGGTATGGAAGGTCACACTCCAGGTGACAGGGACAACGACACTCAAAACAAGAAGCCCAACACTCGTGCAGTCTAATCTCTGGCATCTCGTCCAACAGTCATGCCACGACCTACCCCTGCATCCCACTCGATGCTCAACAAATTCTCAGGCCAACCCTCAGGTGGCAACAACTAGTTCCACATTTGTAACATGCTAACAAAACGAGCGCTCCACTCTACTAGCCAACTGAAATCCACGGACTGATTAAGTCCTGACAAGCAAACTCCACACTACACCCTGGCTACGAGGGTACCAAAAGAGTTGGCTGCAAAACGACAGCAGGCTTGCAAGGGGTCAAGATATCTCTACATCTTCCTCAAAAGCTACTAACACGGCACTTGCCAATCGATCGGGTGACTGGTGGAGACTCTGCTAGTCCACCTTTCTCAAGGGACTTCCACCACCAAACTGCTGCATCAAACAGCACCAGAACAGCACGCCTTGGCCTCTGAACATCAGGTCATCGGCCTCTAAACACCAGGTCGTTCCAACACTCGGATGATAAACTCGATCCTGGGCAACCACCTCGCTGCTAGCAGTGGGTTCTAAAAAACATCCAGCTCTACATGCTTCCACTTGCCAAACTCGGCGGCTCGATTAACGCCAACTAACTCATCAGCATAAACCTGCTGATCAAGCCCTTCCAGAAACCTCCAGGGCTACTGAAGCTACTAGGGGGGTGTCTCCTAAATAAACTCTATCAGCTGGGCTATCTGTGCCCGGGACTCCTCACTACGCGCTAAAACCTGCGCCTGGGTCTCCGCTCTCTGATAGCTAAAAGACCTGCCATCAACTCTCTCATGGCTGGAGCACACCCTGCTTAAGGAGTCCCACTCTAAGGCATGCTAGCCTCTAACCTCTTCTCTTGGCAACTCAACTGCCAGGGCCAAAGGTGGCCTACGGGTCTAGACAACCCTGGACGTGGTCTCATCATCAACATGCACAGTCCAACTTCTCGGTTGGAAATACCAAACGTCCCTGCTCCTCAATGTGTATTCAGCATAAGCGATCTACACTAAACACAAAGTTAGTCCTCACCGGGACTATCACTACCAAACAAGGGTAACACATGTATACTAGGTGCAGTATTGTAAAATAAAACCCTTAGCTTAATGAACTCAGACAAACCTGATGGCCGCGGAGTGCTGATGATCATGGGGACAACAACCTACAAAGCAGGTTAGTCTACAGAATCTATGACTATGTGCTCTGATACCAACTGTAAGGACCCGACCTGAAATACGGTCCTAAACCTAGGTCCTCACTCAGCATGCAAGTTAAATATCTCAACAAGCGGTTTAGTGTTTATATTTAAAACTTTTTCAAAACATTTGGAAACGGGGAACACTTAAAACATAACCAACAATTTTCATAAAGCAAATCCAATAAGGTAAAATAAGCCTGGCCAGTATTTATAAAAGAACATTCAAAACAGTTTAAACCACTTTAACATCATTCCCCTAGGACTCCTATCCACCTACATGCTGAATAAATAAATGCAAACAATAAACGACAGAGTGCCGGCAGCCCTCATGATCAAACAGCTCCCTCCACTAGCCATCATGGTGCTGTCCCAAGTTACCTAGTGGAAAAACCACAGAAATAAGGGTGAGTATAAACATACTCAGTAAGAATCCCCAACCGGGGTACAATACGATACATCAGTCATCTAGCACCCTAGTATACATGCAAATAAAACAATGACTTAGAACAAAACGGTTGAATTAGGCTATGAGCTACTTCTAGAGCGAGCCTATTCAAGGGCTTTCATCTACAGCCTATCCTAGGTTCTACACTTGGATGCCCTTCGGGACTTACACAACCTAGGACTCAGTGATGCCCAGTGGGGCCTTACACACCTAGGACTCAGTGATGCCCAGTGGGGCCTTACACCTCCGGAATCAGTGATGCCCAGTGGGGCCTTACACACCTAGGATGCCCATCGGGGTCTTACACCTCCAACTCAGTGATGCCCATCGGGGACTTACACACCTAGGTTGCCCATGAGGGTCTTACACCTCCAACTCAGTGATGCCCATCGGGGACTTACACACCTAGGATGCCCATCAGGGTCTTACACCTCCAACTCAGTGATGCCCATCGGGGACTTACACACCTAGGATGCCCATCGGGGTCTTACACCTCCGGATGTCCATCGGGGTCTTACCCGAGCGGGACCTAAACTAGTTACCCCTACAGTCTTCTACACTATACATCACCCGCCTATGCCTGGCACAGAACTAACAGGATAAAATAGAACAAGGTATGCCAAGATAATTAAACCCCTTGCATGGAACTAACAGAATATATCAGGGACACAAGAGCAACACGATCTGGAAGCAAGAGAAAACATGTAACCTACCCACTGAAAATTTCATACAATCACAAGACATGGCATGCTGGAAGAACAAACCTAGCATGACACTAACATGAACAACAAGCAACATGCTAGCAAGATTTCAAACACAAGCTGTTCAATAGCTAACATACTCATAACAGCAACCAAGCATACAAGGCACAATCATGATAGCATCGCAGGGTCCACACAACCACGGTAAGAAATCCTTACCTGGGAACAAGCAGAACTAACTACCTCAACCAACAAGCAACCCTCGAGCTTCTAAATGTACCCGAGCAACCTAAGAAAACAATAAAAATCATCCTAATTAAGCAACCAACAACTAACATCTTAAGGGCCAAAAGAGTGGAGGTTTGGGAATTACCAACCGAGAAGGCACTAGGTCTCGGTCCCATCTATCTCGGCAAAACAGGCTCTCGGCGGCAGGTGGGCAGGCAGGACGTGCAGCTGGGGCGAGCAGACTGGGCGCTGCTGGGCACGCTGGCGCGGTAGGGGACAAGCGCGCGGACGGGCGCTGGCGACACGGTCGTGCAGGCGCGGACGGCGCTGGGGCGCGGGCGCGCAGAAGCAGACGGAGACGCCAGACGCGGGCGTGCTGGCGCTGGGCGACGGGCGGCGCTATCGGCGTTCTTGGCCGCCGTCCTGGCGTTTAGCGATCGGCTGCCGGCTGCGACAGGCGCGTCTGGCCGCTTTACGGGTAGGGCGACAGGGCTGATGGTTGGGCGACAGGGCTGATGGCGGCGTGGGCCGCTACGGGTGGTGGCTCGGTGCGCGGCTTCGGTTGGGTTTCTTGGTGAGGTCGGCAAGGAGAGAGAGAGAAAGAGAGAGAGAGAGAGGTAAAACAAGGGGAATGGGATTTTCTTGATTTTCTTTCCTTTTCCTAATTTAAATAGGTTTTGGTGACCTAAATCTCTTCCCCGGGCTTCCTCCTTCGAGTCCCGGCTGAAGCAACATTTTCTCCTTATTAAAACTCATTAAAACCAAGCTCCCAAATCACCATCAAGGGCAAGGGTTCAAATCCCAATGGAAGCACTTAAATTAACAATAATTTTGTTAATTACCAAATCACCTCCAAACTTCCAACCAACTAGCCCGAACTTCTTGGGTCCTGCAACCAACAACAATCAAGCCTCGACAAGGGCGGGAGTGACCCTGGAATCCTGAAAATCCAAAAAACCCTGATCGGGGGCAAAAAGACCAAAATACCCGTAAGAGTTAAAATAGTTCTAACGGCCCATCCGAACACCCGCATAATGTCCCGAAAACACCTGGGAAACAGAAATAGAAAACTGGGCCGTTAGAGCTGCGTCTTGGGCAACACGACAATTCTGGAAAAAAGAAGTGGGCAATATATTATCTTAGTAAGAAATTTACCAGTTGTGAGACCAATTACTCTCTAATGGAAAAGACTTGTTCTGCTTTAGCTTGGGCTGCACGCCGTGTAACGGCCCAGATTTCTGTTTCAGTTCCCTAGGTATGTTCGGTTAATATTTTGGTGGTTGGTTGGGCTGTTTTAGTCTTTTGCTGAGTTCAGAGATTTTATTCAGTTTCAGGTTCTTGGAATTAGAGTCTATTCTTGTGTTTTGGTGGCTAGGTTTGAAAAAGGAAAATTTAAAGGAAAAGTGCTCGAGCCAAGTTTCGAACCCAGGTGGTTGAGAGTTGGAGTTGGCTGTTGTTTAAATTATAAATTAAAAGAGCGTCTGTTGGGATTCGAACTTGGGTGGATTTGTGAAGCTTTTGCTGAAGTGTTTTGATAAGTAGGAAATAAAAAGTGCTATTGCCAAGGCTCGAACCTTGGTTGTTTTGGAGTTGGGAGCTTAGTTTAAAAGAGTTTTAAAAAGAGTAAAAAAGGGTGATGCTTGTGGGATTCGAACCCTTGTCTTGCAAGAAAGTTTGGAGGCTTGTATTAAAAGGATTATTTAAGAGGAAATTGTTGCTCCAACAAGGACTCGAAGGGGGAAAGCCTGGGAGTTGGAATCCCCAACCCTAAAAGGAAAAGGAAAAATGAAATCGTTAAATCATTCTTATTCTTCCTTGTCGCACCAACACTCCCTCCCCATCATTCATTTTGCCCTTTCCTTTGCCGATTCTCCAAGAAGCCGAGCTAAGATCCGCGAGGTAGGTCTTCTTCTTCTTCTTCTTAATTAGTCGAAACTCTCCTTTTGTTGCTTGGGATGTGCCTTACCTAGGAACCCTTTCCTTTGTTTCCAAACCCAGCCGAGACCTTCACCTTGACACAAACTGCCCCAGGCCTTCGACCCAGCAGCAAGCTGCGCCAGTCCCTTCGCCAGCCAAGAGTTACCGCAGCCAGTCCCTTACTCGCCCGTGCACAGCTGCATCGCCCAGCTTGTTCGTCGCAGCACCAAGCCGAGGAAGGCTCATAGTCGCAGCGCAGCCTTCGCTAGATCCCTGCCGCACCTCAGCCTCGCCCCGACTGATAGCGCTCACGCGTTCGCTGCTCTTTGCAGCCAGTCACATCGCTAGCCTGCTCGTCCTTCGCACCCGCATGCACGTCACCGCAGCCCCATCATAGCTCAGTCGAGGGTTACCGCAACCTGGCCTTTGTCTGTCCGTGCTATCGCATTGCCAGTAGCCTGTTCACTGATCACGATGCACGCACGTCGCCTCGCCCACGCGAACCACTCGCCCAAAGCCGCAGCACGAGCGCCCGTTCGCAGCAGCGAGCGTCCAATCTGCAGCACAGCAGCCTTCACCAGTGCTGCCAGCCGCAACCCCTCACTGAGCTTCGTACCAACAGTGCAGTAGCATTGCTCGCCGTTGTAGCTCGTGCCGCTCTCGCCTTCATCAAAACCTTGCTGCAGAGCCTGTTCTTCTCTATTGGGGTTGTTCGGGTTGACATTACAGCTCGAGGGTCGTTTATTGCTGTGATTGTTTCCTACATTTTTTTAGGTAAGGATTTCTTACCGTGGTTGTGTGGACCCTGCAATAGATCATGATTGCGCCTTGTATGCTTGTTTACTATTATGAACATGTTAGTGGATAGGATAGCTTGTGTTTGACTTCTTGCTAGCATGTTTTCCTGTTTGTACATGTTAGTGCCATTCTAGGTTTGTTCTACCAGCATGTTTATGATTCCTACTTTAAGTTCGTAGCATCATGCTAGGATATGTGTTATTTTCTTAGGCATGTATGTTTAGCCAGGAATCGTTACTCTGAATTCTTAGTTAGAATAGTTAGGGTTTGTCATCATCCAGAGGCTGAGAGCGGACATAACGTACTTTGTCCCCATCGGTAGGGATCCTGTGTGAAGCATAACGCACTTTGCTTCCACCCCAGCAGTCAATTTGGATTTGCTCCAGCATCAACATAAGCCTAGTTTGTAGCCTGCTACAGCGAAACCTCGCCAATGGTGTAATCCTACCTTGGTCAGTTCTTAGCTTCAGGTCGGTCGTACAGGTTGTTACAGATGAGTGTCGAGGGCCTCGCACTAGCGTATTCAGTGACACCGCTTCCAAGCCTTAGGATTGCGTACCTGGCCCGCGTAGTTTGTCCTTTGGCCCCCACATTTACGCCGGTTACAGCAGCATGCGGTGTTTGCGCACACGCGTTAGTCGCCGGTTCGGAGAGCTCCCCTGGGCTAATGTTCGTGAGTACATGTAACGGCCCAGGTTTTCGTCCCAGTCTTCCAGGTATGCCCTAGGGGTATTTTAGTAATTTGGTCGGGCCGTCAGGGCCGTTTATGTCCTTTCCAGTTACTAAAATTATTGGATGGTTTTATGTAGGTTTTTGGAGGGGTTTGTGGTTTGGTTTGAGCAAGGTTTGATGCAAAAGTAAAAATAAAGGAATTTGTCTTTGCAGTGGGTTTGAACCGGGTCTCTGAAGCTTGTAGAGATGTGTGCCAATTGAGCCATTAGGTGCTCTTGTTGCTCTTTCTGCATCACATCTTAGTTAACCTTGGATTTTTGGAGTTTTGGTGCATTTGGTTAAATGAAATAGAATTAGGTTATTCCATCTTATTCTCCAAAAACACCTCTTGGCCGCCCAAGCTCTCCATCTCCATAGCCTTGCCGAGTTCTTCATCCTTGCATCTCCTTGGGTTCGATCATCATCATTCCGGGTAAGTCTTCGTCTTCTTCATCTTCTCATTTGGGTGTTTGTTGGCGAATGTAAGAAAAAGGGGTTGTGTGTGTGTGTGTGTGTTGTGCGGCCCGGTAGGAGAGGAGCGATCATCATCCTCGGCCCGGCTCGCACGCGCCGGATCGGTCGAGCGACCCACGCCGCGACGCCCGGATCGGTCGAGCCAGCCACATCGCACGCCCGGATCGGTCGAGCGCCCCTGCGCTGCGACGCCCGGACTGTCCCAAAGACCTCGCGTTCGCCCAAAGAAAGAGATCCCGTCGCTCGCCACGCGCCAGAGGTCTCGCCGCGCGCCAGCCCAGTCCGGCCGTCGCTCGCCGCGCCCTCGCCGTGTCCGCTTGCCGAGCGCGCGCGCGCGCGCGCCGCTCGAGCGAGCGCGCGCGCGCCGCCGCCCGAGCGCCGGCGCCAAGGCGCCGCAACCGTCGAGACGCTCGCCGCGCGCGTGTCCACGCTGCCGTGCGGTAGCGCGGCGGTAGCGTGTCCGTCGTCCGTGCCGGTAGCGCAACCAGTAGCGTGTCCTGCCCGTGCGGTAGCGCGCAGCGCCCGCCCTTGCCGAGCCGACTTGCTTGCGGCTGACAAGCTCGTCGTGTCGTCGCGCGCGTGAGTTCCCTTTGCCGAGCTTGCTCATTCTATTGTTGTTTAGATATTTTAGATCATCGATTATTGTTGGTTTGCTAGGTTCCCGCTCGCTAGCTCGGGATTGTTCCAGACTTAGGATTTGTGTGTAGAAGTCTTCCGACCAAGGTAAGGATTTCTTCACCGGGGTTGTGTGGACCTGCGGTATATTTGTGATTGTTGTTTTGTATGCACATGTATGATTACTAGCATGTTTAGCCCTAGGTGCTCTGTTCTGAATTCCTGACTGGCATGAACTCTTGTATTGTTTCTCATGTTAGCCCATGCTAGGTTGTTCCATTCTGGCATGTTCGATATCTGTCTTGCTTCGTAGTATCATGCTAGGTTCCTTGTATCTGTTGAGCACGTATTGGACTGCATTGATTGAATCGTTATTATTGTTAAGGTTTAGAATTCAGGTAGATAGCATCATCCGGGCCCGATGCATAAAGTATCTTGCATCTATGGCAAGGACGATTGAGACAGTTCTCCGTCCTTGGACCCCGTGAGGGATTAGCTATCCCAACCGGTAGGCCCTGCAATCTTGGGTGAGGGTGGTAGTCTAAGCGATGCCCCAACGGTCGGGACGATGACTTGGCAACGCCTAGTCCCGCGGCAAACGCACGTCCTCGGCGTGTTCGGCGGTAGCCCTTGATTGCCACTGTTAAGGTAAGGGCGGCTTCTGGTGTAAGCCTACCATGACCCGCCCTTAGCCTCGGAGTGCGGTGGTACAGTGACATAGTTCACGTGTCGAGTCTCACACCCCTATGTCGGTGACACCGATCCGGAGATTTAGTTAGGCGTGGTATCCGGATATGGGCGACTTGCCTCTGGACCCGGCACCCCATAGTCTGTAGAAGCACGCGGTGCATCCTTACGCTCATTACTGGCGCCGACCGGAGAGCTCCTCGGGATCTTGAGCTAGTGCACCTTTCGTGTCGACAGATGGTCGGTGAGGCCGGACTTGTTCCCGTATAGCGCGTTTAGTGTGTTGTGGTATTTCCGGACTAAGACCACGAGTTGGCATCCGAGGTCCAAGTGTGGACTTAAGCTATGTGCTCTATTCTGTGTTTGTACTCATAACTTGCATACATTCTTCTAGATGATCATGTATATCGTATTGTACCCCGGTTGGGGATTCTTCTTGAGTAATTCGTTACTCACCCTTATTCTGTGGTTTTCCACGGTAACCAAGGCGCGAGACAGGATGGTGAAGGAGGAGGCGTGATCATGGAATCCTGCTTTGTCATCTCTGATTATTTTATTTTATCATGACTCTTGACTTTTGTTATTTCCCACAGAATGCATGTAGACGGGCACAGAGCCCCAGGATGCTTTCTTACGTTTATGGATTCGGCATATTTGTACTTGTGGATTGTTTTAATGGTTTAAATAAATCTCTACGATCAGAGTATGCTTTTAGAAATGTATGTTTTGGTGGTTGAATGTTTCGCTTTTTACTTGGGATCCAAAATGTATTTTTCATAATGTCTTTTATTTTCACTACATGCATTGGGGTAAAGGCCCATTTAGAGCCCCTTTTGGGTCGGGTCTTTCTGATTGGTATCAAAGCTCGAGTCATAGATTCTGTGGACTGACCTTTTTGTTGTAGGTCATCCTTCCATGATCACGGCAACAGACGGTCATCAGTACGCCTAGGTTTATTGTTTTAGAAAGAAAAAGGGTTAAGAATTTACAATACCTATCATCTTGTGTATGCCTTGTGTAGTGTTGTGGAGCGGAGACGAGCAGGTTCTGACTCGTTGTTGGTTTGGGCTTAGTGAGCCATCATGCCAACTTTCCCGCAGTGCGAGCAGTTTGTTTAGCGGCTTGTTGAGGTATCGAGATAGATTCGGATGCCCACAGGACATCGTTCGGAGGGAGGCGAGCTTAGACTCCGTTGGCCATTTGTGGCCCGATTCTTCGCTTTTCCCTAGTGAGAGGGTGGAGGTGCTTCGGCGCGGATCGCCCGATATGTTGATCGCACCCCGAGGAGCAGGGCGCTTGGCATGTCCGACAGAGGAGTTGGACCGATCGTGTTGATGTTGAGGCCGCGTCCGAGGTTGTTAGGCCCGCATGCCGTTTTAGCCCCGGCGATTGAGTTGCCTAGAGGAGGGGGTAGAGGCTAGCGGCGCCTCAGTGAGACTCCTTGAGCGAGTGTGCTCCCACCATGAGAGATTTGATGGCGAGTCTTTAGCTATCGAGAGCGGAGACCCAGGCGCAGTTTGTAGCGCGTAGTGAGGAGTCCCGGGCACAGTTAGCCCAGCTGACAGAGTCTGTTTCAGCATTTTTCCCCCAGTAGCTCTTGTAGCCCCGGAGGTTCTCGGGAGGGCACGATCGCGAGTTTATTCGGATGAGTTTGTTGGCGTTGTTGGAGACGCCCGGTTGGCAAATGGATGCATGTAGAGCTCGATGTTTTAGTAAGTCCTACTGATAGTAGTAAAGTAGTTGGCCAGTTTGAGTTTAGCATCCGTGTGTGGGATGCCCTGCTGCTTCAAAGGCCGAGGTGTGCCGTTCTGTCTTTATTTGGTTCATCGGATGGTGGTGGAAATCCCTTGTGAGAGGTGGTCTAGCGAGTCTCCACCCGATCGCCTGATTGTTTGGCAAGTTGCCGTGTTAGTGGCTTGAGGCGGATGAAGGGTCATCTTTGCCCCCTTGCGAGCCTCTTTGTTGTTTAACACGATCCGCTTCCTCGGATGTGGATTTGGTAGTAGTAGCACTTGAGGTGCATTGGTTGGTGTGCCACTTTGGCACTAAGTCCGGTTCGAGCTTGATTTTGGCTTGGGCATAGCGGATGGTTCTATGCCGTTCGAGTTCAGTCAGCGTACTCCTTTAGCCTTGGATCTGTTTATGGCGATTGCACCCGTTTAGGTCGTGCGGAGGGCTAGTTCGGTGGTAGTCGATGGACTACAAGCGAAAGGATGATCGAGAGGAGCCAAGCCTCTTCCCGATGCTTCCGGAGGTTGAGTAAGTCAGCAGAGTTGCCGGTTGGTAAATGTTGGTGCGCGTGAGTCCCGCGCTAGTGTTAAGTCCAAGAGATTTTCCTTGTGGTTGGTAGTGCGGTCAACTACCTTCGAGTGCCTAAATCGAGGAGAGTTGAGCATTGTAGATGCGAGTTTGGTCCAACCGAGGGACCATGAGTTGGATGCTTATCGGATGAGTGGATGCCTATGAGGCGAGTTGGATGCTTTTGAGGCGAGATGAGTGATGCCTTGCGAGAGGTTTTGGATGCCTCGGGGTAAGCACCCTTGGTAGAGGCTTGGTATAAAGTAAGTTTGGTTTGGCATGATTATGCTTTGGTAGAGCAAGGTTGCCTCGGCTTTCGAGTATCGTGTGGAGATGGGACTTTTGGTGTTCCTTGGATTGTTTGTATCGCTGCCAGGAGTTATCGTTACTTTGTGGAAAAGCGCTTGTTAGTCTTGGATCTCTAAAGGAAGGTTGGGAGTTATGCACACAAGTGTGTTTTGTGTGGTCCGTTCCGTGGCGAGAGTTTCAGATCCATGTAGGGTTTGCTTTGGAGATCTCGTGCTCGGTTCCTTGAGAAGTTGGACTCGGTGGTTGTTGTAAGGCTTTGGTTGAGGTGGTAAGGATACCGTGCTCGTGGTATCAAGTTGTTGCTTAGGCAAGATTTGTTAAGTTGGGCCTAAGCTTGGTTGGCGGATCTTCTTGTTGATCGTTGGTTGGAGTTCGATTGGAAACCAACAAGAGCGATGGTAGCTAAGCCGCGTGGTTTTACGATCGACATGGCTAAGAGAGTTGTTCGGATCCTTCCTTGGGTAGAAGTTATGTTGTGGCCGATGCTTTGAGTAGGAGGATGACGCACTCTGTAGCGCTTCGGGTCCTCTAGGTTCCCAAGGAGTCGAAGTTGGCCAGCATGGTTGGGATGCTGGAAATTGGAGTTGTTTGTTCGAGCGGTTTATCTGTTAGATCGTATCTTGGCGGTGTGTGTGTCGAGGGTTGCCGAAGAACCCTAGGTTGTGGAGAGCCTCTCTAGAGCTCGATCGAGGCCCAGCTAGTGAGTTTCAGATTGGCTAGGCCGGAGGCGTGTAGTTTGTAGCCTCGGTGGAGTTGCTAGCGATCTTGGTAGACTAGCAAGCTAGTGTTTATTTGGAGTAAAGTCCGGAGTGGTTTCGGTGTGGTGGCAAGTTGATGCTTGGTGTTGACCAAGTGTGGATTGAAGTTGCTAGAGTTTAGTTTTGCTCGTGGGGCGAGTGGTTTGTGCCATGTTGGTTGTTTTCTGTTTCGAGGATGTTGAGTTGCCCCGTTTGGCATTTGGAGGTTGATGCGAGATGGACCCTTGTTGTGCCGCGTGAGATTAGATGTTGTTGCTCTGGTGGAGCAAGGCAGTGGCGTATGTGGAGTCTCTGTCCGTTGGTTGTCCGCTTGTAGGAGCCGTTTCCTTCGGGGAGTTGTCGTTACTCCTTGGTCTTGGAGTTGGTGGTGGAAGCGCTAGCTTGAAGGAAAAGTTTGTTGGGCTTTGCTTGGAAGTAGTCGTTTGTCCAGATTAAGCGGATTCTTGGAGGGTGTTCTAGAGGCTGCATAAAGGTTGTCCCGCCTCTTATGAGTGTTTGGCCTAGTTGGTTAAGATTTTGTGTGTTGGCATGGAAGATGTTGCACCTTTGTAGTTGAAGGCCCCTTTGTTTCAGATTGTGGATGAGGTTGCACCTTTGTGGCTTGGATTAGGTCCGGACTTATTGAGGATCCTTGCTGGCTAGTGTAGCTTGCACTCTGCCACCATTGTTGTATTCTTCTTTCTTGGTAGTTGGTGTTGACCGGGTAGTGGAGTTCCGTTAATGAAGTTTCGGTGGGAAGGTGCATTAAGCCTAAGCTTGAGGGTTAAGCTGTATATGTGTTATCGTTTGGACTTGTGAGATGTGTTTCATATTTGAGGCGAGCTTTGTTCCGTTGTTTGCATGGAGGTAAGTTTAGTGGATGGAGCCCTCACAGGGGCTGGTTGTTTGCAAGTTGTCTTGCCCACCTAGTGATTTGAGTCGAGCTAGAGATGAGTGGATTGGCATAGCTATGCGATTGTAGTTGTTTGAGCTTCCTAGTTCGTAGCACTCAAGTTGTTGGATTGTAAGTTTCAGTGTGTGGAGCTGTCGGCTAGTTGAGGTTGTTGTGTGAGTTCGGATTTTTGGAGTATTGACTTGATGGCTAGAGCTCGCACCTCGGTTGGTGTCACGGATGCCATTTCTATGGAGTAGAGGCATGTCGATTTCAGGTTGGAGATGTTGCCATTAGGGTGTGGCAACAAAGGTTTGTTCTAGGCGGTGCGTGGGCGAACCGTGATTCGTGAGAGTGTTCTTAGAGGCTTATGAGCCGAGTGCGATTTCTGTAGTGTTTTCACCCTTTTTGTCCGATGGTCTTTTGGGAGGAGTGAGCCGATCCTTCGGAGCTTGTTGCGAGTTGGTGTTTCCGTGATTAGGCGGCGGGAGACCAGTGTGGTTTTAGGAGGTTGCCTTGGGTAGCGCTTCTCGTGATCGATTCTTGTGGTTCCATTGAGGCATTGTATGGTAAGTGTTGCGCGTCTCTAGTCTTTGTGAGAAAAGGTTGGTGGCCGTCGGTGTTGTTTTGGGTCTGTGTTGCTGCAGCTTGATTGACGAGAGGTGTTGTGCAAGAGGTTGAGCTCGTTTGTGGTTAGCTTCAGAGCGAGCATGAAAGTTTCGTCGATGTTCGCGTCGAGTTTTAGAGTTTGAGGTTGGGCGGTCGTGCTTTTAAGGTTGTGCCGTTGTGAGTTGTGTTGAGTTTTGGTAAGCGGGAGAAGTGGAGTCTCTGTTGTTGGACCATTTGAGATTCTCGAGAGGATTGGCGAGTTGCATATTGGTTAGCTTTTTCTGTCATTGTCGGCCTTGTGCGATATTCTCATGTATCGGTGTGAGCGGTATGTGTCGGACCCATCGCTCGGTGTGGACTTTGAGCCTTTGCGGTGATTGAGGATTTGAGCTTCAAGGGAAGCTGTGTGAGTATTCTGGTCTTTGAGACGAAGACGTTGCATAATCGTGAGATCCGTTTGGTAAAAGTTCGGTGGAGGTGTTAGAGTTCGGAGGAGGCCGCTTGTGAGCGGGAAGGCGGGATGAGATTGCGATATCTGTCTTTGTTTGATCTTAAGGACTTTCGAGGACGAAAGTCATAAAAAGGAGGGAATATTGTAACGGCCCAGGTTTTCGTCCCAGTCTTCCAGGTATGCCCTAGGGGTATTTTAGTAATTTGGTCGGGCCGTCAGGGCCGTTTATATCCTTTCGATTACTAAAATTATTGGATGGTTTTATGTAGGTTTTGGAGGGGTTTGTGGTTTGGTTTGAGCAAGGTTTGATGCAAAAGTAAAAATAAAGGAATTTGTCTTTGCAGTAGGGGTTTGAACCAGGTCTCTGGGAAGCTTGTAGAGATGTGTGCCAATTGAGCCATTAGGTGCTCTTGTTGCTCTTTCTGCATCACATCTTAGTTAACCTTGGATTTTTGGAGTTTTGGTGCATTTGGTTAAATGAAATAGAATTAGGTTATTCCATCTTATTCTCCAAAAACACCTCTTGGCCGCCCAAGCTCTCCATCTCCATAGCCTTGCCGAGTTCTTCATCCTTGCATCTCCTTGGGTTCGATCATCATCATTCCGGGTAAGTCTTCGTCTTCTTCATCTTCTCATTTGGGTGTTTGTTGGCGAATGTAAGAAAAAGGGTTGTGTGTGTGTGTGTGTTGTGCGGCCCGGTAGGAGAGGCAGCCATCATCATCCTCGGCCCACCTCGCACGCCCAGATCGGTCGAGCCAGCCACATCGCCGCGCCCGGATCGGTCGAGCCCGCCCTGCCGCACGCCCGGATCGGTCGAGCCAGCCCTGCCGCGCCCGGACACTGTCCCAAAGACCTCGCCGGTCGCCCGCCAGCGAGATCGCCCGATCGCTCGCCGCGCCAGAGGTCCTCGCCAGCGCCAGCGCGTCCAGCCGATCGCTCGCACGCCCTCGCCGTGTCCGCTTGCCCGAGCCGCTTGCCGCGCGCCGCTCGCTCGAGCGTTCGCCCGCGCGCCTTCGCCCGACGCCCAGCGCCGCGCGCCGTCGAGCGCTCGCGCCCGCGCGCGTGTCCCTCCTGCCGCGTGCGCGGCCAGCGCGCGCGGCGCGTGTCCGTGCCGTGCCAGTAGCGCAACCAGCGCGTGTCCTGCCGTGCCAGTAGCGCAACCAGCGCGCCAGCTTTGCTTTGAGCCGAGCGGCGTGCGCCGCCAAGCTCGTGTCGTCGTCGCGCGCGTGTGAGTTCCCGAGCCGAGCTTGCGCACATTCTATTGTTGTTTAGATATTTTAGATCACGATTATTGTTGGTTTGCTAGGTTCCGCTCGCTAGCTCGGGATTGTTCCGCAGCGACTTAGGATTTGTGTGTAGAAGTCTTCCGACCAAGGTAAGGATTTCTTCACAGGGGTTGTGTGGACCTGCGGTATATTTGTGATTGTTGTTTTGTATGCTGTGTATGATTACTAGCATGTTTAGCCCTAGGTGCTCTGTTCAATTCTGGATCGGCATGAACTCTTGTATTGTTTCTCATGTTAGCCCATGCTAGGTTGTTCCATTCTGGCATGTTCGATATCTGTCTTGCTTCGTAGTATCATGCTAGGTTCCTTGTATCTGTTGAGCACGTATTGGACTGCATTGATTGAATCGTTATTATTGTTAAGGTTTAGAATTCAGGTAGATAGCATCATCCGGGCCCGATGCATAAAGTATCTTGCATCTATGGCAAGGACGATTGAGACAGTTCTCCGTCCTTGGACCCCGTGAGGGATTAGCTATCCCAACCGGTAGGCCCTGCAATCTTGGGTGAGGGTGGTAGTCTAAGCGATGCCCCAACGGTCGGGACGATGACTTGGCAACGCCTAGTCCCCGGCAGCCGGCACGTCCTCAGCGTGTTCGGCAGTAGCCCTTGATTGCCACCTGTTAAGGTAAGGACGGCTTCCTGGTGTAAGCCTACCATGACCCGTTCCTTAGCCTCAGGTGCGGTGGTACAGTGACATAGTTCACGTGTCCGGTCTCACACACCCTATGTCGGTGACACCGATCCAGAGATTTAGTTAGGCGTGGTATCCGGATATGGGCGGCTTGCCTCTGGACCCGGCACCCCCATAGTGCAGTAGAAGCACGCGGTGCATCCTTACGCTCATTCTGAGCGCCGGCCGGAGAGCTCCTCGGGATCTTGAGCTAGTGCACCTTTCGTATCGACGATGTAGTCGGTGAGGCCGGACTTGTTCCGTATAAGCGCGTTTAGTGTGTTGTGGTATTTCCGGACTAAGACCACGAGTTGGCATCCGAGGTCCAAGTGTGGACTTAAGCTATGTGCTCTATTCTCGTGTTTGTACTCATAACTTGCATACATTCTTCTAGATGATCATGTATATCGTATTGTACCCCGGTTGGGGATTCTTCTTGAGTAATTCGTTACTCACCCTTATTCTGTGGTTTTCCACGGGTAACCAAGGCGCGAGACAGGATGGTGAAGGAGGAGCTGTGATCATGGAATCCTGCTTTCATCTCTGATTATTTTATTTTATCATGACTCTTGACTTTTGTTATTTCCCACGAATGCATGTAGACGGCACAGAGCCCCGGGATGCTTTCTTACGTTTTATGGATTCCAGCATATTTGTACTTGTGGATTGTTTTAATGGTTTAAATAAATCTCGATCGAGTATGCTTTTAGAAATGTATGTTTTGGTGGTTGAATGTTTCTGTTTTTACTTGGGATCCAAATGTATTTTTCATAATGTCTTTTATTTTCACTACATGCATTGGGGTAAAGGCCCATTTAGAGCCCCTTTTGGGTGGGTCTTTACTGATTGGTATCAAAGCTCGAGTCATAGATTCTCAGAGACCCGACCTTTTGTTGTAGGTCATCTTTCCATGATCACCAAAGCACTCAGACGGTCATCAGTGCGCCTAGGTTTATTGTTTTAGAAAGAAAAAGGGTTAAGAATTTACAATACCTATCATCTTGTGTATGCCTTGTGTAGTGTTGTGGAGCGGAGACGCAGCGAGTTACGACTCGTTGTTGGTTTGGGCTTAGTGAGCCATCATGCCAACTTTCCGCGATCGCGGCGATTTGTTTAGCGGCTTGTTGAGGTATCGGATAGATTCGGATGCCCACAGGACATCGTTCGAGAGGAGGCGAGCTTAGACTCCGTTGGCCATTTGTGGCCCGATTCTTCTTTTCCCCTAGTGAGAGGGTGGAGGTGCTTAGCGCGGATCGCCAAGATATGTTGATCGCACCCAGGAAGCGGGCGCTTGGCATGTCCGACCGAGGAGTTGGACCGATCGTGTTGATGTTGAGGCCGCGTCCGGGGTTGTTAGGCCCGCATGCGGTTTGGCCCCGGCGGTTGAGTTGCCTAGAGGAGGGGGTAGAGGCTAGCGGCGCCTCGAGTGAGACTCCTTGAGCGAGTGTGCTCCAGCCATGAGAGATTTGATGGCGAGTCTTTAGCTATCGAGAGAGCGGAGACCAGCGCGATTTGTAGCGCGTAGTGAGGAGTCCCGGCACAGTTAGCCCGGTGTGAGTCTGTTTCACATTTTTCCCCGGTAGCTCTTGTAGCCCCCCGAGGTTCTCGGGAGGGCACGATCAGCGGAGTTTATTCGGATGAGTTTGTTGGCGTTGTTGGAGACGCCCGGGTTGGCAAATGGATGCATGTAGAGCTCGATGTTTTAGTAAGTCCCTCTGATAGTAGTAAAGTAGTTGGCCGAGTTTGAGTTTAGCATCCGTGTGTGGGATGCCTGGCTGTTCAAAGGCCGAGGTGTGCCGTTCTGTCTTTATTTGGTTCATCGGATGGTGGTGGAAATCCCTTGTGAGAGGTGGTCTAGCGAGTCTCCACCCGATCGCCCGATTGTTTGGCAAGTTGCCGTGTTAGTGGCTTGAGGCGGATGAAGGGTCATCTTTGCCCCCTTGCGAGCTCTTTGTTGTTTAACAATCCGGCTTCCTCGGATGTGGATTTGGTAGTAGTAGCACTTGAGGTGCATTGGTTGGTGTGCCACTTTGGCACTAAGTCCAGTTCGAGCTTGATTTTGGCTTGGGCATAGCGGATGGTTCTATGCCGTTCGAGAGTTCAGCGTACTCCTTTAGCCTTGGATCTCATTTTATGGCGATTGCACCCGTTTAGGTCGTGCGGAGGGCTGGTTCGGTGGTAGTCGATGGACTACAAGCGAAAGGATGATCGAGAGGAGCCAAGCCTCTTCCCGATGCTTCGGAGGTTGAGTAAGTCGCGCGAGGTTGCCGGTTGGTAAATGTTGGTGCGCGTGAGTCCCGCGCTAGTGTTAAGTCCAAGAGATTTTCCTTGTGGTTGGTAGTGCGGTCAACTACCTTCGAGTGCCTAAATCTGAGGAGAGTTGAGCATTGTAGATGCGAGTTTGGTCCAACTGAGGGACCATGAGTTGGATGCTTATCAGATGAGCTGGATGCCTATGAGGCGAGTTGGATGCTTTTGAGGCGAGATGAGCTGATGCCTTGCGAGAGGTTTTGGATGCCTCGGGGGTAAGCACCCTTGGTAGAGGCTTGGTATAAAGTAAGTTTGGTTTGGCATGATTATGCTTTGGTAGAGCAAGGTTGCCTCAGCTTCGAGTATCGTGTGGAGATGGGACTTTTGGTGTTCCTTGGATTGTTTGTATCATTTGCCGGGAGTTATCGTTACTTTGTGGAAAAGCGCTTGTTAGTCTTGGATCTCTAAAGGAAGGTTGGGAGTTATGCACACAAGTGTGTTTTGTGTGGTCCGTTCCGTGGCGAGAGTTTCAGATCCATGTAGGGTTTGCTTTGGAGATCTCGTGCTCAGTTCCTTGAGAAGTTGGACTCCAGGTGGTTGTTGTAAGGCTTTGGTTGAGGTGGTAAGGATACCGTGCTCGTGGTATCAAGTTGTTGCTTAGGCAAGATTTGTTAAGTTGGGCCTAAGCTTGGTTGGCGGATCTTCTTGTTGATCGTTGGTTGGAGTTCAGTTGGAAACTGAACAAGAGCGGTGGTAGCTAAGCCGCGTGGTTTCGATCGACATGGCTAAGAGAGTTGTTCGGATCCTTCCTTGGGTAGAAGTTATGTTGTGGCCGATGCTTTGAGTAGGAGGATGGCGCACTCTGTAGCGCTTGGGTCCTCTAGGTTCCCAAGGAGTCGAAGTTGGCCAGCATGGTTGGGATCTTTGGAAATTGGAGTTGTTTGTTCGAGCGGTTATCATTTAGATCGTATCTTGCAGCGGTGTGTGTGTGTCGAGGTTGCCGAAGAACCCTAGGTTGTGGAGAGCCTCTCTAGAGCTCGGTCGAGGCCCGGCTAGTGAGTTTCAGTTGGCTAGGCTGGAGGCGTGTAGTTTGTAGCCTCGGTGGAGTTGCTAGCAGTCTTGGTAGACTAGCAAGCTAGTGTTTATTTGGAGTAAAGTCCGGAGTGGTTTCGGTGTGGTGGCAAGTTGATGCTTGGTGTTGACCAAGTGTGGATTGAAGTTGCTAGAGTTTAGTTTTGCTCGTGGGGGGCGAGTGGTTTGTGCCATGTTGGTTGTTTTTCCTGTTTCGAGGATGTTGAGTTGCCCCGTTTGGCATTTGGAGGTTCAGTCTGAGATGGACCCTTGTTGTGCCGCGTGAGATTAGATGTTGTTGCTCTGGTGGAGCAAGACAGTGAGCGTATGTGGAGTCTCTGTCCGTTGGTTGTCTGCTTGTAGGAGCCGTTTCCTTCGGGGAGTTGTCAGGTTACTCCCTTGGTCTTGGAGTTGGTGGTGGAAGCGCTAGCTTGAAGGAAAAGTTTGTTGGCTGCTTGGAAGTAGTCGTTTGTCCAGTTAAGCGGATTCTTGGAGGGTGTTCTAGAGGCTGCAGTAAAGGTTGTCCTGCCTCTTATGAGTGTTTGGCCTAGTTGGTTAAGATTTTGTGTGTTGGCATGGAAGATGTTGCACCTTTGTAGTTGAAGGCACCTTTGTTTCAGTTGTGGATGAGGTTGCACCTTTGTGGCTGGGATTAGGTGCGGACTTATTGAGGATCCTTTGCTTGGCTAGTGTAGCTTGCACTCTGCCAGCCCATTGTTGGTATTCTTGTTCTTGGTAGTTGGTGTTGACCGGGTAGTGGAGTTCCGTTAATGAAGTTTCGGTGGGAAGGTGCATTAAGCCTAAGCTTGAGGGTTAAGCCTGTATGTGTTATCGTTTGGACTTGTGAGATGTGTTTCATATTTGAGGCGAGCTTTGTTCCGTTGTTTGCATGGAGGTAAGTTTAGTGGATGGAGCCCTCTAGGGCCTGGTTGTTTGCAAGTTGTCTTGCCCAGCTAGTGATTTGAGTCGAGCTAGAGATGAGTGGATTGGCATAGCTATGCAGTTGTAGTTGTTTGAGCTTCCTAGTTCGTAGCACTCAAGTTGTTGGATTGTAAGTTTCCGTGTGGGAGCTGTCAGCTAGTTGAGGTTGTTGTGTGAGTTCGGATTTTGGAGTATTGACTTCAGTAGCTAGAGCTCGCACCTCGGTTGGTGTGCAGATGCCATTTCTATGGAGTAGAGGCATGTCAGTTTCAGGTTGGAGATGTTGCCATTAGGGTGTGGCAACAAAGGTTTGTTCTAGGCAGTGCGTGGGCGAACCGTGATTCAGGAGAGTGTTCTTAGAGGCTTATGAGCCGAGTGCAGTTTCTGTAGTGTTTTCACCCTTTTTGTCCGATGGTCTTTTGGGAGGAGTGAGCCAGATCCTTCGGAGCTTGTTGCGAGTTGGTGTTTCCGTGATTAGGCAGCGGGAGACCAGTGTGGTTTTAGGAGGTTGCCTTGGGTAGCAGTTCTCAGCGGTCAGTTCTTGTGGTTCCATTGAGGCATTGTATGGTAAGTGTTGCAGGTCTCTAGTCTTTGTGAGAAAAGGTTGGTGGCCGTCGGTGTTGTTTTGGGTCTGTGTTGCTGCGATTGACCAGAGGTGTTGTGCAAGAGGTTGAGCTCGTTTGTGGTTAGCTTCAGAGCGGGCATGAAAGTTTCGTCGATGTTCGTCGAGTTTTAGAGTTTGAGGTTGGGCGGTCACGTGCTTTTAAGGTTGTGCCGTTGTGAGTTGTGTTGAGTTTTGGTAAGCGGGAGAAGTGGAGTCTCCTGTTGTTGGACCATTTGAGATTCTCGAGAGGATTGGCAGAGTTGCATATTGGTTAGCTTTTTCTGTCATTGTCAGCCTTGTGCAGTATTCTCATGTATCGGTGTGAGGCAGTATGTGTCGGACCCATCGCTCGGTGTGGACTTTGAGCCTTTGCGGTGATTGAGGATTTGAGCTTCAAGGGAAGCTGTGTGAGTATTCTGGTCTTTGAGACGAAGACGTTGCATAATCGTGAGATCCGTTTGGTAAAAGTTCGGTGGAGGTGTTAGAGTTCGAGAGGAGGCCGCTTGTGAGCGGGAAGGCGGGATGAGATTGCGGTATCTGTCTTTGTTTGATCTTAAGGACTTTCGAGGACGAAAGTCATAAAAAGGAGGGAATATTGTAACGGCCCAGGTTTTCGTCCCAGTCTTCCAGGTATGCCCTAGGGGTATTTTAGTAATTTGGTCGGGCCGTCAGGGCCGTTTATGTCCTTTCCAGTTACTAAAATTATTGGATGGTTTTATGTAGGTTTTTGGAGGGGTTTGTGGTTTGGTTTGAGCAAGGTTTGATGCAAAAGTAAAAATAAAGGAATTTGTCTTTGCAGTAGG